>JAMXBB010000004.1:29328692-29842255 GCA_024138015.1 Lumnitzera littorea | reverse complement strand
CCCATCCCTCTCGTCCTAAGTTCTTAATATGGTTCGGGTTTAATTATTTCTATCGTATGTTTGTGGTACATTAAATAAATCCCCCCCCTAAACAGTTAAAAAACTAAACCTATAGAAATGTTAGTACAGTTATGGTATAAATACTAACGAATGAATAAATGAATAAGTAAATAAATTGCACTTAGTAAGGTGGTTTTTAGAGATTAATTTTAATTTTGAAAAGTTGAATGGCTAACCCTCTTAACGATCCCCAATGGAGTCACTAAGCTATTGAGCCTATTTTTTTTTAAATATAGTCTTCTTTAAACCAATTAATATTGAAACCTACCTATTTAACGTTGATCCTCTACTAGGGTATAAAGAAAACCAATTCTTTTGTATCTTAAAAATGTTTTTTGAGTCACCACCTAACCATAGTAAATAAAAATGAGTTAAATTATAACCAATTGGGTGGGTTATAATTTAGCTACTGGTCTTTTTCGATAAAACCAAATTTATAAACGGTTTTAAGAACCATAAATTGAGTTCAAAGGTTAAGCTTTTTAAACTCTTATAGGTACCATCAACCTTCCAATTTTAGACTTAACTTCTTAAAATCACCTTTTAAAACCTATCATATGAAACAAAGTTTAATTATTGATTAGGTTAAATTGAGTGAAACTACACCAAAATGGAAAAAGTGGGTTTTTTCATTTTTTACCGTAGCCTCGTAGATACCTATGTACCCGCTATTTGGGATCAGACGTACATAATTCTTTTTGTAAAACTTTACAATATTGAATTCATTTTAATTTTAAAAATACGTTGAATTTACGTTTTTAAGTAGATTTGATTTTATTAAGAAAGATCTAAAAGGTCTTAAATTTGGGCTTTATTTTTGGAAAATTCTAGAAAAGGTCCTAATTTGAAAAAAAAAAGGATTGTTTACTTTTACTTATTTTAGAAAAAAAAAATTGATTTTTTTAAATGTCGAAACAATTTTTATTTACTAACCTATTTTTATCTTATTTGTTATTATTTCTTCTCATTTAATTCTTAACCGAAAATAATAAAGAAAAATAACAAACTTAGGCTTTTCTATCTCTTTTTTCTTTTTCTTTTTCCTTTTCTTTTTTAGAATTACATTTACAAATGCATGAGTAATAAATTAAAAAAAATAGAATAAATATATAAAAAAAGTGGCAAACCGGGTTGGCTTTGGGTCGGCTCTGAGTAGGTTTGGGTTGATTTGGGTTGGTTTGGAACATCGAATCGAAGTGTCGAATTTAGGGTTTTTTAGTGTAAGGAATCTGATGACAATGCTGATTTTCATCGAAAACTGCTGTAGAAGGCAATATTCCTAGAGAGAGAAAGTGTAATATGTATGCTACTTAGAGGGATTCTTGTGATAGTGTGTCTTAGAAATGGAGAATCAACCCTTATTTATATTGTAAGTATAAGGGTTTAGCTTAGAAAGTTAGGAAAATAGTGATTTTTCATTAATGGGTTTTGACTCGAAAAATGAATTTTTTCCAATTTTCATACTTGATTTTAACTACATAAACAATTGAATTTAGACGGGTTTTGGGGTAAATTCAATATTAGGCCATGCATATGATACAATTTTACCATTAATTTGGTGAAATTGTATAGTAAATACGGTAAAAAAAAGTCCTTAAACAAAGCACGTGAGGAAGGAAACTATGTTAGAATTTTGGAAAAAAAGGCTAAGGAAGAAGAAGAAAGGGGGGCGCAAGTCATGTGCTGGGCATGTGCCACACGCCCCTACACGTGTATTGCAAATTAAATGAGCGCATTGTTACCTACCTCTATTTCTGAACTTCTTTTTTTTTTTTTTTTGTTTCATCTTTACTTTTTTTTTTTGAAAAAGAAAAAAAAAAGGTACTTTTATGCTTGGATGTAATCAAACTTAGGTCTCTAAGCTTTTCTCCGTATGTCCTTACTAACTTAGCTAAGTCAATTTTCTTATCATGTATGTGCATTAAATATTATTTAACCATACACTAAGCCTAGATTAGTTTTGAAACCTAATTAAAAACCCTAACAACAAAACCATTAAATCTTTTTATTTTTATTATTCTTTTAATTTTCTATTTTTTGTGTCTTTCTTAATTTTTTTTTTGTATTTTTGTCTAAATTAAGATCTTTTACATTATTCTAAAAAAGTAAAAAAGGGCAAAAATGAGGTGTTTACAAGATTTACTAAGGAACATGTTTTCCCTTTAGTTTAATTTAATCATTCTATTTATTATTCTCATTATTGTTGTTATTTTTATTCTTAATTCCATTTATTTTGTTTATGTTGTATTTTTGTTATAGCAATCTCTACCTTTCCACCCTTCAATTATTCAAACATATCTTTTATTAGATAAGTTAGGTAACTAGAATAATCTAGGGATACAATTGCTAAATAATTAAATTCTACTCCCATGTAAGGTTCCTAGTGGGAGTGACACTTGGACTCATAATTTGTTTTATCTATACTACAACTCGACTAGGTGCACTTGCCTACACGATAGCCTTGCACACTTTAGATCAGTTGACAGATCTATTTGTTTGTGGTGCGTATATGCTTTTGTCTCCATCTTATTTACTAAGAAAATTGTCACTTACATTCCTTTAGATTCTTTTTATAGGTTTAAAATTGCAAGAAGTGTTCAACCCCTTCTTATTCAATTAACAACGAATGGGGATGCCCCTGAAGGATAATAAGGATATGGCTAGACATTTCTCTCTTGTAGTCCTTTGTCTTTTAGGAGAACTAATTGGACCACTCAAGCTAACCTAATAGTTTCCGACTATTGGTCTTAGCTGTGCTAAGTAAATATGCAAATTTGTAACCTGCTCTTATAAATATGAACTTGTATGTATGTATAAGCACTAAGGAAATTTAATATAGGCCTTCTTTTAAACATTTGAAGAGCTATATTACAAGTTTTAACTCAAAATTGGTGCTGAATCGGATGCTTCAAAGTGATTGGCTTGAGTATACCTTCTGTAAAATTGTGTCTATTATAACAACCATGAGACTAACTTCTATTCTAGAATGGTTTGCATAGCAAAGTCATTATGACTTTATATGTTTTGGGTATGACATAAGTCTCTTTAAATTTCTTTTTAAAAAAGAAATTGTACATAATATCATAAAAAGATATATCTAACTCTTTTATTATTTTCACGAGTATATAAATATGATTATAAGAAAATTACTACTCCCATCCACTAACCTGCCACATTTCTTATATTTCTTTTAATAATATAATTACATCAAAATATTTATATATACATAAGTTTTGGCAAAGAGCATGTTTTGACTAATAATATAGATATAAATAATAAGAATATTAGCAAATGTCATATATGTAATATGGGCACAAATATGAAAACGTCAAACACATAAATTATAAATATGAAGCAATTATATGGTAAATTCATGTAAGGATAAGAACTAGAAACACAAAAAAAAAAAAAAAAGTAAAACGTAAAAGTTATATAAAAAATATTCATGACAAAGATACATAAATATTTCTTTCTCTTATAATATTGGTTCTTTGTTTTTTTTCTCTTAAAACTTGCCATATGTCTAAAAAGAAAAAAAAAAAAACATGAATAACATAACACTTACGCTAAATTCTCTTTTATCATGTCTTTCTTTGTTTTTCTTTTTTTTAACACACTGTCTTAGATCTCTCTCTCTCTTTATTTATTTTTTTTCCATGTGCATCCTCTGGAGAGAAGAAAAGGTTTTGAAGAGTTGGAATTGCTTCCATTGCCTACCATGGAAAGAGGAAATATTTCCATCACCCCTATCTTTGCTTAACATGGTCCAATCCAATATGTTAAAATAGATCCTTACTAAGCTTTTTTCCTAGCTAACTTTTTAAAACCTTTCACACTTCTAGCAACAGTACCAAACCTTTGATGGTTGAATTTCATAGGGCTGGTGTCAAACTTGTTGGGTTGTAAAACGCCTACATAAAGGAGTAAAAGTAAGCACAAAGAGGTACCAAAAGTGGTTTTAGTACAGCCATTCCAATGGTTAAGTTAGAGAATGAGTGAGAAACTATATATAGTGTATGTCAAAGGTAAGAGGTTAGAATCTCTTACCGTAGTGATAATCTTCTATTCATAGGTGAGGAAAGAGATAAGTCTCCCGAGATACCCTTAAACTTTGAATTTCATGAAGAAGATATCTACGACAAGCTATTAACAATTGTTAACTTTCCACATTTGGTTAAGTCGTTCCTAGCTAACCTCCATTCAAACTCATTGATTGGGTTTGACTAACTTAGGCTTGAAGTCCCAAGCTCTATGAAGTTGAACACTTAAACTTCGATTAAGTTGGTCAAGCCTTTAGGAGCTTAACTTAGGCTCTAATGAAGTTTATATGGGCTTTTAAGGCTTGACCCATGCTTTAAAGAGGTTAACCTCAACTTAAAGGCCCACATCCAAAGTAGCCTATTAAACTTGCCCCTATTCTCCTTAATAATAAGCTAACAAAGAGAGAAAGCTCTTAATTGGGTCTCCTTAGTCTCAAGATGAGCTACTTACATGTTTTCAAATAAGCAAGGTTGGAGGGCAAGCTACTCTATTGTGCTGCTAACTTTACACTTGATGTCAGTAAGTTAGAGCTTCATTTGTAGTGTATGGTTGAGCAGATAGGTTACTTGAGCTAAGCTAGACTTATATTTTGATGACCATGAGATGAAGAAGACCAGTGCTAGGAAATGGAATGTCTAATTTGCATGAAGCTTTTTACCCCTTTAGACTGAGATGTGGTGACTTGATTATGGGGTTAATCAAGTGGTGTAATTAAGTTTTTT
This sequence comes from Lumnitzera littorea, assembly GCA_024138015.1. Taxonomy (NCBI): domain Eukaryota; kingdom Viridiplantae; phylum Streptophyta; class Magnoliopsida; order Myrtales; family Combretaceae; genus Lumnitzera; species Lumnitzera littorea. The sequence continues at coordinate 29,837,432 of JAMXBB010000004.1, read as the reverse complement.
TGTGAGATGTTAAATCTAAGTTATTGTAGCTTGTTCGCTTTAATTTGATTTGTCTTAGGTACATTAATTTCATCTCATTTAATGTGTGAGACACACATTACCAAGCTATGGGTGTGCCTGTATGGTGATAATTCTACTTAGAAGATCCATACTATTGATTCCTTTTATAGAACGTATAGTTAGACTTGATGGGAGTCGGTCACTACTTCCTTTTTCAATAATTGTTGATTTACGTCTTGTATGTAACTATAAACAAGAGGATTCTTAGCTATGAAAACACTTTTGCAACCTTGAAACAATAAGTCTTCTTCTTCCTACTCTAATTTTCCTTTGATCCTCTAAAATCTTTAACTAGATTTTCAACTTTTTTTTTTCCTGAAATTAGATGTATAGAATAATCAGCATCATCTTCCTCATTTCACACCCCAACCAGTCTGACAGCATGGTAATGACTCTCCCCCAATAATGGCAACAAGTCCTTTGAGGTAGTCTCTTGGTGTGATGAAGCAAATGGAAAACATAAGTAAGAGCTTCAAGAAATTGTTGGCAAGTAAAGATGTATACCTAAACAATGACAAAGATAGGATAACAATTGTATTGACTCAAGTTGGTAGTACACCAAATAAGGTCATAAGCTAATTGACAAATTTAGAGGTTCAAGTTAAAGGGAGATATTGCAATCTTCTACAAGGTTGGCATATGGAAAAACCTCAAAGGAATGATAGGGTTGCATTGATGGGAGGGAATCAATTCTTTATAATGAGCATTTTAAGTTTGAGCTTTGAATTCCCTTTTCAAACTATTAGAAAGCATTCTTTAGCTACATTGGATAAGTACTAGTTAGCTCGCTCCTAATGCATATCATATATTGGTTGCATTTGGATAAGTGTATGACAAGCTAAATATGAAGTTAACCTCATAACTATTGAAGCACTTCTATGGTATAAGGCATAATGGTGGAAGGCTAGTATTACTTGACAAACCAAGCTAGCAAAAAGCTATTTGATAGGCTTTGCTCATCCATGTACAGTTAGAAGCATAAATATGTATTAATCAAGTTAAAGGTAGAATTGGACTTCTATATAGGTTAGGTTAAGCTAATCATTTCTTCTCTTTTACCCTTTAGCTTAAAAAAGCTTTGGCTACCAAGGATTTAGAAAAAGCAATGTGAAATGGAGGACTTTATAATGTAGAGGAGAAAATGCATAAACATCTAGGTATAATGGAAGTCCCTAAAGAGGAGGAAAAGGAGGAAGAAATACCCCTTATCTTTCATCTTACTAAGGTCTGGTCATCGGAGAGCTATTTACCTGCTAACATTAGGGAGAAGAGGTCCTTTGAGGGCTTGTGCTTAGCACTAAGCCTTGTATTTACCTTGGTCGCACTCTTCATCTGACTCATTTATGTTGTTTTGCAAGCATGAATTAGATTCATCCATGCTTAGAGCACCTATGTTGAAGAGACGTAAGAAAGCTCCTATTAAGAAAGATGTCTTATACCCCATAGGTGAAGTGGAGGTTGCTATAGTTGAGTCCTTAATTATCTAATCGTTAACAATAGTCAAGCCAAAGAAGGTTGAACCTCTTCACACCTAGAACTGACTTAAGGATGAGGCTGTTGAGGCATTGTTGCAGGTTGCTCAACTTGAGCCTGAAGTGTACGTATTGAATGAAAGGATGAAGAAAATGATCCTTTAGACCAACCAATACCTCAAAAGAAGGCAAAGAGAAATGCTAAGAAAAAGGGCGAGCTAATTGCTTTTTTCAATTAGCAATTAGCTCTCTTTCCATCCTCGAGGACGGAGGCTTAGATTTACTTGTAACTAGCATACGCACATCAAGATAAGGCTTTAGGGTGTGATAGTATATGTTGTGAACTAATGGCTGGTGTTATGCTACTTAGAGATAAGGATACTGTAAACCTTTAAATTTTTTGACCTAACATCTAAAGTAAACTTTAGCGAGTTAGATATTCCTAAGAGTTGGCAAGGGTAGTTAAGATGAAAATCCTAAGATAACAACTGAAGATTCAATCATGTATAAAATTTTTAGACCCTAAATGTATATAAACACTAGAGATTATATTCAAAAATGATAAAATGCTAAAATTATAACTTTAAGAATATAAAGGTACTAAGTCACTATAATCTATTCTAAAACCCTAATTGCTAATATATTCTTAGTATCATACTCAATCAATATCAAATAATCAAGATAACTTTCAATTATTTATAAATGCATACAATACTACTTTTTTTTACTAAAAACTAAGATATTACATTATAGATCACATCTATCATCTAGTCATATAATTAGGTTAGTATGTTATAAAGCTAAATGTGTAATTGATGTTTATACTATATGTAATTAATATTAACATGCTAAATGGCATATTTCATAATAGTTACACTAAGTACCATACTAAATAATGTAATAGGATATAAATATTTAGAGGAAGATCTCATTATCTATTTTTACTAATCATTTCAATAAACTTTAAATTTCCTTTCATTTCCTTAATTTTCTTCCCAATTTTCCTTAATTACTTTATTATGTACACCTAAATTACATGTACCAAGTCAAATGTTGAGCAAGTTAAAGGTTGACTAAGTTAACATGTTGAAAAATCAACAAAATGTTATTGTCATTTAGAGTTTTCTTCCACTTTCTAAAGATTTCTTCTCTTTTCTTTTGATTTTTTTCCTTTCTTTTTCCCCCTTTTGCAGTCCCTTCATCCCCCTTCTAGACCCTACTTCTATCTCCTTCTAAACATATCTAAAAACACAAAAAAATCTCCTTTTTCCCCTCTTATCAAAACCGTAACAACCTCTTCTACTTCCACTTTTCTAAACTTCCATTTTTTTTTTCCTTTTACCTTAACCTTAATACATATCTTATACCCTAATATCTAAGTAAACTCTTCACCCTTATCTAGAAGGAAAAAGAGGTATGTTTTCATATAATCTTTCATCTTAATTGGTAATTAATTATTTATGTTATGTTAGTTTTGGAATTATTATGTTATATGTGCATGTATGTTGACACAAATAGGATTCTTATATACATGTACATAAGTGTAGAAATACTTAGGTATAAGAGTAGAAATACATGGGTACATTTACTATGTGGATCCATGTGAAGTAATTGTGTATGAATTCTAATAAAGTACTTAGTATAGGTGTAGGTATATACATATAGATAAGTGTAGAAGAACATATGTACATATATGGGTGTAGAAACACATATTTATATGGACTAAATAGGTATATACTAGTAGAATACATAGTATAAGTATACGTATACATAGGTAAGAATAAGAAAACTATTTATAAATAAGCATAGAAAATCATGTATATGAAAACACTTTATGTACATAACCTAAAATAAGAAGTGTACTAAGAATGCACACATATAACTTGCTAAATAAGCACATAAGGTGCAAAAATATGGATCACACGAAGATTTCTTAAAAGAGTATAAAAGGCATACGAAAATACGTATAAAATATGTATACTACCATATGTATATATGGGTATATATATGAGTATAGATACCGTATATGTATAAGTGAGTATTCCTGATGACTCTATACTTATTGTGTCTTTATAGTTAGTGTACTTAAATTAAATAGTAATAATTTGATGCATGAGGATTCGAGATATGCATATGCTCGATACTAATTGATTACTGTGAAGAATATTGTTCAATACGATAATTGAAGATTTGATTGTATGATTGATTGTTACATGATTTGGATAATTTATTGATATTGATTGATCGCCACTTAATTTGACTTAATTATACTTGGCTTACCTTAAATTAATAAGAGTCATGCATTAATCATGTATTGTATTTCTTATTTTGGCCATCACTTTACGCAGAGATAAAGAGAGGCCATGCGGGGGTTGTTTATATACATTGAATTAAAGTGTTTAGTACAGTGTACTCGTATAACATGACTTTACTCTAGCCCACAGGTTTACTAGGCGCTGGAGACACCAACTATCTGGCTGAGGGTTGAGTCTAGTAACCTCTACTGTATGCTATAAGTGTAAACTACAAAGGCCACCTCACCATTAGACCTAGGATTTTGGTGTACTATTAAATTTCATAGAAATGGAAATGCATTTTGCGAAATATGAAATCTAAATTTATGGTTAAAAAAAACTAGGTACTAGAGCCTAGTTGTGATTGTTGCCGAAGTATCTCCAACTTTTATCTCGGAGAGCGTTAAAATTAGATATTATATGCAACACCGGTCAACTGCATATATTGTTTGGCATACTGCGTGTGTATGCATTCATATGATTGTAATAATTTGTTTGATAACTTGCTTGCCAGTATAGTATGAAGGATAACTCATTAAGCTCTTGTAGCTTACTCCTCAATAGTTTTTCTTTTGCAGGTTGAGATAATTGGACATGGGTTAAAAGCCGAGAGTTGAGTGTAAGTATTGAGACATTTTAGAGGTTGGAATTAGAGAGAAGTTGTTTAGTTTACATAAAACTTTAAATGTAAATACCACTTATGTACTTAAACTTTTCAACCTTATTAAGTTTGAACTTTTAAGTTTATATTACTTGATCTTATCATTTGGTAAGGGATACTGATTCTTTGTGGTTCTGAGGAATTGTAGGATATCGGACATCCATAGTGATTTATATTTATATTTTACAATAAATTAATTACTTAAAAATCAATAATCTTAATAATTTATCATTTAAAGTTTTGTAATCTCTGACTTGTAAGGCAATTTTTATATCATGAATGCACACGTGATATGGAAATTTTTAGGCAATCCTACTAGGCCCTTTTTAAAGTCCTGACAGATACCATGAAGCATACGTGGGTAACAACATTTCTTTAAAGTATGGTGATATGCTTAAGCCTTTGGTTAATACGAGATTGTATGATGCCAACTCTATCTTTCTAAGACTTATTGATTAGTATGTAGCCAATAGTTTATCGACCTTATTGCTATTATTTTACGTTTTAGATGAATGATGTAATCTATGTTTTCTTCTATAGTTGGAGAGGGGACAAGAAGAAGGTAGTTATCTTTGAATCTAAGTACAATGGCTTAATAACTAGTAACGAGAATTTTGCTTTTAAAAATTTTCATTGGTTGTAAAAGAACTCAAAGGCTAAGGTCAAAGTTAACAAAGTTAAACAAGAGGCCTAGAAGAAAACTAATGAGGTTGAGGTAAATATGAAGGGATATTAGTTTCAAGTCATGGAGATAGGTAAGAAGGTTAAAGGTCGATGCTGCCAAGAAGAGGTGTGCATATATACATACATACATATATATATATATATATATAGATATATATATTCTAATATATAAGTTATTACTACTATAAGAAGATACTACTATTGGTTAACAACTACATTAAATGGTACTTACTTGCCATCTACTTTGCATTCCTCTATTTTTTCTAATGATTTATGTAGAGCACACATGAAATACTTTAAAGGACTAAGAAGAAAATATGTAAGATATTTAACTTTCTTAGTTTTAACATTTATTGGTTTCATGACATATATTCTATTGAAGTAGACATACTTAAGCATTGACCTTATAAAAGATAAAGAAAAAATTGTAGATGAAGGGATCTAACTAATATGGTCATGTATGTATCCTATGTCCCTCTTATTTCATGTGGCCTTAGAGAAATGATGCAAAAATAACATGTAAAGAGATGGTTTTGAGGGAATTATATGAGGAGGAAAAGATAGTCTTAAGGTCTGAATTATAGAAGCAGTGGAGAATGGAGGCCAGAACCTTGACCTTTTAGTTCTTAACTAGTTGAACTTCTTCTTCTAAGTTAAATAAAAAGGAATTCATTTTTCTTCTAAGCAACCACCAGATCTTTGGGAGTAGGGTGTAAACCCTACTTTTAGTGGGCCTAAGACTTGATTAAGAGTACCTTCTGAACGTTCCCAAAGATCAACTAAACCAAAAACTTAAGTTTATATTTAGAAACGAATTAAATTTTTACAATTCAAAAGCCAATTGTCGATAAAACCCGAGCTTGAAAAACTGCGAGCTCTAAAGCTACTTAAAACCCTAAACCTTAAAACCATTAAGGAATTTTAACCCTAAATAATTAATCGGTAATTTAATTTGAATAATTTCATTCAACTTTAGAAAATTTCACAATTCTACAAAAATCAAATCATAAATTACAAAACAATGTAAGATAAAAATCCTAAAACAATTTTCTATAAGGCTATGCCCTTATCTTCATGTATAATCCTTACACATAAATAAATAGACCGACCAATCACCTTAGATAACCTATCAATTGAGAGTTGGAATCATTTATTAATTGATAACTTATCAAAATCTAGTGATAAGATAATTTCCTTATCACCTCTTCACTTATACTACATATGGACAATTTTTCACAAGAATTCATAAGCTTAACTTTAATAAATGTGACAAGACCACTCCATGGCCTAAAAAGACTTCCAATGGCAGATCTAAAAAGGGGAGAAAGGGGGGCCATGCACTTATCATTCACCCATTAATCACTTTTTCTTACACATCACTATTCACCCCTTAATGTTTACATCATCAAGAGTTACAATTGTTGACTTTATGTAAGCTACAAGACAACACTTGCAAGGCATTTAAACACTCACTCTCTCTCCATTTAAATCAGCCACACTCTCCATCATTTCTCTCCCTTTCAATTTCACTTTCACTTCATCTTTCTCTCCTTTGAAACAAACATAAAGAGGAGAAACAACCTTACCCCACAAAATCCATTTTTCTTCCATTTTTGAAGCTTCACTCACGGCATTTTTTCTTTTGTTCTTGTGTCATTTTCTTTCACCATCTAAGGCCTTTTAAGACCATTAAAATCTTCCATAAACCCCATTCCAAAAGACCAAAATGATTTGGGTTCCAAAAGGTAGCAAAAAGGAAGAGGCAAAGTTAAGAGCTTAAGTGGAACCTTAGTGCACAACCACCAAGCTTTGCGTTAAGGACAAGTAAGTATTTCTTGTGATATGTGGATTAGTATTTATGTTAGGAGACTTGGATTTCTTGAAAATATGAGTAAGGTTTAAGTTGTTATAGCACCAAAAAAAAAAAATCGTTTTAAGAAACAAACCATGAAACCCTTACATGAAGTTGAAACATGACCATATAAAGTTGATGGTTTGTAAAAACATTTGTTTAATGCTTTGAATGGAAGATTTTAAGCTAAAAAAATCTTGAAATGAGAACTTTAATGGAGGATAAGCATGCTAGACGTGAGGGTTCCATAGTCATTTGGATGTTGATTTTGTTTCCATTAAGTTAAACATGCTTAAATCTAGATTTAAGTTAAGGAAAAATCCATCACATGAGGTTTTATAAAGAAACCAACTTTGTATGACATGAGCTATGATATGGAGGTTTTATTAAGTATAAGATTTTTTATTTCTTTATGTGGAGCATGAGTTAAAGGATCATTTGATGGAATAAAACTTAAGTTAAGATTTGGACATAAGTAGTCTAAGTGCATAATCTACTAACTAAACTTAAGGAAATGATGAAACAACTTGAAAAACCAAGTAAGGACCCCTTGGAACCATCATGAACAGATCTGGAACGTGGGAGAAAAAAGCCTAAAAATATGATAAAAGTGAATGAACAAAGTGAAAAGATTAACCAAAGCAAGTATGATAAGCATACAAAGCCTAAAACTTAAAACCGAGCTTAAAACTCTTAAAAACAAGCCTAGAACTCTAAGTTGGGCCTTCAATAAAAATCTGACCAGCACCTTAAAGTACCAAGAGAGGTTGTTTTGAAGCCCATAAGAAATCCACCTAAGGCCCCATAAGCCTACCAAAGTCATTAACTTTAGTTTGAACAAAAAACAAGCCCATTTAATAACTTAAGCCCACTAAAGGGCCCAAGAAGTGGTTGTTAGCCTTAGGAATATAAATCAAAGTTGTAAATCTGATCTCAAGGAGTATTTTAAGCTTAGGATAAAATCTTAAGACCAAGCCTAAAGGATTCCTCAAGTTATCAAAAAGCCCATTTACCAAACAAGGCCCAAAAACACTCCAACACATGAGAAACGCTACTATTCTAACCCATGGACAGAATTGTATACCTCATTTTGAAAATCTAACCTTTCCACATTAAAGTAAACTTGAAAATGATGAAGATTGACTATAAGATTATAAAAATCGGATTTAAAACTAAAATGTTATACGCGATTGAACTTTAGGTAAAAACCGGGAAAAATTTCGAAAACTAGTCAAGAGTATAACTTAAGGAAAATTTACTTAGTTTCTTAAGTTTGTTTCAATTCCTTATAAAAATTAGTTCAATGACCAGGGGACACTGTGTACGGAGACGACTTGCCTCCGGATTACTTTGATTGACTCATATGGCAGAGTGAGTAAATTCTCGATGACTCTTTACTTGATTGTGCTTGTAGAATAGATGCAACTAAACTTATATATATAAATTTGGATGCTTGTGGGATATTGGAGATGTATGTGTATGAATTTGTGGATGAATGTGATGACTTGTTAAGTATATTTAATAAGGGGAATTGCTTGCATTTTTTTATACATATGAATTGTATGGAATGAAATTGTCTGAACACCCTGAAAATCGAGTTAATCACTTATGCGATTAAGAAATCAAAATAAATCATGCATACCCCATATTGCATACGGATAACACCGACTGCCGCTTCATGCAGAAGATGGGAAGGGACTCATTGGAATACGAGTTTCCTGCAGGATTAGGCATTAGCTACGCCATCATATATATTGAGTCTCTGTCTTAAGCTGATAGGCTTACTAGGCGTCGGGAGACGCCAACCGTCGGTGAAGGGTCGAGTCTTGTGGCTTCTGCTTAGGGCGTGTGTTTGTGAACTGTAGGGGCCACCACACCGCTAGACTTGGGATTTAAAAAGATATGATTTGATTTTGGTATATATATATAGAGAGAGAGAGTTTTGTTTTGGCATAAGCACGATAGTACAAATGAAATAAAACCCAAGGTCTAGAACCCGGATTTTGGTTTGGGTCGGTTAATTATCTCCAAACCCCGACTTCAGGGGGTGTAATTCTGAGTCGTATGTAGTTCCCAGGTCACTGCATGCATTGCTTGGCATATTGATTGTTCATGCATTCATATGATTATGCATATAATAAACTTTTGCTATGTGGTATTGACGAGGGCATTTATCTCACTAAGCGTAAGCTTACATCCTTATAGATTTTTGTTGATGCAGGAGAACCTCTTCGTCAATCCGGGCTGAGGCATACCCGTGGTAAGTCTCGTGTAGAGACGGGTTGGAGCGATCAGAGAGCGAAGAGGACATTTTGTAATAGATTATAGATATTTAGATACTTTTTTTTTGTGCATAACTTAGATTTTATATAGTTTCGTTATAAACTGCATTTGTTAGTAATATTGTTTTGCTGTGGGTCTCACGAGCCCACACAATTAGTTAAATTATAATATAGAAGAAATTTTAGTTAAATTGCTCTATATTACTAGTCTATGGGCTTAGTGGTAATGTAGAGTGAAAGGAGTCTTGTGTATCGTATGAAAGGCCTATGATCAGCAAGGGGGTTAATAATAGACCTTTATACAGTACACGACGACCTATCACGACAACGATACTGTTGGGTCATTATAGTAGGGTCCCTTAGAGTATAATACCATTTTTCAGATCTAGAAAATTATGTTAAATGAGAAGCTATCATTAAGTATTTATAGACTCTTTAACTAGGTAACATTTGTTGGATCGCTTTGGGGATTGATGAATAAGATAAAGCTTGCTTAATCAAGATCTATGTTGATGAATTTATCATAGGCCTAAGACATATTGCCATTTTTATTGAATGTAGCAGCCTATTTAAGAGAGGTTGAGAGTAAATAAATCAATTCTATAATCTCGATTTTAAGTCCATAAGCTATTTAAGCAATCCAAAGATGTAAATTAGATTTCTAAACCTCATCATTGGCCCCAAAAAAATTAAATTTAAACAAAAATTAGGCTAAATAATTTTTTTTTTCTTATATAAACTTAATCATACAACAATGAATGCCCTTGCTTTATCTTTTAACATTCATGATGTATAATCAACCCTCTTTCTTTATATATTAGCGCTTACATGTTAAATAAGTTACATAAGAGCACGATTCCTTTGCGAGATTTCCAATGGCTAAGGAACTTTATATAGTTCTGTTGTAATTTATACACAATATGCTAAGACACTTTTGATGTATTATAAATATTATTTATAAAAAGTAAGTATTTATTGTATTTATATACTTTTCTGCTTGTATATATTTTATAACAAAGTTCTATAAATAATTAGAGTATATATAGAATTATAATAAAAGTGTATTATCAGTAGGATTCCATAACATCGTATGATCTAAAAATTATCCTTAGTTGGATAAATATCTAGAAGGGATATAGATATTTAAACCAATACATTGTATAAGTAAGGTAATTCTCACTAGACCGATAGAAAGATATCCGAGTTATACAAGTGGATGCCTAAAGCTAAATGCGTATACTAGACACGACCTTCTATTAGAGAACATCATAAGTTTAATGTCATTAGTTGCCCCTAAATAATGAATGTTGTGCTTTGATGCTGTTAAACGAGTCTTTATTTAGATTGTAAATAATATAGTTATTGGGTATGATATAAAATATAGAAAGGATAACGATTAGTCAAGATAGAATTTATTACTCTCTTAGATTAAGAAGTCGATATCTAGAGCTGATTAGTTAAGATAATAATGACTTGTAAGCCCGTAGACACGATAAGTTTTATTGAGTCTATTTTATCTAAGGAACCAAGCAAAACAATTAAACATTGATGATATGACATGCAATGGTTTAATTAAGATATCATCTAATGAAGAGATTTAATTACACAGTAATCAGTTTATAGTAATTTCTCGTTTACAACTTTTATGTTACATTAAATGACTAATAATTGTTACTAGACGGTTACCTTAGTTTGTGTTTAAAAATACACAAACTTTGTGTATAGAAATCTAGAGGATTACACTATATCACAATTAATAGGAATAAAGTTTTTGATAAGAAATTTTAATGGATTCTAAAATTTGTCAATATTTGTTTAAGAACTAAAATAAATTGATTCGAAATAATAAATTGAAAGTAATTTATTTTACCACATAGAAAATATTTGCAATTAAATACCTTTTAAAGGCTATGTATTTTATTATTGCCTTTTCATGTAAAAGTATATGGAATTTATTAATTCTACATTCAATTGTTATTGAAAAGTTCATGGCAATTGAAATTATATGAAATTTATTAATTACATATTTAATTGCAATTGAAAAGTTCATGGCAATTAAAAGGTTGCTTGCCATTAATTTCATGTTTAATTGTTATGTAATTGAAAAATTCATAGAATGAAAAGTTTCTTTCATTAATTTTAATTAATATAATATAATGTTTAAAAAGAGACAAGGGTAGATAAAAGAGTTCTATGATTTATATTCATATATATACAAGATGATATAACATTTCGCTTCCTAAATTTTCTAATTCTAATATGGGTTATCTAACAATATAAAGGATTAGACTTTATTCTTGTTAACATGTGTGTAAATACCGTTAAAGTGACTACGTTTGGAATCCTTATGATGAACACATTTGAAAACAACAAATCGGATTTAGATTGCAATCCAACTCATCGCTAGGAGGAGACTGTGTTTTCATAAAGAAAAAGGTAATTTTATGATCTTTTATTGACTTATATAATATTATTTTACCCATTTTACATAGATCCTAAAATAGATTTTATAATAGTTTTATTTTTGTTGCGTTTTTTCTAATCTATAAAACCTAACGAGTTCCTTTACAGTTGGGGCACATTTCTTACACAATCCATGCTTTTCTATCGAGGAATGTTGCTAAGCCAGATTTTCTTTTCTTTCCTTTTCTTTTTATTTTTGATTAGTTAAAGTGTAATATTAGGACCCAATAAAAGTTATAAAAAGTAATTAGAAACTTTTATAAGGGACTCAAAAATAAAGTAATGAATTCCTTAAGGAGCTTTCTTAAGAAATAAGGTTGATTAAGATATTAATGTGGCATTTAAAGACCCGAAATAAGTTCCTTAGATCATCTTCAGTGCACGAATTCTAGTGTGATTTTTCATGCAATAGCACACTACATGGAGGTGAAGGTGCAATTTATCATAGAGAATTACGCATAAGTTAATTTTTGTTTTATTTTAATTTTACAAGAAAGATGTCTTGGGTTAAAACAAAAATATAGTACATTAGAACCCACAAAAGTATAAAAAATAATTATTAAAAATTTTTTTTAAAGGACTTTAAGATAAAATGATGAGGTCCTTAACAAAGAGAATTTCTTACAATAACGATATGGTATATAAGGACTCTAAATGAGTTCCTTACTATTAAAGATGATTGGGATAAATACTATTGATGTGTCTTAACTTTCATCTGCTAGCAAATTAGTATTTATACTTCAATCTTATGCAATTTTATACTTATTAAAAGTTATAAAACAATCTTTGTTAATGTACGAATAAGGAATGTTTACCATTTGGCCGATGTGGCAATATAAGTTGGTAGAGAATATATTCATTCATTACAACAAATAGTCAAATCAAATCATCTTTAATTATTCCCATAGTATTTCCAATCACTCTCTCTATATCTTTATCTCCCACTTTAATATTTCAACTATTCTCTCTTTCTCTTTCTCTCTTTTAAGTCCCACAACCTCTCATATTTACTTTTGTGTTTAAATTTAAACCCTCATTTGGCCAACCTCCATTTGTTACAAATTTGTTCCTACTTTTAATATGTTGAACCCCATTTAATGCTACACATTCAATATATGAACCAACTTTGTATTCAATGAAGTGTTTATATATATATAGCTAAGAAGTTATGAAGTTTGAAATAATATGAAAGTATACATTAATGCTTATTTTATAAGAGATTTTTTTTTTTTGTCATTTATAAGATATTCATGCTGTACCCTATTCATGTGTTTTCTATTTATCAGAAAATTTTAGTATTACAATATTTTATGCTCATTTTTGCTAGCTTAAAAGGTTTTTTTTCCTTATTTTCTATAATATTTTACCTTACGCTTTTTTTTTTTACTCCATAATGCAAAATATTGTTTATAAGAGAATATCTTTTTTTATTTTGTCATTTATAATATATTTATGTTGCATCCTAATTATGCATTTTTCATTTATTTATAATATATTCATGTTGTACCCTAATCACGCATTTTCTATTTATAGGGAAATATTAGTATTGCAACATTTTATGCTTATTTTTTCTAACTTAAAAGGTTTTTTTTTTCCTTGTTTTCTATAATATTTTACCTTATTCTTTTTTTTTTTTTACTCCGTAGTGCAAAATATTGTTTACAAGAGAATATCTTTTTTTATTTTGTCATTTATAATATATTTATGTTGCATCTTAATTATGCATTTTTCATTTATAAGAGAATATTAATATTGCCAAATTTTGTACCTGCTTTTACTAGATAATTTTTTTTTGTTTTCTATAATATTTTACCTTCTTGGTTTTTACTCCATAATGCAAAATTTTGCTATTTAACCCTTATACTTAATATTTTCATGGCATCTTCACAAATAATTATGTTTTGCTTTTACTAAACTAAGTGAATTTTTAAATACGTTTAAAACTAGTAACTTAACATTTTTTTTTTCAAAAGTCAATGACAAATAGCCTTTTTGTTTCCTTATATGTATGCAATCTGTTCTAGTCACTTGTAGGTGAATTTTTTTCCCCTGTATGACAAATGGTAGAAAAATCAATAACTATATATTATGGTGGTATGTTGAAGAAGCTTTCATCAAATGCAGAATATGTAAGAGGCAAATATAGTCTTGTTTATGTAGACTTATGTGATTCGACCCTTGGATATTGAAATACAATGTCATTGTACAATTTTGGTATAGATGATATTGAGGTTTTAACATATCACATTCTTAAAGAGAGTTTAGTAGATGGTCTTCATACTATAAATGATAAAAATAGTATGATTCAAATAACATGTATTTTGTTTGGTCACAAGACAATTGAAATTTATGTCCAACATATAGGTAGCATGCAAACCATAAGTGAGACTTTTCGATAAGATGAAGAAAGATAGTAATTGTGATTATAAGAGTTATTCATTTAAGTAGGGAGATGATAATAATTTATAAAAAGAAGGGATTCCAAGTGATGACGAATCCGATGAGGAGTTTCATAATGGATCATGGTTTAAAAAAAGTTTAAGTGAATAATAGTTATGTGAGAGTAGAGGTTAATACCTAGATTATAAACCATATGAAGCTATGGATTTAGATACAGACTATAATGAAAATTGAATTCATGATGATTTTGATATTGAAGAAGAAGACAAGGGCAAGGAAGAATGTGTGAGAATATGGTGTGAGTATTGAGTATATAATCCAAATTGTAAGGAGCCAACATTTGTTGTTGGAATGATGTTTGAGAGTATGCTAAGGAACCTAAAGATGCTATAGTAAAGCGTACTCTTACTTAAAAAAAAAAAAAAACACTTTGACTATGTAAGAAACATGAGAAAGCAAGTGAAGGAGAAGTGTGTAAGAAATAGTTGTCCTTGATTGATGTATATATCATTTGATAAGACAACATAATCATTACATTTGAAAACTTATAGGCTAGTGCACACATGTGGAGTATCTTTCATAAATAAGTATGTGAAGAGCTTATTACTTGAAATTTTTTTTTCCTAAGAGTTGGTCCTAAGATCAAGGTTGTTGAATTCAAAAACTTGGAAAGAGAACATATGTGTTTAAATGTGACGATTTACAATTGTCATCGAGTAAAACAAAAAATTCATGACAAGTTAATGGGTTCATATATGAGGGAATATTTGATATTTTATCACCATGCGAAGGAGTTGTGACCTATGAATCCAGTTTGACAATTTTGTTAAGGGTGATTAGGGATAATTATTTAGACAAGCCAAAATTCAATCGCTTCTATATTTGTCTTAATGTGTGTAAGCAAGGATTTTTAGCTAAATACAGGCCAATTATAGCTTTAGATGGTTGCTTTTTGAAGAGAGTTTGTGAGGGAGAGACATTATCTATAATGGGTAGAGACACAAATAATTAGATGTTTTCCATAGTTGTGGTTAGAACAAAAAACAAAGACATATGGTCTTAGTTCTTTCAATTGTTGATGGAGGATTTGGACATTGACATAAAGGATGGGAGTAGATGGACTTTGATCATCGATGAACAGTGGATAAGTAATGATCAAATTTAATATTTCTTATATTAAATTATTAAATTACAATATCTTTCCTATTTTATTCTAGTGTAATGTACATTTAGGACTAGCTATAATTCCTTTTTAAATCAAGCACAATAGGAAATATTCTTTGTCAATTGTTTCCGTCTATGTAAAAAAAAAAAAAAGCAAATATTTCGAAGTAAATTTCATATTTAAGTGTAATGTTTTTCACTTATCTTCCTTCACTCAATGTCTTTCCTATATTAAATTGTAATGTTTGTCTTATTTTATTATAGTTTAATGTTTTCAACTTATATTCTAAAGCATTTAATATTTCTTATGTTCCTTGTTAATTCCTTCAGTTTATTTCAACATAACAAATTTTATTTTATTTTACTATCATGTTTTCTACTTATAACTCGGAGTATTTAATATTTCCTATTTTCTATATTAGTTCTTTTTGTTTATTTTTGGAGCATTAAATTGTTATTTTCTTGGTTGCAAGGGCTTAGTACCTACAATTGAGTATTTATTACCTAATATGGAGCATCGAATGTGCATATGTTACATATATGCAAATTAGGTAAAGAAATTTCGTGACATATTCTCGAAGAAATTGTCTTGATCTATAGAGAAATCCTCAACTTTACCAGATTTTGAGGCTTATCACGGTGATTGTTGGTGTAGATAAGGAGGTATAGGAAGCTCTAATAAGAACGGAACACAAGCATTATTGTAAAGCATATTTTTTTCTCTAAGGCAAAATGTGATATTATGGGCAACAACCTTTGTAAAGCATTTAATGGACACATATTAGAGGTATGGCATAAGTTTATTATAAGTATGTTAGAGGGCATTTGAGTATTGGCTCTAGGAAGATTTTAAAAACAAAGGGTAGAATGCAATGTTTGGTATAAGTAGTTTAGCCTAAGGATGTTGAAGAAGTTAGAGGAGAACAAGACAAGTGCAAGATGGTATATGGTCTATTTTGGCGATGGCCATGTGTTTGAGATAAAACATGAAGGGGAGAGACTTAATATAGATCTATGATCATAAACTTGTATATGTAGGAGTAAGATTTGATCGGAATCCTCTACTGCCATGTCGTATGTGCTATCTACAACATAGGTTGGGAGCCTAAAGATTTTGTAGATGAAATTTTGAAGAAAGGTGCTTTTGTTAGGTCTTACATCTACACAATTAAATCTCCTTAGAGTGAGAAATTTTGGAAGAAGAGTGATATTGAAAGTCCAAAGCTGTTACCAAATAGATTAGAAAAGGGAAGGCTTCAAAAGAATAAAAGGAAGGAGCTACAAGAACAATTTCAGGTGAGAAAATGTCATGACATGCTCTCTTTGTAAGAAAACTAACCATAATAACATAACTTATAGTTTGAGAGAGTAGGTAAGATAATTGATTAATGAAATTATTATTATTATTATTATTTTCTTTTTGTAGTGTATCAAAGAGCGAGCATAGTCTACATGCATTCATTTAAATATGACAAGAGTTGATGAAGTTCATCTTGCTAATATTATTATTATTATTATTGATGATGTGTTGACCATTGAGAGGGGGTCGTCTGGTGGTCATATTGACGTATACGATGAAAGACCTGCAAGAAAGCCTCCTATGAAAGCTAATGAAGGCCCTTTGATGTTTAAGTTAGTAATAAAAGGAAAAGAAAGAACATTATACGTTTAAAAGGAGTGAAGTAAGGGTTCTCAAAGTTGGAAATCGTTATACGTGTGACTCTATGGCCTATCTATAAAGTATGGAGGTTACATGTTTAGGATACATGGTAGACCAAGATTAGCTCGTACGTAGTTGGTGCATAGGATGCATGGGCGTAGTATAAGAGAAGACAAAGCCACCTTACCAGTTGGTGGACTATAGGAACAATGGTTGTTGCGTCTAAAGTGTAGGTAGACATCACATCTAGGGTGGCTAGGTGCAAAGTGGTACTAAGAATGTTAAGGGGCATTTAATAAGGAGAGAGAGAGAGAAAGAGAAAGCGAGAGTAATAGAGGCACCGAAGGCTTCGAGATATGCTTCGAGGATAATAGGGTCCTCAGGCCTTTAAAGGATGCTAGATGGAGTCTTTAAGGACCCAAGGAGGTCAAGATGGAAAGGTGCTCAAAATAAGCTTGAGCAGGCTGTGCTAGTGCTTGAAAGACCAAATAAGATACTCCATCAAGCAAGGTCCGAGGATGCATGCTCCTTTTGGAGGAGGGATCTAAGTAAGTTACTTGACTTAGGTTGGAACAAACCTGTAAGGCTATCAAGCCTACTAGGTTACTAAAGGGAACTAAGCTTTTGGCTTAACGTAGTGCTTAGGGATACCCAAGTAAGCATAGACACTTAAGCTTGGGTCTTAAAGCTTGGCCTATAATGGCCTATCAACAATTATTATTATTATCTTCATTTCATTTTAGACAAGATATGCTTTGTTGTACACTTAAATATTAATTTTTTTCCCATATTACTAAACATAGGAAGTAAGTATGGATTTATTCGATAGTTAACGTAGTTTGGAATCTGAGGACATTAAAGATGTCCATGCAATTATAAGAGAATATCTTGAAAGCACATCATTCATTGTTGAGGAAAATCATGACATATAAGTCCATGCTCAACCTACAGGGGAGAAAGTTGGTACACATAATGAACTTACAAATGGAGAGATGCAAGGAAACTATAGTGTTCGAGAGGTGTAAGGGGATTGTAGTGGGGTCAATGAACAAAAATGCATACCATGAAAGAATTGTGTGTACCAATAAATCTACAAAAACGGTTAAGTAAGGATCGTATCATTTATAGCGAAGAGGAGTGCAAGGTTAATGCAGACTCCATAGAAAAACTACTTCGTTATAAGCAAAGGAAGGGAAAGGGTGTAGGTTGTAGCTCAAAGGAAGTTCATATTTTAGATTGAAGAACGTGGTTACTTTAAGGAGGTTGATGTTTTTCGATGAAGTACTATTAGCTCAGTCATATGTCCCATTAGCTATATTATGCAATAGCCAAATTTTGATTATTTTTTTTTTATGAAACTAAAAGTTTAAGTAGTTTATCTATTGTATGCATATGAATTCAAACTGTATTTTATGAACCCTAGTATGATATGTTATTTTATTACTGGTTGGGATTATTGATGTTACTTTATTTGAAACTTTCTAGCTCTTAAGGAAACTTTTAACAAAAGTCATGTTAAGAAACCATGTTCAATTTAGTTCATTTCACAAGGGTACATAAGTAACCATAGCAATTAAGTCTTGTTGTAGTGTCAATTGAAAGAAAAAAAAATTAAAACAACAAAATTAACTTTCTTTAAGCTTGAACGTTTAATGTAACATGCATACAATGACAAAATATATGAACTATCAAAACGTTACATTGTACCTACTAAAGTAATTACAAAATATTGAGAGAGAGAGAGAGAGAGAAAGAGAGAGAGAGAGAGAGAGAGAATAATACATGTCATGAGTACTCTATCAATTCTTAATGTTGCTCTTAAAAACCAAGAAAGAAATAAGCACACCTAAAACTAAAATCCCCATTACTTTGGACACATTCATCCAACCTTCATCAATTGGCTACTGCATTTGTCTTGGAGCAATATTGTTGCGTATCATGGTTGGCCTACTGTCTAGAAGATTGTTTATCACTTCTTTCACTCATTTTGGAAAAGCTAAAACCACTTAAAAAATTTGAAATGCCCTTACCTATCTAGTGCACATCTATACACTGCAAGCACACCATGGATTTCCATCATCAATCTCTATACTGGATTGGATATGGATGAAGAGTTTGCATGACTAGAGTAACTAGCATTATGGTGTGATTTGCTTCTCTCTTTGTTCTATGGTAAAGATAATTTGTTGGGAATGTTCTAAAAGAATTCTAGACATTGTTGTGATGTCTCTTGAAACGTAAAGGATGTTAGAGGTGAAAAAAAATTAAGCCATGATAATTTTAGAGAGTAATAGAGAGATGGAGAAGAGAGAGAGCGGGGGACAGAGAGAGAAAGTTTGTGAATGTGTAAAATGAATGATGGATTTATTGGTTTACATAAAGACACACGGGGTAAGAGATAGATTGATTCCTTTATAAAAAATAGGGAAAGAAACATTTATGAAAATTAATTAATTAATTGAAGGAAAGTTGTAAATGATGAGAGAAAAATTGACCAATTGGTAAAAATTTTTTAAGAATATATTTCAAACCAATCAAATCATATGCTAACATGCACTACCTCTTTAGCCAAATAGTAATATTTGATACTCACACTTTAACAGAGACACTATTTTGCAACTTTTAAAATGCCTAAACACTGAATCGTAGGAGAATAAAATATAGACACTAATTTGTTAAAAAATAAAAGTTCAAGCACTTTTACAATATTTATCTTGAGATGGCCTTAGGGATGTATATGTTCTATTAAGGGAAAAAGTATCTAGTATTCAGCCAAAATTGCTTTATCTAAGGCCATCCTTATTGCAAATGCATGGTGCACCTTCTAAGAAGTAAAGAACTCTAATGTAAAGTTGCTTTCCATTGTTGAGAGTTGCTTGACCAGAGGATAGAGCTTGTCAAATTAGCTTAAGTAATTTTTCTTTTCCTTTTTTCTTTAGTTCAAACATATGAAAAGGTAAGTTTTCAATATATATATATATATATGCGTGTGTGTGTGTATGTATATGTATATTAATATATGTGCATAGTGGAACCTAAATGTAATATAAAAAAAAATTCATAAGTTCTTTTTTTTTGAAGAAACTCAGGAGTAAAGTTAGAAGTTCTTTGAAAAAAAAATTGCTTAAAATATTGACCTGGTATAAAGATGTCTTAAGAGTAAGGATATCAACGTATCTTCTTATGTTTTACTATGCATAAGCAACATTGAGTGAGTTACTTCTCTAATACTGGTGAACAAATTAGTACTCTCATGGCTTGTCAAGTTATTTTGACAAGTGATGAGTTGAACTTAATTATTATTATTATTATTATTATTTTAAATTTATCCATGGGAAAAGTCAAGGGAGTTGCCGTTGTGTACCAAAATCAAAACCTCACGGCAAGATTGAAAAACATAACGTATATTTAATGCATATATTTTCAACAATGTAAATATTTTAACGAAGTAATTTTATTAGTTATGTTTTTCCTTGTCCACTATAAATAAGACTATTTATGCACATTTCAAAGCACCTTTTCACAATAATTTACTTTATTATACAACATTTGAAAATCAAGAGAACCTATGTATCTCAATAATTTTCAAAATTTACCACCTTTCAAGTACATACAAAACACAAAATTTTTAAATGCCTTTGATTTCACAAAGTAGTTTTTATTTCCCATTTAGTGCATACTTTCAAGGCTTCCCAATTTTTCAATATCCCCTAAATTATCCATTATGAACCAAAACCTTCAAAATTTTAATCTAGTAGTTAATGTCAATAATAATTCAAAAAAAATGATGCCTTTATATTTTCAATATCCTTCTAACTTTGCATCTAAAAACATCCAACAACACACTTCGATTAGAACAACTCTCCTTCAACCCCCCTTCAATCAGGCACCACGAACACCAAGTAGCACAGGTTCACAATACGCACAAAATCCTATATAAATAAATTTGGAGGATGAGGATGATGATAATAATGAAAGAGATCATAGTCACAAAAAGAAATGGGAGTAGATTGATGACAAACATCTTATTTATGCATGGTTAAGGATTAAAAAAGACCTAATTATTGGATATAACCAACCGCTATACACTTTCTAGCAATGAGTTCATTAAAGCTTTGAGGAGGGACTAGCTTATAAGAAGGATAAGAATCTATAAAAACGAACGTAGCAACAATGTAAGGCTTAATGGAATAAAGTCTCAATGATGTGATTAAATTTGAAACTTAATATGACCAAATAAAATGACAAGGGCAAAGTGGAAAGAATGGGTAAGATTATATAAAAAATGCTCATAATTTGTTCAAGTAAAATGAGAAAAAAAAAGTATAGTAGAGCATTGTTGGTTGATATTGTGTAATGAGCCAAAATAGAGCTGGGAAGTTGGAAATGCCCAAAAAAGCTAAAGCAAGCAAACTAAGTTGGATAAAGATGGGCATATACAAGTTCATCCTAAAAAATGATGCACTAATAAATGATAAGATCATTAAATAAGTTAGATGACCCATTAATAGAGCAGCATCTAAAGTGAAGGGCAAAGAGAAGTTGGAAAATAGTAAGGTAATGCAAGGAATAATTCTTAAATTGAAAGACTTGGGCAGCAGAGATTAGGGCAGTGTTGAGGTATTGCGTAAATTTGCTAAAGTTTAAGGATAGAAGGAACGCCAAGAGTAGCTCAATTAGGAGAAAAAAATAATTTTTGTTGATACAACCTCAATGAATGAAATACAGAAGCTATAAATCAAGGCGATGTGTAAACAAATATTGATAAAAAAAGTAGTCAGTAGTTTTATATCAAGTTATCACTTGTATTAGTTTCCTTTCCATTATTGGAATTTGTCCTTATCTACGTAAAATTTGAATGTGTCAAGGAACTTATTTAAGTTGTTGTAATAATTTTTACTATTTGGTAATGAAAAAAGTTGTTGTGAAAGAATCTATCTATGACTTTGTTAGGGAAAAAAGAAAGTAATAGCCATTAAAGAGTATTTGCACCTAGGACTTGGCCCAATTTAAAAAAATTATCAGTTGTAAAAAGTATCTTCCACTCAAATCAATTCAATTAAAAAATAAGAAAAGGTTGTAAAAATAGCCGTTCCAAAAGTTGCAGCTGTAAAAGTAACCATTGCAAAAGTAGTGAATGAGTATCTATATATATAGTATATATGTATGTAAACACACGCTTTAATGTGAACCATCTATTCTCATTTCCATTCAAATCAACTCCACCCCTTACTATCTCATATAATTATGTCAATAAGTAGCTCTGATTCTAAGATGGAAAGCATAGCGATTGAAATAACCGAAGAATTATTTCTTCGAGAGAGTAAGTGCATATTGTTGGTTAATTCCTCATATGATTTGCTTATAGAGTTTTGCGAGAGCTCTTCCAAGAAAGGGAAAAATAGAAAATATATAGGTAGAGGTCGAGTTGAAGGATACAATCGTTTATATAATAACTACTTCTCAAATAACTTGGTACATATTGATAAATAATTTCGACAAAGTCTCCGAATGAGGAAAGTTCTATCCCTTCGCATTATATAAGCACTCCAAGATTACTCTATGTATTTCAAATAAAAGAGGGATAATACTAGAAAACTTGGAGCATTGCTACTATAAAAGTACACAACAACTATCGGGATGTTGACATATGGAGTAGCAGAAGATGTTTTAGATGAGTACTTGTGTATGGCTGAATGTACAATTATAAAATGTGTCAAAAAATTTGTTGAAGGTATTATTACTTGTTTTGGTGATGAGTACTTACACAAGCCTACTCCTATCAATATTGAGTGATTACTAAATGTTGTAGAGTAATGTGGATTTTCAAGCATGTTAGGAATCATTAATTTTATGTATTAGGGGTAGAAGAATTGTCCAGTTGCATGGTAAGACATGTATACTTGATATAATCACGATTTTCCAACAATCATGCTTAAAGTCATCATTTCATATGATATTTGGATATGGCATGCATTTTTTGGTATTGCAGGCTCTAACAATGATATTAATGTGTTCACCACTTTTTGATGATGTTTTAGACGGACTAGCTCTACCATCATACTATAAAGTCAATGGATGAAACTACGATATAGGATATTATCTCATGGATGATATATATCCAGAGTAGTCTATGTTTGTTGAATTGATTTCATACCCACATGGTCCATAGGAGCAACTATTTGCTAAGCACGAAGAAAGATGTAGAGAGGATATTGAACGGGCATTTAGATTGTTACAATCTTGTTTCCACATAGTTTATGGGCCATCATGCTTTTAGGATCAAGAGAATATTATGAGAGCACACATAGTTTGCATAATATGATTGTTAAGGATGAAAGGGATAACTATAACTTTAATTTTGAAATTCTAAATTATGAATTCGGAGAAATTAGTAATCTACCATCTCATATTTCACATAATTATATTGCAGATTATGCAACATATATCCAAAACAATATTCAACTTTATGATAGTGTAAAATATCATCAACTTCAGAAGGACTTGATTAAACACGTGTGGCAGTGTCTTGAGCTTATTAGTTAACGTAAAATGGTTGGTATTGTCAATTTTGAGAATATCATTGGATTAAGAATCTAAATTTAATTAGATAAGATTTTTAAAATAATAATTCATGTATTATAAATGTACAAATATAATATTTATTATGTGTACCTAAACCTTAATATTTATTATTAATGTTATTATTATTAATAATATTTATTACATTACACAAATTTAATATTTATTAATATGAAATTTATCTTTACAAAATATTAAGAGTAGTGGTTGAAAAAATAAGAATAGTATGGGACCTATAAAACTTTAAAATATGTGAAGAAACTTAGGAATAAAGTGCAAAATTGCTTAGGAGATAAAGTTTTTTCGGATGCTGAGTATAAGTACTTTTTAAAGTTATCAATGAATATTCATGCTCTAATGGAGAGAAAAGGAAAAAAATTGCAAAAAAAAAAAGGGTGAGTTTTAGGAAAATAATATAAAAAATATAGCACTTGAAATCGCCTCTTAAAAAGACGATTTTTAAATGCGTTGAAAAGAGAAGATTTCAATGCACTTAGAAATCGCCTTTTGAAAAGGCGATTTCAATATAAGATGAACTCACCTCTTGAAAAGGTGATTTCATTATTAATTAGACGAAATTGCTTCTTGAAGAGGCAATTCTATTAGCAAACCTACCCATACCTCAACTTTCACAAGTAAGTGACCTAAATTCATACAACTCAACTCAAACACCCCTTACCCCTTCTACAATAGACAACATAATCTCCTTCAGAAATTCCCAACATAGTCTAGACTTGAACAAAAACAAGTTAAGCACTATTGAACTTCGTAACACGTACAAAGGCCATAATCATTCAATATAGGTACTTATCTAGCATTGCAATTAATTGATAAAAGTTTGGAAAGACATAAGTAGGTAAAGTTAAACTTAGGAATATGTACAAAATGTGCATAATGTTGACTATAGGTCCAAATATTTGGTAAATACAAACAATCATAATCTATTGCCTACATGGTATGCATATGTAGGTACGCTTCTCTTATACATCTACGTTAGGCTAGGATCGAACCATTTAACTTGTGTCTAGCTAAGTGATCTGTGTTCCATCCCCTAAGAAGCCACCAAACTTAGTGTAGTACATAAAGATTGGAGTAGGGTCGACCTATGTGAACCCTTTGCCTATGTTAGCATCACGATCTTCAAGTCGTCCCTTAAATGGAGTTGCAAAAGTCTACACTTGTCGGCTAATGCCCTCATTAGATGGGGTATGAAACTAGACATAGGGTGCTATTGGAGACACTAGGGGTGCATAGTGTAGAGGAGATGCATAGTCTTGAATATGTTAGCCGACCTGTTTATATCCCTGACCTCTTCCTCATCTACGACCACGTCCCAATGGCACTGTTCTCACTGTAGCTCATTCGATGGAGAGTCATCATTCTTTATATTTGGACTAGGTAAAGGTAGGTCGCCTAGATGGAACTTAATAATCTACTAGATGATGTCATTCACCCTATGTTGTTCAACTATAATCTCTTCATATAACATTTAAGGCAGCAAATCTACCTGCAGGCCAAAGATAACAATTTGATTAGCATATAACAGGAGAAATAAAGGGGTAATGGTACTAGGGAATGATACATACCATATATATTTAGGAGGCTCTCAACTTGCCGATATATCTATGCATAACCTGTTGGTATTAAGGGATGTAATCCGAATGTACACTAGGTAGTGGTCGGATCTATATAATCCAATTCCATCTGTCCTCCCACTACGTTATGCATGTCACATGCTCACTTTACTCAGTTGATCTTGGTGCGGGCCTTTAAGTTTACTTCATGTAGAGCCTGTCTTGTGTTTGGATGGGCTAGGATCTCCTACATCCCACTAAACCGTTAGGTCACGTAATCAGGATAGTATAGCTCAATGATGTGGAAATATTAACAGGTCTTAGGCAAGCCAAATATCATTCCCATCTCAATAATAAGCTAGCAGTCTAGCCATGTCGTCGTGCATTTAAGGTATTTAAACCACCTGAAAACACATTAGAATAGAATATGAAGTAAGTGACACTTCGAAAAGCTATAAGTGACCGGGTTTGCATAATATGTATCTGTTCTGCATGCTATCAGTCAAATGCTTCTCTATACTGGCCCACTATACGAGTGGGTAGCTCCATCACATTAAACTCCACTGCTCATTGGCTCATAAGTGGTCGATTGTCAACTACTGTTGTAATCCGGTGATGTAAAAGGGTAATGCACCGAAAATGCTCCTACGCCTATACCTATAAAATCACCAATGGCCTATTAATCTCTCCAATGTCCATCAGTGATGCAAAGCATAACTGGTGATACAGCTATGCTAAACATGCTGCTCCCTAAGCATAATGCTTGGTTTTTAGTAAGGTCCAAGAGGAGAGGGAAGAACATGAGGTGCACCTGGTTGTTAGACTTGTTCGAAAAGAGCATATCCCTAATCAATTGCATGATATGTGCTTGGGTATAGTGCCATACCGTAATATTGTTTGCATCATATAGTAAATTAATAAAATTTTCATTTAACCAAGACAATTTCATTTAAGCACCCTTCATAACACTCTTTGGTGGGCAAAGTCCTAGTAAGCGTTAGTACATTTCACCCCAACTTGTAAATGCCGTAATGCTTGTAACTGTATCACCATCGGTAGGGAGATTAAGGAGTAGAGAAATATCCTAGAGCGTCACCATCATCTTGCTAATGTAGAAGTGAAATATATGTGTCTCCTCCCTCCATCACTTTATTAAGGTAGTAATCAAATGCCAATCCGGCTATACTAATGAAACTCGACTGCTTTAGATAAGGGATCATCTATGGATCTATAGGTATCTCTTAGCCATCCTGACACTTAAATATCGCCTTACGCCTACGACACCTGCGCCAATAGTTCTCTTGCAATTGAGGAAAAAGAGACCATGTTAGAGGCATTACACGAAATAAACATATAGTCGATAAGTTATCAATTTGCTATTTCTTACCTAACTACCCCATACTAGCTTAGACTTATGGGATAGTTGCAAGTGAAGCATTAACCTATTAGCCAATCCTAAATCTATCTGCACCTGCATATCTAAAATAAAATAGTAAGCTTACTGGTATATTCAACAATGATAAACAAAACATAAGCAAAGCGAAAATTTCTTAGAAATATATATATATATATATATCCAATATTAACACGGCATTCCTATAAGCTAGAAAGAATACCAATAGATCTACTCAAAGTTGATTAGCACCCTCATTATGGACTTCTTTTCCTATTATGTCTCTCCCCACCGCATAGTACATAATTGTAAGTCAAAGGCCTTTCCTAAATGTTTATCTCATTCTAGAATCGTTTCTCTTATGGCCTCCTAGGATTCCTAACCTATATACGGTTTAAACTAGATGCTACATAGGAATATCAAGATAAGTCCAATTGGCCTTATTTGCATAGGGCATGAAGGAACGTGTATATATGCGTAGTTGATTTTGTAATGTGTATTAATGACCAATATGTGTTGCACAACCCATGCTCATTTTCCCCATAATAGCTATAGCATGGGAGCATGGAATCTTGTGTGTTTGCCATTTCTTGCAAGTATACCGATGAGTCTTAAGTGCGATAATGTGCCTATTTTCTCCCTTTTGCCCATTTATTGTAGGGCATGGCGTAGTTATAACCTCGAATATCCACTCATTGTAGTAGAAAATTACAACTCAATGACTACTAACTGCTTTGCGCCACTATCAAACTTTTTCTTTGCAAATTTAGTCAATACTTTGCTAATGCCCATTTGCTCTGATTACTTGATCTTTCATTTGTAGAATTAGTTGTTGCAATTATAGAAAGTTTTCTTCGCTAATGTCGCAAAGGATAAGTCCTTAGCATCTCTCAAAGCATTGTTGTAACCCTTAACAATATTGGTCATCTCATGACCAAACCGAGCTCCATCACCATATGCTAGTATCCACATCTTTGGATGTAGTCCTCTAAAGTAAATTGTAGTATAAAGGCTTATCGTCTTGGCCTCATCGTAATAGGTGTAAAATTTACGAGGTTGCAACTGGTAAGAGGTTTTTTTATTAGTTCTTTATGATCCTTACTCTTAGCTGGGAGAATTGAAGTTATTGGCAACATGTTGGATACACTACCACCTTGGTTACCACTTGGCTACACTGCATTCTATCCTTCAATTGTAGACGAAATCCTGGCATGACAATTTGAAATCAAACATATGTCCATATGGTCTCTTATCACATACATGAGAACACATTTCAAGAACCAACCCCAACTATCTTGACTTTTCTCATCGACAAGGGCAAAATCCAAAGGGACTATATGATTCTAAGACTCAACTTCAATCGTAATCAGTAGTTTATGTTTATACTTCTTGTATAGAAACGTTCCAGCAATAGTGATGATAGACTTGAAAAATACAAAAATGATTTTGTTCAACAATCTAGAATTGACAGATTAAGTAATTTAACTTTCCACACAAAGGTGGGTGGTATATTTGCCCTTGCAATGTGCAAAGGCCTTAGTATACGATCTAACTGCCTAAAAGACTTTATCAAAGAACACACGGCTGGCAATATCATTGTCTTACCATTTCCACTCAACTATAGTACCTAGATTAGCCTCTTGGATGGCATGTAATAGATGTAGGAGCACCGCGTATTGATAGTTAAATTTCATCTGTTACATTCACTCGTCCACTTAGCTAATGAGGAGCTGAGTAATTCACCTTTTAGCAGATGTCGACCAAGACGGCTATATCTAGTTTGAATTTAAGTGGCACAACAGTTATCTCCTGGCATGGTTCCATTACATGACCACCTACTACTCCTAAATTTTAGGAATGTATTTGATTGTGAGGTCTCCACATATCTTAATAATCATGTGATTAACTGTTGTTTCAGATACCTAACATTCGCCTATAAATACAGATGAAAAAACACTGTAAGAACTATCTGATAACCTATAACTACTTACTCTATTTTCTCCTAAACTCACTTACTCAGAGTGGCTGCATCGGACTAGCCCTGGTATCCTTTAGTTCTTTGTACTTTGTAGGAAGGAAATTATTCGAAAATTGTACAATAACATTTAGCACCGTCTATTTTTTCTTATACACCTACATGGCACGAACTAGATTAACTAAGAGTATAGGTATTGATATTTAATCTTAGTACCTTGAAGGGGGAAGTAGGCACATTGACAAGCAATGTTTGGCTAAGTTGGAGCTTGCCTTAACTTAGCCAAATGAAACCAAGAGTTGAACAAAAAACATGAAGAGATCCTTAATCTCCTCTATGGTAATGTCTACCTAAGTCAAGACAAAGAATACGGTGATCACCATGCCGAGAACAATAACGACTCAATTTACTTTCCTTAATTACTGGGAAAGCAAGCTAAAGTTACAATGGGACCTTTGGCCCTTATGCTCAAGAAAAATGATAAGGGGAAGCAACAACAGTAGGTACACTATGTTAGACCTTAGCATGTTAGCACCCTTACTACAATGAGTAAGCAATTTCAAATTAAGAAGAGCCCTTTTATCCCCGGAATCTTGGATGAGGTGATACTATGGCACATTAAGTTGCCACAATTTGAAACCTATGACAGAATGAAAGATCTTAAAGATCACCTTGATTACTACCGTACTTTAGCTAAGTTGCATAACCTAAGCGATGCTGTAGCCTGCCGAGCTTTTCCCTCAATACCGAGGAATACGGTGAGTACATGGTTCAAACACTTGAAGTCGAACACAATCTAGTGTTTCGAGGATTTGGCAGAGGTGTTTCTTCAACACTTCCTTGTGAGTAAGCTTCCTATCAAGGATTCTTTTATCTTTAACATGATAAAGTAGAGATCAGATGAGTCTATCAGAGATTATCTAACCAAGTTTATGGCTGAGATGGTCCAAATTCTAGAACTGGACATGAACGTAGCTTTCAACACCATTATTGATGGTGTTAAGCCCTACAAAGACCTTTTCAAGTCTCTTGCCAAAAATAAGTTGAGAACTTTTGTTGAGTTCAAAGCTAAAGTCATGTCTTACATCTAATAAGAAGATAATATTAAGGCTCACCAAGAAATTGATCAAAATAAAGGAGATAAGAAAGGCGATAAAAGGAGAAGTGCGAAAGATCACCTTGAAATGGATGATGACCAATGTCCTAACACCAAGAAAAAGAGGCTACAAATTCCAACATATTTAATCCACACACTAGTCAATCGTCCAATCATCCGATTTCAGACATATTAATGGAGGTACGTAGGAAGGGAGACATGTTGCAGTAGCCAGAAAGGATGAGAGGAAACCCATTAAGGTAAAATTCCAACAAATATTGCGATTTCCATCGCAAAGAGGCCATAACACTAGTAAATGCATCGAACTTAAGAACGTGATTGAGGATGCGATTCAGTGAGGCTACTTACGTAAGTTTCTCGTGCATGATGCAAAGAATATTGACCGACCATCTCAAAGGAGATGAAAAGACTAGGAGAATGTTACTCAACTGGCTCTTATCAAGAAAGATGCAAGAGACGGAAGCATTAGTAGAGCACCTAATGGTATAATTAATACTATTGTTAGTGGACCTTCCGCTATAGGCCGATTAAGCTCTTCGAGCTCGATTAATGCTATTAATTATGTTTGCAATATCTAGGGCAATAAGGTGAAAATCGACAATACCATTTCCTTCATAGAAGAAGATTTCGAAGGCATTCAAAGGCCTTATGATGACGCACATGTGATTAGTACGAGAATCGCTAACTTTGAGGTCAAGAAAATTCTTGTTGACATTGGAAGTTCAATAGACATTATTTTTCAACACCCTTTTTATCATATGAGACCGAAGATCAAGGTACAACCAAGATCCTACAATGACAATTTGTATGCCTTCAATAGTCAACCTATCTAGTTGATTGGAGTAATTTCCCTACCAATCCAAATTGGAGATAATGTTCATATTGCGGAGGATAAAGTGGACTGCCTTGTTCTCAAATGTTGGTCCTTATATAATATGACCATGGGATGGCCATGTCAGCACTTATTCAGCATCATCCTTTCTACTGCCCACCTTAAGGCTAAATTCCCTACTCCTGAGAAGGTTGGGGTATGTAAAAGGGATCAACAGTTGGCAAGGTCACTGTATATAAGGGTATTAAGACGAAATGAAATTTTTTAAGTCGAAACTTACCTAGGGGGAAAGTCAGTCAGCATAGCTAATGCCGAAGATGAAACAGAGGAAATTTCATTAGGAGATGATCTTGAAAAGACGACCAAGATATGGAAACCTTACCGGCAAACATTCATTAAAGTTTAATCAACTTTTTGCAGGATAATGTCAACGTATTCGCATGGTCCCCCTTAGACATGCCGATTATCCCTAGAGATGTTATGGTATACAAACTTCATATTTATCCAAACACAAAGGTAATTTGATAGAAGAAAAGAAATTTCACCCTTCAGAGGTAAGCAACCATTAAAGAAGAAGTCTAGAAACTCTCAAAGGTAGGATTCATTCAGGAAGAGTCTTATTTGACTTGGCTAACTAACTATATATTAGTTAAGAAGTCTAATAGCGAGTAGTATATGTACATAAACTTCACGGATCTAAACAAGGCCTATCCCAAAGATTGCTTTCCCTTACCAATAATAGATTAGATGGTTGATTAAATTGCTGGGCATGTTTTACTCTCTTTCATGGATGCTTTTTCCGGTTACAACCAAATTAAAATGAATGTGGAAGATCAAGTTCACACATCATTCATCATTAACTTTAGAACATACTGTTATGCGGTGATGCCCTTCAGGCTAAAAAACGCTGGAGTAACTTATTAGCGGCTTATAACTATGATGTTCAAGCTACAGATCCATCGAAATGTCAAAGTGTCTGTCGACGCTATGATTGTGAAAAAGCATGACAGAAGATTGGCATCTCACTGATCTTAAGGAGCATTCAGTACTTTAAGGAGATGAAATATGAAGTTGAATTTGTAGAAGTACATCTTTGGTGCCACTTCAGGAAAGTTTTTAGGTTACATGGTCACTTGGCACGATATCAAAGCGAATTCGAGGAAGATTGATGCAATAAAAAACATGAAGTCTCCTCGTACCGTCAAGGAGGTTCAGGAGCTAATTGGACAAATAGCTACCCTTAACAGTTTTATGTTAAGAAATGCAAACAGGTGTGCAAAATTCTTTAAAATTTTAAAGAATCTGAAAGATTTCAAGTGGATGGATGAGTGAGAAAGAGGTTTGAATAGCCGCCCTTAACAGGTTCGTGTCGAGAAGTGCGGATAGGTGTGCATAATTCTTTAAAATTTTAAAGAATCCGAAAGATTTCAAGTAGACGGATGAGTGTGAAAGAGCATTCATTGACCTTAAAGAATTTTTCGCATCACCACTAATACTCTTGACACCGATTCAATGAGAAAACTTATATTTATACTCGTCATTCAGTAGTTGAGCACTTTCCTTTATGTTGGTCCAAATCAATGGCAAGGAGCATCGACCAATTTATTACGTGAATCATGTCCTACAAGGACTGAAGCATTAACATACCAAAATTTAGAAATTTGTGTTAGCAATGGTTCTCTCGACAAGGGAGCTGAAATCGTACTTTGAGACTTACCAAATCATAGTCCTTACTAATCAACCTTTACGGTAGGTATTACAATAACTAGATTCTTTAAGAAGGATGATGAAATATGCCTTGGAGCTAAGTGCCTATGGTGTACAATATAAAGCCAAAATGGCATTAAAAGCTTAAGTATTGGTAGATTTTTTGGTTGAGTTCATGGATGAAAAAGACAACATGAAAATTGCCAAGAAGCCGATATGGAATCTTTATGTCAATGGTTCTTCGACTAGAGAAAGAAGTGGTACGGGTCTTATTCTACAAGGAACCCACAATGTAAAGGTTAATTATGCATTGAAATTCGGATTTCTAGCTAGCAATAATGAAGTAGATTGTGAAGCCTTAATAGTAGGACTCATATTGGCAAAGGAAATTAGTATCGAGAAAGTTGAAGTTTTCTTTTATTCACAACTTGTTGTGAACCAAGTCAAAGGAAGTTATGTGGCAAGGGAAGAAGAAATGAGCAAGTACTTGTTGATAGTACGAATGCTCATGGAAGAATTTCAATCCTTTTCAATTCACAAAATACCAGTGAGTAAGAACATCGCCACCAATAAGCTAGCAAAGTTGGCTAGAATAGCATTTCTCGATTTGAGCAACAAACTTTTGTCAAATTTCTCCTATACAAGAGTTCACCAATTGTTCCATAGAGCTGTGAAATTGCTTCTTGCCCAAAAGAAAAGTCTTGGATGGATCCAATTGTAGATTATCTGAAGGATGGTGTCCTCCTTGATGACAGGAAAGAGGCTTGAAGATTAATTTATTAAACTACAAATTACACACTGATAAATAATCAGCTATATAAATGTGATATCTCCCAACCTTATACTTGATGCCTTCCTCTAAAAGATGCATGACAGGTGTTATCTAAGCTACAGTATATGCAGTAACCATATGAAAGCACAAACGTTGTATATCCATGCCCTGCGACTTGGCTATTATTGGTCGACAATGAAAGATGATGTGAAAACATTTGTTCAGCATTGTCCACAATGCTAGAAGCATGAGGTGCCGAGTCATGCACCTTTTACTATGTTACTTAACCAATCCTTGACTTTTTACCCAATAGGAATTAGACATACTCGAATCATTTCTAAAGTCTACAGCCTAGCGACAATTCGTCATTGTTACTAAGGATTATTTCACGAAGTGGGCAAAGGCTAAAGCATTAGCAAGGATCACCAAACAAAAGGTTGAGACCTTTGTCTTCAACTTCATTATATCAAGGTTCAAGGTCCCATTTATGATAATCATGAATAATGGACCATAATTTGACAATGACAAATTTCGAGCATTTTGTAAGAAATATGGCATTCGCCTGAATTATACGTCCGGTGCTCACCCTTAGACTAATGGGTAAGTGGAAGCTATTAATAAGATCATCTTAAGTGACTTGAAGAGGAAAGTTAATCAAGCCAAAGGAAGGTGAGCTGATGAGTTGCCGGATGTTTTATGGGGATATTAGACTACTCATAGAATTGCAACAGGGGAAACGCCCTTTAGATTAGCCTATGGTACAGAAACAGTATTGCTTATTGAATTGGACCTGCTAAATCTACACATGCAAAATTTTGACGTGATGACCAACTAAGTCGGTTTAATGGCTAATTTGGATACCATTGAAGAGACGATAGATGTAGCAAAAGCAAGAGTTGCAACATATCGACATAGGATGGCCAAATATTATAATCAGAAAGTGAAACATAAGGTTTTTTAGTCTGGAGATTTGGTTTGTAGGAAATTAGAGGTAATTGGCGCATGAGAAAATCAAGGGAAACTCGGCACAAATTGGGGGGGATCTTGTTAGGGTTATGGAAGTTGTTGGCGAAGGGGTCTATCGATTGGAGAGGTTGGATGGAACAGTCATCCCTCATGTATGGAATACCGAGAACTTGAAACTTTATTTTAATTAATTCCTTTGATGTGATGAAACATTTCCATTTGTCTTATAAGGCAATAACCTAGTTGCTTTGAAAAGCAATCATGTTCAAAGTTCTAATTCCAACTTGTTTTCCTTCTTGATCTTTTTGTGATCAATGGACCATTATATAAGTTTAAACTACACTAAACGAACTAGCGCTTTAAGTTCAGACCTAACATGGTTAACGAACTTTATAATTTAGCCAAAAAGCCAAATAAGGAATGTGATTGTTCTAATAGGCAATCTCGTGGCACAAATAAGGCGAGTAATCTACGTCCTAAATGACTAACAGATAGCCTTTAAGAAGGCACCCAATATATTGCATGTGAAATAAAACGTGCCAATAATAGGCATGTGAAACAAAACATGCCAAGAAAAATAGGCATATGAAATAAAACATGCCGAGGAAAATAGGTGTATGAAATAAAACATGCTAGGAAACGAAATGCATGAAATAAATTGCGCTAAAACTATTTAATTACACATTATAGAAATGTAGACAATATTAATATAGTATGAAATGTTCAACCACTCAATCGAAACTTGTCCATATAACATAAAAAAAAAAATATAGCAATCTTAAGACGACAACTTCTTTGATTGTGTGGAGGCATTTCCTTAGTCAGAAGATAGAACCTTACTGGAGCATATCTCTTTGTTGGTGCTTGAGGTTTTAGAATAGGTGGATTTCTCTTTGTGCATGTAAGGGATCTCCTTGGAAAGGGAATCTTTGTCATTACTAGGACCCTCGGCATAAAATCTATTGTCATCACCCTACATATAGACCTCAACACTTGTATCTTTGCCAACTTCTTCATAACCACTGACATTATTATTGACATCAACAAAATCCAGGCACGAAAGATTGTATTCAGGGTGAAACTTTAAAATTTCTTCTCTTATCATTTGGACCCCTTCCAAT
Organism: Lumnitzera littorea; assembly: GCA_024138015.1. Classification (NCBI taxonomy): domain Eukaryota; kingdom Viridiplantae; phylum Streptophyta; class Magnoliopsida; order Myrtales; family Combretaceae; genus Lumnitzera; species Lumnitzera littorea. The sequence continues at coordinate 29,802,401 of JAMXBB010000004.1, read as the reverse complement.
AACTTCATTCTTAATAATCTCTCGTACTATCGACTTAGAGTTACGATCTCTAATGCTTCCTCAACAGAGGGCATTTTCATTGCTGCCTCCTCTAATTCAACAACACGGCTTTGTAGTTTGGAGTTATTAGCCTTTAACTCTTTTATTTACATCCTGAGCCTGTCCTCCTCATCGCTCATTGAGTTGAGTGTTCGACCCAACCTCCAACACTCTTCCCTTTTCTTACAAAGCTCCTAATTCAAGTCTTCAACCTCCTTATATTGCACTTCTCACTTATCTTTAAGGCTTGAAGCTTCATTAGCCACTAATAAATGTGCCAATTTCTCGACAGCCAATTCTTCCTGATATTTTCTAGCCTCCATCTCAGCCTTGATTCTTACACTCTAAATTGCCATAGTTTGAGCCTTGGAGTTATATGCATCTTCGATTTTTTGCAAGAAGTCAACAATTAAAATGACTCACTAGGTTACCCAGCAGGACAATAAATTTCTATTACCTTTTTCATCTCCTCATCGGCTTCATCTAAAGTAGTCAAAACATGGTTACCGAATTACATACAAATAGAATTATGTCAGTAATAAAGCATGTACCACGAGTGAAAGGATTTAATTGACACTTACATCATACAATTTAGCTACAATATGTGCTTTGTTACAGCTACCAACCCTGTCGACGTTCTTCTTTGCAATCTCCTTATCCTTAGGAAGAATGACACATTCTATCAAAGCTAGAGCCTTAGTCGTATCGCCCAAGGTCGAATCGGTGTAAAGAATATTATGACTCCAGCACGAAACAAAGTACTCACTAACCTCGATTTTAGGGATGAATTCGGCACTATTGATGTTGAGAGCTTTATTCCTTATGGCCTTCTTGGTCCTTTCATCCAATGTCCTGGATCTCTTAGAAGGAAGTTAGCTGATAAGCTCCTTCCCACTTCTTTTGTTAGTACTCAAAACAACATCCACTTGGAGTGACGACCCTTCAGCAGCCTTATGATGGGTGATTTTAGCTCCGTTATGATTGTCGATTTCTCGGCTAAAATCTCTCGGCTCTACAAATGGAGGAATACTTTCGGCTAGAGTAATTACTTCAACTCATGCGGCTTCGGCAACCTTAGGTTTCTTGCTCCCTTATCCCTTTTTAGCTAAACAGGATGCCTTTTTTCAGGGTTGTTACTTGCTTTGCTGCTTTCTCTTATACGGCTTTCTTCGGAGTAACTAGCCAGGTCATGGTCACCTTGGCACTTGTTCGTTTGTTAGCCTTGGATTTTTTGGCCTTTGTTTAGGCTAATAGCTTGGTAAGATCCATGTCACCTGCGCCTATGTCTGTAATAAAAGGTAAATGTATTATCAATAAAAGTAGAGAAACCAAGGACTTACATTTTTGGTGCCAAGCGAAGCTCAAAGGCTAGATTATGCTTCCTCTAAGTCACGATAACAGCCTTCCTCTTGTAGCTCTACTCGATACGGCAATCATTCAGTAGCATACCTTCCTTTTTGAAGAAGATTAGGTCCCTATTTTCATATCACCTTATTATTCTCTCGATGTCCTAGAAAAACATTTTGTTTTTTCTTTTCTCTTGAATCTTCTTTGCTGCGATAGCATCATTTGGCATCAATTCAATATCCTTGGTGTGGATAAGTTCAGTATATTGGGTCCAAAAATCCAATTCTTCATTTGAAATGATAGACACGAACTTGTCATTTCACTTATAGATCTTAGACTCTAATTCGTCTATGAATTTCCGCTTATGCTTAATATCCACAAAATACCAGCCATCAGGCTGCCTGCTTGACAAAAGCTAAAAATGGGAAGCATAACCCAAAGTCAAGATATTTCAAATAAATATGAAACTCGTGCTCTCTTGGAAAGTACACCCTTTCCTTCTCTCTTGGCCTCCCAAGATTCCATGTTTTAGAAAGATCTTACCAGTATTTATGATATTTCGAAATAAGAACTTTATCGGTACTACTAGCTACTCCATTTGGTGAATTGCTGAAATAAATCACATTATTATATAAATACCTAGCCACAGATTTTCCTTCTTTGTCATCTGGATAGGTATCTACTACAAGAGAGTTAATTTGAGCAAGTTTATCCCATTACTCTACCACATTATCAGCTGAGCTACTCGAGGAACTTGCCCTTTTGCTACTTTTTTAGGGGGCGTAGGAGAAGTAGCCTCAGTCTTAGTTGCTTCAAAATCTGAAAGAACAAGTCGACGAATTATGTTTCGAACCATACTTGATTTTGACTATAACAAACGTCACAGAACTTTTTTGAAGATGAAGATAAAATGCCAAAAGCAAGTGAAAGTTATGGATGTAGATGAAGATGAAATGAAATCTGTTTTCAGTATTGAAAAATTCCTTAAATATGAATGATTTACCCTCATAACCACAATACGTCTCTAATAGGAATGATGCACTGATTAGATGATGGTGTGGATTATTGACATGTGTTATAAGATAGAGATCTAACGGTTATCAAGGCTTTGACAATTATTAGTGCCTGTGGTGTAATTATGGCTAAGGTGATAGCTGTCGTACGTGTTACCGCTTAGTCTTCTGATAGGTGAGAAAATTGAAAAGTTGCAACCTTTTGGATGGGATACGATCTATCGTTCTAAATGAAAATCAAGGAACTTCCCACATTACTTGGCATTTGGGAAACAGTTCTTCACTTAACCCCACAAAGAATATTAAATTACTTACAACCTCAGTCAAATCCTCGACCATAGGAATTAGGGGGCAAATGTTGATAGTAAGATTTTATTCATTACATTCACTCATCCACTCGGTTGATGAGAAGTCGAGTAATTCACCTCTTAGCAAATGCCGACCAAGAAGGCCATATCTGGTTTGAATTAAAGCATCGTGAACAGTTATCTCCTAGCATGGTTCCATTATATAACTACCCACTACTCCTATATTTTAGGAATGTACTTGATCGTAAGGTCTCTACGTCTCCTAAGAATCATGTGATTAACTACTGTTTCAAACATCCAACATTCGCCTATAAATACAGATAAGAAGCACTGTAAGAACTATCTGATAACTTATAACTACTTACTCTATTTCCCCCTAAACTCACTTACTGACATAGGCATCGGAGTGACCGTACTAGACTGGCCCTAGTACCCTTTAGTTCTTTGTACTTTGCAAGTAGGAAATTATTCGAAAATCATACAACAATACCACATATGATTCCTCCCACTTTACATAAACTATTCAATCGCTTTACGCTTTACTTCCTTAACACTCTTTATGTGCACAATATAACCATATTGTTTGAAAATGGTAGCTTGGAGATGTTTTACCTTAACACTTGGTGATTCTTATACTTCCTTTATAATAAAGTAAGATAGGGTGCTTAAATCTAATTAGGGGTGGTCTTAGCTAATAGTAAGATTTAGGCACATGTATAGACCCATAAACCTGATTATCATAAAACATATAGCATGCTTCTTCTTAGAAGCTCATTGTCTCCACTTACATCCATTTTCCCAATCAACACATTTGATAGACTAGATTGTAGGTTCTTTCACTATAAAGTGGTGGTGGTTCATAACATAACATAACATGATGCATCTTCACAGCCGTTTGTAAATGTTTTTTTATTTTGAAACCGTATGCCTACCTTAAATTTATCACTAAAACTTCACTCACCATCATTTATTCTCTCCTTAAACAATACTAGTCCATCCCCAGCACTTGCTACATAGAAAGGTATAAGTTTTAACATTTCAACTATGTCTACAATTGTGGTTAACTCTTGCCTCCAATCGTTTCTTCTATGTGACCCTCATGTTTCTTCCACTTCTTGTAACCAACATGTACTCATACCAACATTAGCATTAGAATCAGTATCATTAGAATTTTCATCAATGTCCTTATAGGCCATTTCATTCTCCACATCTGTATCTTTGTTAGATTCGCCGATGATCAATACATTAGGTTGACGGGGTGATAGGGATTGTGGACCAATTACGCGCCTTCGAGCTCGATGACTTGCTCAGATGGTTCATCGAGTTGTCTGAAGTGAGTTGAATGTCAAGGAGCGGTACATTCCCTAGTTTGACTTGCTGGGTTAGTTTGCTCTCTACATCATCCAAGAAGCTGCCAAGGTGACTAACCGATGTACCAAGCCGACTTCTCCATAACACACCTATCCAAATATCACACTAGAATACTGCCGACCTAATTTGTGCTAAGGTTAAGCTAACAACTCTCCAAAGCCAACCTTCTAAGGCCAACTTGATAATGAACCATTGATTAAACCAACCCTTTCCCAGTCTTGATTATCCAAGTGGTCGAGTTGCCAAACTGCTGACATCGATGTTGAACTGTTTAGAACCTGCTCTGCTTGGCAAGTAGTATCATTGAGACCATAGAATGAACAGTTGACATGCGCATTGTTTTTTCTTGACATTTGTACTGTCATTTTCTATCGCAGGATATTCTTTTTTCTTATTTACAACATTACCCTTGTAAATTATTTCTTTCCCTTTACTAGTAGGAATCCTTTTTGTAATTTACACTAACCTAAGACTTACCCTAATTGGGTCTTATAGATACTTGTGTATTATAATAGTCGCAACAGTTAATATGATCAACATCTAGACATTTTTTCCTACGTGAGCTAAGTATAGCTTGCTTACTCTTGACTACTCTTATTTAGGCCATTGACAGTGGACCAGTGGCGAGTGATCTTTGGCTATACTTGTGTGTCATATCAAGTGCAACAAGAGCTTGTGTGAGGTGTTGTCCACTATTAGTGCATAAGGATGCCTGCTCAACCTTTGATTATCATTTATCTTTTGGATCACCTAAGGTTCAGACCCATCCCCTTAGTTTATGCGATACTGGATGTCGTGTGTTCATCCACGTTAGACCATATCATCTCGGTATTAGAGTGCTTGGTTATGTTCGAAGCTAGTTTCTATTGCTTTGTTCTTTAAGTAACTTGCTATTGATTTTGTACGTATGTTAGATGTTTTGTGGTTGTCGTAGGAGTTTGAAAGGTAAGTAGTGTTGAAGAATTTTTTTGGTCTTTCTTCCCCTATTTCGTGTACGCAAAAATAGAGTACAAGTATGTGGTTGTTTATCGTGTATTGGTTATACTAACTATTGAGTATTTGATGTTAGTTTATCCTTATTTGTGGTAAGAAGCTTTGAATAGTGAATCGGCTATTAACCTTGAGAAAATAAACAACAATGTCTGACTTTAGTATATAAGGAGCTATTGGTAACCAAGAGAGTGGTGCTTAGAATAATAGCCAAGGCTAACAAAAAAGCTTTACACCCTAATCAATGGGTGACCAATTGGACAGACCCACCGACCTAGTAGTCAGTTTGGTGACTATCATAAATGAAGATAGGTAACAAACTAGAAATGGCCCATGTAGAGGATGTAAATAGCCTGAGAGAGGCAATGATTAGTTTAGCTAAGTTAATACACCAATTCAACTACCCTAAACTGAAGGAATGGGTAGGGTTGCTAGGCATAGGCTAGTAATTGATGAAATCGAAGAGGAAGAAGAGGAAGGAGACGACGAACTAGAGGAGTACTATGAATCAGAAGTAAGGAATGTTCGAGCCCATAGAGTTGAAGGGTTAAGGATGCATATTCCAAGTTTTTTTGGGAGTAGAGATGCTAAGGACTACTTGGATTGGGCAGATAAGATTGAGAAGCAATTTGAATGCTACAAAGTATCAGATAATGCAAAGGTTAGACTTGCCGCCTTATGGTGGAAGAACGTGCAAGCCACCGAGGGAAAGTGTAAAGTTAGGAGTTGGGATGAGATGAAGAGGGTCATGAGGAGGAGATTTGTGTTAAGTTATTATTTGCAAGATGCCTTCAAAAGATTACAAGAGCGAGGGCAGGGAGGATCAACTGTTAATGCATATGTAAAAGAATTTTAGATGTTAATGATCCAATGTGAAGTCATTAAGCCTAAATACTGAACTGTATCTCGATTCATTAATGGATTGAAATATGAGATTGGAGATATTCTAGAAACCATGGATATTGGATTACTTGATGACGTTATCCAAGCCACTAAGAGAATTAAAAGGTGCCAAACAGGAAGGTTCTGACCCCTTGTCAACTGACCTAGCAATAACCAATATGTTTTGAGCAGACCTATGCGAATGGAACCAAATAAGGTTGCTGAAATCTAACTTACTCAAAATGCTTGAGTAGAGGAGCAGGAGATCTCAGGGAAGTTCTAGAGAAGTTAGAGCTCAAGTGTAAGACGAGTGAGATCAAGTGTTTCAAATGTCAAGGATTTGGACACATAGCCACTTAGTATCTAAACAAAAGAACCAAGGTGATTCGAGTTGAAGCGCCGACTGTTAAGGTAAATAGTATTGATGAGCAAGTGGAAGATCCGAAAGAGATTAAGTAGATTAAACTGTCCAAAGAGGAGAAAGTTATCTATAGCAAGGAAGGTAATTTTATGTTGGCTACTCTAGCATTAAGGAAGACAATGAATGTGAGTCCTGTGCTTAAGGACGAACAAAGAAAGAATCTTTTCCACATTTGATGCAAGGTGAATGAGTCACTATATGCCCTGATTGTTGACAGTGGAAACTACACCAGTACAGCTTTTGCTTTCATGGTCCAATAATTGAAGTTACCGACTAAGCCCCACCTAAAACCTTATAAGCTACGTTGGCTTAGTGATAAGAGAGCCCTATAAGTGAACAAATAGGTGTTTGTATTGATCTGTATTAGAAACTATTGAGATGAAGTGCTCTGTAATATATTACCTATCATGCCCCAAATAGGAAGAGTCATAATAGTCTCGCTGTGTAAACTAACCTAAGATAAAAGCTGACGTTACAGCTACTATCGTAGATACAGTTCATACAAGGCGTACACAACTCAACCAGCCTGAAACGTCTGTTTTGACACTTGTTAATAACTAAACCTATGGTAGAGCTTTACAAAATACCTGTTTTATACAACCTGTTGTCTAATACCATAACAGTATTTGCACAAACGTTTTAAATCCAAAGGTAAAGTTTGCAATCAGAGTTTATTAAAAACTACAGATTTTATAGTCTATATACAATAAGTTAGGAAACTAGTGGGCTCCTAGGGAATTCTCAATTAATTTCCTCAAAAACAAAGTTAAAATCCTAGGTTCAATTAATTCCTCGATCCTCAGTTTCCCAAACAGCAGCATACTAACCTGGGAACGGTGGTATCTGAATATCTTAACCTCATTCAATACTTGTAAAAGAGTTTATAAGGATGTGAGCACAACTCGCTCAATAAGTGGGATGGAGTCAGAAGAGTACTGTAGAAACATAAATAAGGTTAATAATTATGATGAAATGCAATGCAATCAATCAAATGAAACATCGCATAATGTTATTCGGTCCACTATGAGGTTAGAGAAATTATATCCGCTCCAACCCGGATTGAGGAGTTTCATCACCACTTAAGTCAGACCAAACCGGGGTTTTTACAATGGAGAACACCCCCCTCCCATAACCGCCTTTGAACCACGGCCCCTAATCTTGCCACGACCTCCTCTCTTGTTACTTAGTTCGACTAAGGATAGGGAAAGGACCATTTTAGCTATTCTCATCGAAGGAAGTCGATATTTGGCCTGACACTCTTAATCGTTTCCCTTAAGGGGTGTTATGCATGTCTAATTTCATTTTAGTCGAATAAACGTTAGTTTTAATTAGGGGTAGCCAACAAGTTCACATAATACGAAATCAATGCAAACATGTAGAACAGCATACCAAGGAGTTGAACTCTTGTCATAATTGAGTATCATTCACACACACAGCATGCATACAGTTAACTAACTATAAACACAGCCAAAAGTACTCTTAGGTCTCCGGATACTTTAAATAGTATCCAAATAAGCGGTGAAGCCACAATCCCAACTTACCTGCTTAAATGTTCACTACTACTAACTTGAATCGTCAACTATCTTTATACTAGAAGATCCTATTTACACAAAAGACCCAAATTCAGTTTTCGTAATAATTACGAAAACATTAGGCTTTAATTCAAAATGGTTATAAATATATTATGATTATTATTTCTAAAATATATAGTTGTATTATCACTACATATCGAATTAAGTTATTAATTATTGATACTGTACATATATATACTATTACGTATTATATATCGTTTCGATCGTCTAGAAACGTACTTTTAATTTATTAATTCACGTTTTAATTCTGGTAAGGTTACCAAAATATGTATATTCTTGAATATGATAAAGTTATAGGTTAAATTACTTATGGTTATCCAATTTTAACAAAGTTAGTGTCGTTGGATTCGTATAAACCTAACGACACGTTTTACAAGTCTTATTCCTAGAGATGACTTTTAATGGATAGTTCGAATTTTTAATACAATTATACATAATTATATAAATATGATCGTATTATACGTAATTTACATTATTAAATTATATTTTACCTAATTTGTCCATATATTGTCACAATATAAGTATTATCCAACTTTAATATACCTAAAGTATATCCCGATAAAAAAATATTAGTAAATATAATAAAATATTCTTTTAATCCAATCTGATCAGCAATCATATATATATATATATATATAGCTTTTATTTAACTATTTAATTCATTTTAGCTTATTAATATTAGAAATACACCTCGATTTGTAATTTAAGCCATTTTATTAGGTAAATTCGTAATAAATAGTCTGGATTTCCAAATAATTCCTTAAAAATTTTTATAGACTCCTAAAAATATAGGGAATTCAATTATCATTTGGTTTCAAGTTTTTGACTTATCACCTATATTCTTGTATTTACAATTTTACCCCTAAATTATCCTAAATTACTCAATTATGATTCTTTTTACACTAAATTAATTTCAATCTAACTCAATACTGTTATTATTTACTATAGATCAGTACATGTCCATTTCATTAATTAATTTAATAATTTCCTATTTAATTCATAATTTCAACCTATTTTCAAGCTATTTTTAGGCCAAAAAAATGCAGTAAATATTAAAAATATTCAAATCAAAATTTGGGCTACATAGCAACTATATATATATCATACACATCCTACAAAAAAAATTTCAGCTAGAAACAATATCATTTAGTACATTTATTTTACAATTCTAAATTTGGATGAATAGTAAATTTCTTAAGGAAGCATATTAAATATTATGAATTTTTCAAAAATAAAAATATAATGTAAAAGCATATTCAAAATAACCTAAGTACATTTTTTCATAATTTTCTGGATGGATTTAAAATTTTTTATAATTTATTGAAAAATAGGGCAAGAATTTGACCTTATTGTTCTTGGTATCTCCGGTAGCTGTGGGGTGGTGGGGGTATGTTGGAACACCTAAACACTGGGGGTACTCCTTGGTGGTAGAGTGGTTTAACAGTAGAACGACGGGAGCCTTAGGAACTAGCCAAACACAGAAATTGCTCTGTTTTTCCTATAATTTTTTTTATTTTCTACGATTTTTTCTAATTTTTTCTTCTAAATGTTTTTTTATTCTAACTACTAAACTTCACATATCTGAAGGTCTTGGCCTTTTATAGTGCCTCCAAGTCGGTTAGATAATTAATTCTCTAATTATTTTATATTTTTTTCAACTTTCTTTTTGCTTTACCTAAGCATGAGGTGCCTAATTGTTAGGAAAACTCACTTTTGAATCAACTATAAAGTCCTATCTCCTGCTAAGCAACTTCGTCCAGCAATCTTCAATGCATTTGGTCAAGTTTTTTTTTCTTTTATTAAATAATTACTTAAATATAGATATTATATATTAGGACTTAGTTATTTATTAATATACGGGTATATATCCCATATATATATCACGCGTAATATTTAACTATACTCATATAATTAAGTTTCTAACATATCTTTTATTTTTACGATATGTTCTACAATTAATTTCATGAATTCAACACAATATATATATAATTACATAATTTAAGACTAATTTACGGGTATACTCATTATTCATACCGAGTATACTCATAAAATTACGTCTATATTCATATAGTAAATTATACTATATTATTTTATTTTATAGCTCAATTAATTTATCTTTAAGTTCTCGTCACAATCTGAGCTTAATTTTAAGAGTTTTGAGCATTTTAGTACTATATTGAATATTTCTAATTCTAAGGGCAAAATTGGGATTTTAGGTCATTATTTTTAAAATCTTCGTCACTTTATCACTTCGTCTAACTTTTCTATCTTAATCGTAAAATTTGGGTTCAACTGGATAAGTTTTCCTAAAAGCCCTAAATTTAGGCTCGGTTGTCCTAAACTCAATTTTTTGGGAGCTTACATTACCCATGAGTGTATCCTACATTTTACTTAGATAACCATAGATGTTTGATCGGACTGTAATGTATAATGGAAGGAGGAATACATGTTCCCTAGAGCATGAGGGCAAGAGGATGAAGTTGAGCCCTTTGACTACCAATCAAGTAAAAATCATGTAGACCTAATTGAGCAAAGTCTTGAAGAAAGAGGCTTTGGTGAAGACTCGAGCTAAGCTAAAAAGAGAGATGGCACTTGAAGAGTCGACTTTTCTACTAGTTAGAAGGTTACTGAAGATGAGATTTAAGGAAGGAATGGTTCCTATCGAGGCGAAAATCTTATTGGATAAGTTTGTTGATCTGTTCCTAGGTGAGCTACCGAAAGGTCTGCCTCCCATCCGAAGCATCGAACATTCAATTGACTTGTAACTAGGAGCTATACTGTTGAACAAGTCTGCCTATAGGTTGAACTCAAAATAGCTGAACTCAAAACAGGCTGCTAAGTTGCAAAGACAGGTAGATGAGTTGATGAAGAAAGGGTATATACGAGAATCCCTTAGCCCTTGTGCTTTGCCAACCTTATGGTACCTAAGAAGGATGGGTCATGGAGAATGTCTGTAGATAGTCGAGCAATTAATCGCATTACCACCAAGTATAAATATCCCATACCAAGGCTTGATGATATGCTGGATAGGTTAAATGGAGCAAGAGTATTATCCAAAATTGATCTCAAATCTGGGTACCATCAGATCCGAATGTGCAAGGGTGATAAGTGAAAGACTGCATTCAAAACACGCCATAGATTATATGAGGCTCGTGATGCCATTTGGACTATCAAATGCACTAAGCACTTTTACGCGACTGATGAATCATGTGCTTTGAGAACTAATATGGAAATTTGTGGTGGTTTATTTCGATAACATCTTAGTGTATAACCCTGATTTGGAGACTTACTAAGACTATCTTCGAGTAGTCTTTAGAAAACTTTGATCTGAAAGGCTTTACACCAATCTATAGAAGTGTGACTTTTGTCGACCCGAAGTAATCTTCCTAAGGTTTGTTGTAAGTGGTAGAGGAATACGAGTCGATGATGAGAAGATAAGAGTGATCACCGAATTGTGTGTACCGACTACCTCAACCGATGTGAGAAGTTTCTATGGCTTGGCATTATTCTATCGTAGATTTATAAGGAATTTTGGTATGATCATGGCCCCACTCACTAAACTATTGAAGAAGAATGTTGAGTTTAAATGGGGAGAAAAGGAGTAAAGGAGTTTTGAGGAAGTGAAGGAGAAGTTAACTACAGCCTCTGTCTTAGCTCTACCAAACCTTGATAAAGTGTTCGAAGTGGAGTGTGATGCGTCCAGATTAGGCATAAGTGCTGTATTGATGTAAGAAGGCTAACTTATTTCTTACTTTAGTGAAAAACTTAGAAGAGTTACACTCAGCTATTTTATTTATGATAAGAAGTTTTACTCCTTGATCCAAGCACTAACTGTATGATAACACTATCTACTACTTAAGGAATTTGTGATCTATACTAATTATGAATCTTTGAAATATCTGAAGAGCCAACCCAAGTTGTCTTGGAGATAAGCAAAATGGGTCAAGTTCATGGAGGGATTTTCTTATGTCATGAAGTAGAAGAATGGGAAGAATAATGCAATGGTTAACACCCTATTGAGACGACATTCTTTCCTAACTGAACTGCAAACCAGGCTGCTTAGTTTTTCCATAATAAAAGATTTATATGCTAAGGATCCATATTTTGGTCCCTTTTATGCCAGGTGTAAGGAACGATGGACATATCATGACTATTATAGAGAGGACGGATACTTGTTCAGGAAGAGGAGATTATGTATCCTGACTTGCTCTAAGAGAGAATTATTAGTGCTCGAGGCATATGGAGGAGGATTTGTCAGGATACCTTAGCCAGCACCTTACTATCCTCAAGATTCTTTTGGCTAAGAATGATGAGAGACATCCAATTTGTGTTGAAAAAGTGTGCTACCTGCAAAAAAGCAAAGAGTTGAGCTGAGTTGAGCAAAGTACTATTTACCCTTGCCTATTTCAACCAAACTTGGTTTGAACTGAGTATAGACTTTATGTTGGGATTGTTAAGGATATCTCGAGGAAAGGACTCTATCATGGTGGTCGTAGATTGATTTAGTAAGATGGCACACTTCGTGCCCTGTACAAAAACTAACAATGCTTTGGCTATTTCTTTTCTTTTCTTATAGGAAGTAGTCAAGCTTCACGAAGTGCCTAGAACCATTGTTTCAAACTGGGACCCAAAGTTTATGAGCTACTTCTAGAGAACATTATGGAGACATATGGGAACCAAGCTATTGTATAGCACGTCCTGTCATCTATTAATGGATGGATAGATTGAGGTTGTTAATAGAATAGTAGGAACTTTACAACGAGTTGCCATTAGCTAAAACATAGCTAACTGTGATCTGTGCCTATCGATCATAGAGTTTGCCTACAATAGGATAGCCCACAGCGTAACAAACATGTCTCCACTTAAGGCCACCTATAAGTTTAACTCTGAGCTCCCAATGGACTAAACAGCCCTTTTAAGCCTAGATGATGACCAGTCAGTAGCAGAAAGAGTCAAGGCCATCAAAGCCATGCACCAGAAGATCGTAGAACAATTAAGTCAAGCTACTAGCAAGCTCGAGAGACAAAGCCGAAGATGAAAGAAAAGAGAATTTTATCCAGGTGATCTGGTCTAGATCTACCTCAATAAAGAATGGTTCCTTAACTTGAGGAAGAGTAAGTTATTTCCTAGGACCGATAGACCCTTCAAAGTACTTGAAAAGATCAATTGTAATGCTTAAAGGATTAAACTACTTAAAGAGTATGCAGTATCAGACTCCTTCAACATTGCTAATCTTTACCTATATACTCCCGAAGACGAGTAACATGGAGTTGAGCTAGATTTGATCCCAAATCTTAAAAAACTTGGAGGCGATGATAGGGATCATGGACTAATCATGCACTCTTGAGCTCAAGGACTTACTTAGATGGTTTGCCAAGCTGTTTGAAGTGAATTAAACGTCGAGGAGCAGTGCATTCACTAGTCTAACCTACTAGGTTACTTTGCTCTCTACATCATCAAGGAAGCTGTTGAGATGACTAACCGACATGCCAAGTTGACCTCTTCACAACATATCTGTCCAAGTATCACACTAGAATGCTATCAACCTGATTTGTGCCAAGGCTAAGTTAACAACTCTCTGAAGCCGACCTGATAATGAACCGTCGCTTAAACCAACCCTTTCCTAGTCCTGATTATTTGAGTGGCCAAGTTGCCAAACTACTGACATTGATGTTGAACTGTTCAAAACCTGCTCTGCTTAGCCAATAGTATCATTGGGACCACAGAATGAACAGCTAATATGCACATAGTATTTTCTTAACATCCATACTTTCCTTTTTCTATCACCAGATATTTTTTTGCTTATTTACAAGATTACCCTTATAAATTATTCCTTTTCCTTTATTAGTAGGAATCCTTTTTGTAATTTACACTAACCTAAGACTTACTCTAATTGGATCCTATAAATACTTGTGTATTGTAATAGTTGTAACAATCAATACAATCAACATTTAGACATTTCTATTTGCTTGAGCTAAGTGTAATTTGCTTACTCTCGACTATTCTTATCTAGGCCATTGAGAGTAGACTAATGGCAAGTGATCTTTGGCCATACTTGTGGGTCATATCAAGTGCAACCAGAGCTTAAATGAGGCGTTGGTGTATCATATCCACCGTTGGTACACGAAGACCCCTACTTAACCTTCGACTATCATCTAATCTTCGGATATCTCAAGGTTTGAACCCATCCCCTTAGTTAGTGCGATACTAGAGATCTTGTGTTCATTCACATCGGATTGTATCACGAAGCATGCGACTGATACTTGATATATGACTTAGTAGGACTGGCTAAGATTTAAACACGAGTTTCAACTTGAACCCTAACATTACTGTTGTGCCTTCTCAAATCATATTCAGTTGTTAAGAGAGCTATTGCTGTCACGCCTCAAACAAGAGAAGTCACAATAGTTACGTAGTGTAAACTAACCTAAGATAGAAACTAACCTAAGATAGAAGCTAACCTCAAAGCTATTATTATAGATATAGTCCATATAAGGAGAACATGACTCAACCAGCTTAAAGTATCTAGTTCGACACCTATCAATAATTAAACTTATGTTATAGTTTTTCAAAATATCTATTCGATGTAACCTATTATCCAACAATACAATAATGTTTATATAAGAATTTCTATACGTAGAGTTATAATTTATATTAGGAGTTTACAAAAGCTATAGGTTTTGAATTCTATTTATAATAAGATAAGAAACTAGTCTGCATCCTAAGGAATTCCTAGTTAGTTTCCCTAAAACCAAAAGATAAGTTAAAAGCTCAAATTCAGTGGGTTCTTCTTTCCTCACTTTCCCAATAAATTGTGCACTAACTTGGGGTTAATGATATCTGTATATTTTGTACTTTCACTTCTCACCTATAAAAGAGTTTATAGGAATGTGAGCACAACTAGCTTAACAAGTGGGATAGAGTTAGAAGAGTACTATACAATCATAAACAAGGCTATTAATTATAATGAAATGTAATGCAATTAATCGCTTGAAACATCGCATAACATTATTTGGTCCATTATGAGTTAAGAGAAATTACATCCGCTCCAATCCAGATTGAGGAGTTTATGATGACTCACAATCAAACGAAACTTAGGCTTGTATAATGGTGAATATCCTCCTCCCATAACCACCTTCGAACCACAGCCCCGCTACGACCTCCTCGCTTATTACTTAGTTCAACTAAGGAAAGGGAAATAACCATTTCGGTTATCCTCATCAAAGAGAGTTAGTATTTGGTTTGATACTCTTAATCGTTCCCCTAATGGTTGCTATGTATGTCCAATTATGCTAGCGGTTAAATCACTATTAATTTCATTTAGGGATGGCTAGACAAGTTTACAAGATACAAAATTATGTAATCATGTAGAACAGTACAATAAGGAGTTCAACTCTTATCGCAAAAAAAATACCTATCACATACGTGTCATGTGTACAGATAGCTAATTTACAACTATAAGTAGAAGTATTCTTAAGCCTCTAGATATTTTAATATAATATCTCAACAAGTGGCAAAGCCACAATCTCAACTTACCTATTTTGACGTTCACTACGGAAGACCTATATCATCGATGGTTTGCTTATTGAGAGATCTTATATATATAAAACTCGGATTTAGTTTTCATAAGAATTATAAAAACATTAGGGTTTTATCTACTCTTTTATTTCATTATGAAGTTATATATATATAAATATATATGCATTTNCAAGATACAAAATTATGTAATCATGTAGAACAGTACAATAAGGAGTTCAACTCTTATCGCAAAAAAAATACCTATCACATACGTGTCATGTGTACAGATAGCTAATTTACAACTATAAGTAGAAGTATTCTTAAGCCTCTAGATATTTTAATATAATATCTCAACAAGTGGCAAAGCCACAATCTCAACTTACCTATTTTGACGTTCACTACGGAAGACCTATATCATCGATGGTTTGCTTATTGAGAGATCTTATATATATAAAACTCGGATTTAGTTTTCATAAGAATTATAAAAACATTAGGGTTTTATCTACTCTTTTATTTCATTATGAAGTTATATATATATAAATATACACATATTTAAGGTATATTATTATTTAAATATATATTTATTATAGTTCTATTATATAGTTATGTTAAGTTATTAAGTGTCAATAATATACATAGTTATATTATTACTTATAATATATCGTCTTAATTGTATCAAAATGTACTTTTAATTGGTTAATTTACGTTTCAATTATGATAAAGTTATCATAATACATAATTTTTTATAATATTATAAAAATATGTATTATATTACCTAAGATTATCCAATTTTAATAAAAGTGGTGTTATTGAGTTCATATGAACTTGACAATATATACTACGGGTTCTATTTCGAGAGATGATTTCTAAAGAGTATTTTCTTATTTTATATTATACTTATATATTCCTATAACAAGCCTTATCATATTATATTCATATAATATAAATAAGTTATATTTTACGTGTTTTCTTAAAATAGTTTAATAATATATGTAATTTTTAGCCTTAACACATGTGTACCCTAACCTACATCATACAATATCATGAAATATGATATAAATTCCTTCTAACTAAACTTGATCAACATGTACGTGTATAGGTTTTATTTTAATATTTATCATATTTTAGCCTATTATTATTAAAAATGTGTCTCGATTAGTAAATTAGGTTATTTTACAACTAAAATTTATGATAAATAACTTAAGTTACCAAATAATTCCCCAAAAATTTCGATAAACTCCTAAAAATATGGAGGCTTTAGTCAGCATGTGGTTTCATGCTATCGGGTTCATCACCTATATATACATAATTATATTTTTACCCCTAAATTGTATTTAATTAAATAAATATTATCACTTTTATACAAAATTAATTTTAATATATCATAACATTATTACAAATCACCAATGAATATCAATCTCATCCATTAATTTTACAAAAATCAATTTATCTTATAATTTACTCTTATACAATAAATACTAAAAATACGTAAATAAAAAATCAAGCTACATAGTAATTAACTACATATAATATGTATTCTATATAAAAATTTTAAGCAAGAAATATCATATAGTAAATTTATTTTGAATTTCAAAATTCAGATGAATAATAACTTATTTAAGTAAGTATATAAAATATTCATAATTTTATAAAAATAATAATACGACATGAAAGAATATTTGAAATAATCTAAAAATAATTATTTTTCATAATTTTTTAAATTATTTTAATATTTTTACAAAATAAAGGAAAACATAGTAGAAAATTAGATCATGTGCTCATCGGAGCTTTAACAACTATTGGTTGGTAAGGGTGTGTTAGACCGGTGACGCGTAGGGTGCATTACTAGGGGTCAATGGGGTTCAACAGCAAATCACTTAGGGGTTAGGGAGCTAGCTTGATTTGATCCTTACTTTGTTTTTGTTTTATTTTTTCTAAAATGTTTCTAATTCCAAATTATTTTCTATCTTTATCCTATATTTCAATTTACTAAAATAATGAGGTTCTGATGTCTTGTGCTATTTATAAGGGTTGAATTTAGCCATATGAATTTTTTCTTGTAATTTTCCTCCTTTTAATAAAGTAGGAGGTATCCTAATTTAAGCAATTTGCTTTTGATTCGCCATGTCTAATTGATGTGGGGATGCTATGTCTGATTTCCCTCTTTTCCAGATTTTTCTGGTTGTAATTGGATAAGTTTTTATTAATTTGAAGTCAATTATTGATATTTTACATTATTATATTAATATTTAGTAAATTTGTTAATATATAGGTATATGTCCTATATATATTGCACATAATGGGTAATTATATGTATATAATCATGTTTCTAGCATGTCTTTTATTTTTAAGACATATTTCCTATTTATTTTTATGAGTTCATCACATATTATATATAATTATATAATTTTGAGTTAATTTATGGATACAATTATTATATATATCAAGTATATTATACCATATTATACCATATTATACTATATTATTTCATCTTATAACTTAATTAGCTTATTGTTGAGTTTGTGTCGTATTTTGAGCTTGACTTTAGGGGTTTTGATGAGTTTTGTGCTATATTATATAATCACATTTGTAAGATTAAAATTGGGATTTTTGGTCATTATTTTTACAATTTAACTTTACTGTGTTACTTTAACTAACTTTTCAATCCTAATTATAAAATTTTGGTTTAATCGGATAAGTTTTTCTCAAAATTCCTAAATCTTGGTACAATTACCTTAAATACGATTTTAGGAGCTTACAATTAGTAAATGGTTCACTTCATGAATTTCAATATACATTTTTGCTGAACCACTGATTCCACCATGTCTTTGTGAGAAAGCTAATGGTTGTTGGATGTCATAGTCATCGTCGATAGGAACGACACAGTACATGCTCCTACTCCTAGCTACAAGGGGGCATCTATAAATTAACTCGACCTAATAGATCGTCATGTTAACTCGAAGCCAATTACATACCAAACCAACCAATTATTTATAAGTGGTTCTAACTACTATTTTTCAGGTGCCTATTATAGTGCACCCTATCCTCTCCTTTAACAATATTTCTACTAGTAAGCAAACTAACCTCATATTATTTATTTACACCCGTTTGCCATACCAACTTGATAAAATTCAGAGTTTGTAAACAAAAAAAATTGGCTTTTACTTTAGGCACACTTCATTGGATTTCATCAACACAACTAAATTGAGTAAACTATCATATTCCCATAACGTCACTAGATTCAGTACTTACTATAATTGAAAAAAAAATTACATTATCTCCTATAGATGATTAAAAAATAATTACTTATACACATATTACCTAGTACATGTATATATATAAGATATAGTAACAAAGAAAAATTTATACATGAAAAAATAATTTTACATAATCATGATTTACCATAATATTTTTAATAATAATTCATATCACCATCAGTGTATTATAATATACTCAAGAATGATTAATTATATTCGTATTGACTTATACACACTTATAAAATATACTACAAACACAAATTAATACCAAAAAATATTAAAATAACTAACAATGGACTACTAAAAAAATCACATATTCAAGCTACACGTGTATTACAAAAACAGGGACAATTCCTTTTGTAAAAAAATGGTTGCAGACAATAATGCACCACAATGGTTGAAATAATAAAACTAATTCCTGAATTTACATTTACATAAAACGAATTAAAATGTGAAAAAAAGTTCCTTTTCAATGTCGTCATTTAGAGAGAGAAAGTAAAGAAATCATGAGGATTCAATTATTTTGATTACACAATTGATTCACAAAAAGAAAGGGATAGAAAATGATGAATTTAGGCTAAGACGTGCATAAGTGTTTTAGAGAGGGGGGTGGTTAAGTTTTAGAGTTTGTGAATGGAGTAAGAAGAAAGTGTATTATAATTCCGTATCTGCGTAGCACATGAAATCGTTCATTAAAAAACTATTTTAGTGAACTTAAAAATCGCTTTTTGTCATATTTTTAGAATTATTTTTCCAAAACCGGTATTTTTGCATTTTTTTTTTTTGCAAATTTTTTTTCCTTTTCCCCTAACGGAACTAATTTTGGAGGAAATAATAAATGGCTTAGAGATAAGGCCCAGCCAAACTCGGCATGGATTCGGATTCTAAACATAAAATAAAACAAATTAACCGAATTAAATAAATCCCGCCTCCCGCCTTTATACTGCTTTATGCACACATTCTCAACTTCGCACTAACCACCTCACAAAATCGCTTCCTCCTCTCTCTCTCTCTCTCTCTGTTTAAAATATCTTCGTGAGTGTTATATCTCCAATTTAAACAGAGAAAATGCTTGCTGCTCTTAAGTGAGTTCAATGTTATTGAAAATTATCAATGCTTGTTTTCTTTCATTACCAGTTAACGTGTGTTTGATATTTTACTGTTTGAGCTGCGATTGTGATACAGAACAGAAGAATCCAGTCAACTTCAGCTCGTGGAACGAGAGGAGATCGATGATGAAGAAGATCTGTTTGAATCCATTGACAAACGTAACACACCATAAACTGAAACTCTTCATAATATCCGCAATATCAGATCGCCAGTC
Organism: Lumnitzera littorea; assembly: GCA_024138015.1. Lineage (NCBI taxonomy): Eukaryota > Viridiplantae > Streptophyta > Magnoliopsida > Myrtales > Combretaceae > Lumnitzera > Lumnitzera littorea. The sequence continues at coordinate 29,782,339 of JAMXBB010000004.1, read as the reverse complement.
CAGTTTATTTACACTGTTTGATTGTTAAGTGAACCATCCTGTGATTGTTCTGGTGGTGATCGCTTGAATCTTTTACTGTTGAACTCATTTGTTAGGTTTTCTCTACACATTCATTGTGCACTGGACGTTTTTGGTTTGATGCTTAGGTCTTTAGTTAAGAATTTAAGCTAATTAGATAAATACGCAGCTTGCTCCTGATTTGTTTTTTTTTTATCCGGTTTCTCCTTTTCTTTTTTTTTTTTCATGAGATAAAAGCAGATTATGTGAAACTAAGCTTGATCTTCTACTTCCTCTAGTATTATTGATTGCTAAGTTGCTAGTCACTTAATTATCCATCTTCGAAAGTGATTTAGGAAAATAAGATCTGCTGTGTCTTACTTTCTAGTATTATTTTTTATCTCTTTGTTGCTGCGCCTAAGCTTCTTGGATAAGCTAATGCACATTATATCAGGCGCTCTTTAAGCGTAAAATCTTTCTTCGTGTAGTTGCTGATTTGTTAAGTCAATGATCAGTTACGTATTCATCTTTGAGCTGATTATTGTTCTTCTAATGCGCTTGGTCACTTCTCAATTCTCTCTATTTACCACAGGTCAGTACTCTAATAACCACTTGCAGATGTATTTATAAAATGCCTGTGAATTGTTTGATGAAAATTTGCAAGTTAAGAATTCACATGAAATTGATCATCACATGCTTTGTGACTGATGATGAAGTAAACTTAAATTTGAAAGGAAAACAATGTTTCCTTGATCACAATGATGGAAATGCTTGATCACCATCAAATTTCTTTTACATTTTGCCTGTCTATGTCCTCTTTCCTGCCTTTACCTAAAACTTTCTATGCCTCTGTTGCTGTCAGTTTCAATATTGTTGATGAATGAACTAAATAGATTATTTTACTTACACCTATACATTTCTGGGCAGTTATTTCTCAAGGGATCAATGCTGGAGATGTGAAAAAGCTACAGGATGCAGGGATCTATACATGCAATGGCCTAATGATGCACACAAAGAAGGTCGACTGACTACATGCATTTTTCTGCTATTCCTTGGAGTAGTAAATTCTAAATATGCCGTTGCAAGTTTATTGATGCAATTTGGATTCTGGTTCAGCATTTAACCGGAATCAAAGGATTATCTGAAGCCAAAGTTGACAAAATATGTGAAGCTGCTGAGAAGATAGTGGTTTGACATCACCTGCAATCCCTGTGGGAGAGCTCTCTATATGTCGTTCTTTGCATGCCTAGTTTTTCTAACTACTTTACCTTTTCCCTACAGAATTTTGGTTATATCACTGGAAGTGATGCTCTGCTTAAAGTAAGTTCAAAATCCTACTAGAATGGAATATGTTTATCCTTTTCATTTGCTATATTGCTTTAAACAATATCCAGAACCTAAATCCAACAATAAAGGATCAACATAGAAGCAAATTTGAATTCACTTTTGAAAATTGAACAAGCCTTTTCAGCTTAAAATTTTTCTCCCCTTATTTTCTGCCTTGGCATGCAGAGAAAGGCAATTGTTCGCATTACTACGGGAAGCCAAGCTCTTGATGAGCTTTTAGGCGGTAAAGAGTTCTTCTGTGCATTGTAGATTGAGCAGTCAATTATTTATCAAAACTGACATTCAAACTCTTCACATGTTATTTTGAATGTGTGGAGCAGGCGGAATTGAAACTCTCTGCATTACAGAAGCTTTTGGAGAGTTTCGGTAAATAGCAGTTGATTGTCTAGTTTATTTCCCATTTTATTTTGATTTCAGTACATATGTGATTCTATTTCCAAGCATTGAGTCAGATCTGGGAAGACACAGCTGGCACACACCCTCTGCGTTTCGACACAGGTTGGTTCAAATTCAGTCATACAACTATTTCTGGAAACACCACTTAACTGCTTACATCCCAGAGACTAGACACGAATGATATTACTGACATAAGTTATGATGTGAGAAGGAATTATTTTTTTTTTTTAAACTTCAGAATCAATGCCTTCAATTTTGTCATCCTTTTGGCTTTGTCTTCATGAGTCAATCTGTATATATATGCAGTTTGAATTGGAAAATGTTTAAATATTCTTTAGGTGCTTGTTGCCAATCCTTTTTATCCAGTAAATGATACAATGCAAGAAATATATCTCCATCCATTACACAAAAAGAATAAGCAGATCAGTGCTTTTGCCTATAGTTTGGAAAAAGACTAGGTAGATTTGGAAGCAAGTTTCCTTCGTTGTGCTCCTATCCTCATTGCCTGTCAAACTCGATGTGATGAATGATAATGCTCACACCATTACGGCGGCCTCTCATTCGACTGTGTGATCCATGCAGCTACCTACTCAGATGAGAGGCGGGAATGGGAAGGTTGCATATATTGATACTGAAGGGACTTTGTATCCAACATATTTATCTGTCCTTGTTCTTGACCCCTGCTCTGAACTTTGCACACCATTCTGTGGCATAGTGATTATTTATTTTGGTCCCCCTTCGGAAGATGAGGTAAAAAATCAAGTGGCATCCACACCAAGTCACCATTACCACCTCACTGTAATGGACTTGATTTATCCGGTGATCAAAAGAAGGCTGCGCTGCAAGAGTCTGACTGCAGAATGAATTTAATATTGACTACTTCTTGACTTGTTTAAGTCACAAAAGAAGAGCCCTATCTACGGGGCAAATTATATTTCACATATATGGCAGTCTGAAGGTCATACGAGAAAAGAACCATAGTCTAGAGGGACATTCCTTAACTAGATTTTTTTCTAGTCGTCCTGATCGTATAATACCCATAGCTGAGAGATTTGGCATGGACCCAGGAGCTGTCCTTGATAATGTAAGTATCATTTCCCCTGTCCATAGCTATTTATATTCATTGGCCTGATTTACTAAAAAGGATTATGCACATTCCTAAACAAATAGATCATCTATGCTCGAGCATATACCTATGAGCACCAATATAATTTGCTGCTGGGCCTGGCTGCAAAAATGTCTGAAGAACCATTTAGATTACTGGTGAGTTGCTAATGCATATTGTATTGTGGTGATAACCTTGACAAGATTTGACGATTTGTTTTGTTGACATCACCAGATCGTGGACTCGGTGATTGCCCTATTCAGAGTAGACTTTACTGGAAGAGGGGAACTTGCAGAGCGCCAGGTTAGTTCTCAAATGTAAAATGTTGCTATGCCAACATGAACCTCTCTACCCGTAGTCTACAGATTTTTGGTTTTGACATTAATCATGGAATACAGCAAAAGTTGGCACAAATGCTTTCCAGACTAACTAAGATAGCCGAGGAATTTAATGTTGCAGTCTACATGACAAACCAAGGTATGCTGTCCCTTTACCAGTTGCTGCAGCTAAATGGAAGCACAAAAATTTCCCCGTACTTCTTGGAGTTATGCTTTTATCTTGTCGATTATAGAAAACCCTATAAATTTCCAAGCCATGCATTTTAAATCTTCTAATCCATTAATAATGATCGGATATGTATGATTGTTTGTGTTTCATGGTTAAATTAATGTCAAAATACTCCACTTATCTAGTATAAATGTCAAAACTCATTCACATTTAGCTGCTGGTCTTGCAATATATGAAAGGCATACTGACCCTGATCTTGTATTTCCTTTGCTCCGTGCAGTTATTGCTGACCCAGGGGGTGGAGTGTTCATATCAGACCCAAAGAAGCCAGCAGGGGGACATGTGCTTGCCCACGCAGCCACGATAAGGTTAATGTTCAGGAAAGGGAAAGGTGAACAACGTATCTGCAAGATCTTTGATGCACCAAATCTACCTGAAGCAGAAGCAATATCCTTCATTTTTCTTATACCTCAATTTGACCACTTGTTTCACATTTATCCAAAGACAGCAATAATTTGAATCCCATGGGAACCTATCTTTGTTTTTCCTCGACCATAGCACGTATTTCAGATAACTCCAGGCGGGATAGCTGATGCAAAGGACTAAGGTGCAAGGTAACTCTATCAAGCAAGTTAAGCCATGTCACATAACTTCATTGAAACATTATTTCAATATCTCTCTCACTGTTGATTATTATCCGAACTACTCGTTAGCTTAGTATCAACTGTCAGGTTAATGGATGATTCCTGCAGTAAAATCTCCCCATAGTAGTAGCAGTATAAAACATGTTACCATGAGCACCTGTAAAATGATTTCTACGAAGTTTACACACGGGTTTGGTGAATTGTATACACTAGCCATTGGGTCAGTACTCCCATTTACACACGCTCTAAAATCTGCAGTGATGAAAAAAACGTTTCCATTTTTGCAATTGCATCTCCTTGATCCCAGTGCCGATCAGATGCGATGTGAGCAAGAGAGGTGAATAGAGCAACAATTAATGCGATGTCAGCAACATAGAAGAATAAAATATATCTAACAGCAAGAAAATTCCAGAATAACATTATTGCACATCTAGATATTAAGTTTTGATAGAGTGTTCAAGAGTAATAACATGCGCGGATCCATAAGATGCTTGAAGTTTGAAATGTCTCTCAAGTTCATAAGTCAGTAATAAAAAATCGGAGTTTCTGAGATATAAAATGCAAGACTCGAGAGGTTATATCAAATAATTATGGCCTTCAGATAGGGATGTATCCATCACTCAGTAGTCTGAGGACCAGTTTGCAGCACTACCAACTCTAGGCATGCCAGACTCCTTCTTAGATTCTGAATCCACCTTAAAAGTAGCACCACACACTTCTCCGGAACTATCCACCCTGGGAACTGGTTTCAACACATTAAGAGGATGCTCATAACTCCTCAGACCTCCAGAACTTGTGAAGAAGCATCCTGAGAGTAGTCAAAAAACCAGGCAAGGGGGGAAAAACTAAGGTCAAGGACGATATCATAGTTCAATCCACAATATTTGCAGACAAAAGCGCCAATTTGAGCGTGCAGAAAGAAACTACACACATTATTATGTCCTTTACTTTGGTCCACTCATCCAACTAATCAAAGCTTATCCACATTATTATGTACTTTTTTTTTCCCCCTCACAACCTTGTCATTCAACATCAAAGCTTATCCATTATTCAATACTACCCATGAGCCAGATGAAACTGTAATTGCTAATTACATACTTTTTGAACAAATTACCTTTGGGGAATGGTGCAAAAGATTTCCCACATCCCTTCTGTATGATATCATCATCACTTGAGAGAACAAGATTGCCTTCAGAATCAGATCCCCAGTAGAAAGGGACACTTCCATCAGGGTCCTGCATAAAAGTAGAAAAGTCAAACGTATATGCTGATGCAGGTATGGTGACTTGAACACTGAGAAATGATCGCTGATAAAAAGAGCACCAAGCAGTTAGAGATACGAAGATGAGAACAGGGAAATCCTTTCACTTACAGCGGCTAAAAATATGTTCTTGGAAGTGCTGTCATAAAGAACAAATGCAAACTTTCCATTTATGTCTCTAACAACCTGATCAGCAGGATAAGGGCCACGGTCTCTTAAAGTCCTGTAAGCTTCTATCACAATGATCACCTCATTCGCTGTCTTGTTCAATCCATATTGTTGCTTAAGAAGGGCAACATTCTCAATGTGTCCTTGGAACAAGCAGAAAATGTCATCCACAACAGCGAACAATCTGGTACAGACCAAATGTCAAGCATTAAACACGAGGAACAGACCAGGCCATTAAGACCCTTCTTCTTCATTTTTTTTTTTTTTGTTTTTGGGGGAAGTGCCGTAAGGCTTTGTCAGATTATAATTAACCATTAACAAACACATTTTTTCCAGTATTTCAATACTTCATTTAGGATGATTATAGAAATACCACAAAACCTTTAGAGAGATCAGGCAAAGGGTTGGTTGGATTATCCTTTCTCACTTAGTTTTCCGGCAACAAGTGCCATTGTAAAGGTTACCTAAAGCGACAAAGGTTCGTATACAAAAAACAATAGGCATATTTGCAGGTTTAAGGCCTTCCTCTTCTCCTCCTTGTGTGCTTCGCTAACGCTTACTACCAGACTTTATGCGAAAACAAATCTATGCCATCAAACTCCCGTCTTTTCTATAGTTCCCAAAGACAACCAAAAGCGTTCAGCCAAAAACAACTTTTTGAGCATTCGTGAAACAGATAGGCCTCTTCCATGGAAACAAGATTGTAAAATTTCTGACCCAAAAACTTTCGTGTAATTTGAAAAATAAGAAAACAGCCGAACTCCATTTTGTAAAAAGAAAATAAAGACCAAAACGGGTGGATGTTCTTTGTCCTTATCTATTCTTTGTATTCATCTTCTTCTTTATTTATTTATTTTTTTCCGAGCAACTTCTTTTTTTTTTCCCCTTCTCCATCCAAGTAACTGCTATCGCTGTTTAGTAGCAAAAAATGACTAAGAAAAAATATCGCTGTTTTAAGCTAGATATAAATCTTAAAAGGAGTCAAAATCTAAATCAAACCACTAGCAGAACTTCAATCTCTTTCCTCTTCTAATCATTGGGGAAATCACAAACAAGGATCGACGGAAAAGCAAAATAAGAAAAGAAGCAAAACCATCAAATTGCCGAAGGATATGACCCAGATCCATTAAGACAATTTATGCATCCCAGGTAATAAAAGCAGGAAAAGATTACGCTTTCATTCCACATGTAGCGATCAAGCAACATAAGAAATCATATGACCAACGCCGAAAAGAAAGATGTGAAAAAACATGACACGGTGGAGAAAAGGGCAATTTCGTCAAATAATGCACCTGGGGAGTAGAGGACTCTGGCGATCAAGGGAGTATGCCATGACACCAGCGCTGCCAAGATTTATAGTGACGGTACTGGCGTGAACTCCGGCGAAGTGGTTGCTAAGACACCCATCTTTCAAGGAGGAAATAGCCTGTGCACGTGGGCTCTGGAGAGCTTCTGGACACTTGGCCACCGTCTTGTCAAACACCGCCAGCATTTTTACAGATGATCGGAAAACAAAAGAAAGAAGAGAAAAACCCAAGAGGACTTAAGTGAGCGTGTGTCTTTTTGCAGAGAAGAGAGGAGAGGAGATGGAGTAGGAGGATCGTGGGAATTGGGTTTTGGCCTTTATAAAGGCTTGTTATGTTTGAAGAAGTTGATGTGAGATTTTCTAGATTTAGGCATTTTATTCCTAAAATGCCCCTGATTTATATGTTTAATTGCATTTTAGATTGGTGGTATCACTGATTAAATTCATCGAGAAGTGATTCAATGAAACGGTGGGTCGGTCAACGGTCTCTCGCTCACGTAACTACCGGTCATTTCATCCGTTAGGGATTTTTTAATTCTTTCTTAGGATTAGATAAAATGGAGATCACGAGTTTACCTTCCTCCTGGTGATTTTTTTTTTTTAAATCTTTTAAGTAAAGATATTCTTAAAAGTTACTTATAAAAAGGATACAAGAAATCACTAAGACTGCGGACTTGATGTCAAATTTTGCCCACAGACAAACGGATCTAATTTGCTATTTTGATGTCGTGCCATTTTGCAACCTACAAAAGATTCTTGATCAATATATGGATATGGAGGAAGGAAAATAATGTGAAGTAAAAGATAGAAACCCTCTTGGATTCAAAGGGAGGGCTTTTTATGAACCTTGTTATTTTGCATTAAGGTTTGGGCTAATGTTTTTGTTTTACAATGTGTTCACTTGGGTTCCTTCTCCTTTTATTTCTCATATAGAGATGTTATTATGCTGTTTACTTATATTTTTACCCTATAATTGTAATTATCCATGGAATCTCAATTCTTTCTAACAGAGAATTCCCATTCTTCACTCAAGACTAGAAATTGCCATTCCCATATGCCAACTTGTCATTTTTCCCATACCAACCTTGTTAAAATTACAAAATTACACCAATTTACCCTTAAATTAACAAATCGAATTATAAAATTAAAAAACCCTAATCTTTATCTGTCGACATATCCATCTCCCTTGATCTTCCTCCATCTCTCTATTTCTTTGTTGTGGGTGTGTGTTTGTTGATGGTGTGTGGGTGTTGTGGGTACGCCGAAGTCTCCGAGGGCATTAGTCATCTAAAAACCCAAAAACGATTTGATGAAAAACTCTCTTGATTGTTGTATTTTCATTTGTTGTTGTAGTTGTGGGTTGTTCACCGGATTTGATGAAGAAGTGCAAAGTGTGTGTGTAGTTCGTTGAGTTTGATGAAGAAGAAGAACTATGTTCACTCTTTGATGTTGTACCTTGTCGGATTTGATGAAAAAGAAGTGCAATGTGTCTGTTGGAGGTACTCTTACAACAGTCTATCGGATTTGATGAAAAAGAAGTGCAATGTGTGCGTTTGGAGGTACTCTTGCAATAGTGCAAGAGGTGTGAGCACTTTCATGTATTTCCAAAATTCTTGTGTTCGTAGGAGCGCTTGATTCAATGAAGATTTATGCTCTCGCAAGTGCAACAGCGTTCTCACTAGGTTCGATGAAAAATGACAATGGTAGGTTGAGTTTGGTATACTGTGTTCGTATGAGCGCTTGATGCGATCGAAGCGTTACATGATCTTGCATGTTCATTTGTTTTTCTAAATTCTTGTGTATATCAAAATTTTATAGCTTTAAATTTTGAGTTGATCAACAATTTATTTGCCTTTATGATATTATTGGATAATTTGTGGGCAAAATGTGTGTGAGAAATCATGCTTGAAAATTGTAAATATTTTTAATATCAAGTTTTGGTAAAATTATTAGAAGTTGATCATATTGCAGGCAAATTGAAGATCTTTGAGCTTCAAATTTGTGATAACAACAGCTTAAGTTTTTTGGTAGATAGATGATGATGCAGTCTCTCGTTAATTTTTTTCTACTTTGTAGCTCTCGACGGATATGATTGATTTGTTGTCTCGTTTTCTCATTTGAACTTTTTTTTTTAGTAAAAAAATTGACTATGGATATTTTAGGCATTTTAATTCCTATTCATAGTTAATTTCCTATTAAATTCTATAAAATAAATAATGTAAAACTAATTACGTTATATCTAAGTGAATATCATAATATTTATTCATTACTTATTATATTTCTATTTTATTACTTAGTAATAGTTACATTCATGGAAGTAAAATATGTTAGTTTAGTTTTCGGGACAATAGATTTTATATCTGGGAGACTATACTGTGGATAACAATTCTTTATAAGCCTTTACATATTTCTGCTAGCTAATCTTGCAGAGTCGCCTACAGCTTTCCTCTGATGCGGATTTCATCCACACCCCGAATTATATATTTATTTGACAGGAAAAGATGTACTTCGGTTTTTGCCATTTTTCTAGGTATAAATATCATAGTAAAATAATACATATCCCCCATCAGCTACTCGGAATATGCCTTCTGGACCGCTCTTTACATTCTAAAGTCGATGATGTAATCGTCAATTGCCTAGCACGCTCGAAAATGTCGGTTTTCTTCCTTTCATTTCTTTTTGTTAATAATCTAATTAGACAGATTACTTTCCCGAGTAGCCAACGGAAGAAGTGTGGCCGCTCATTTTTTTTTTTTTGTTTTAATTATTACTTTTCATACACCACGGAACACACGTACACTCATATAATAAACTAGTCATCATAGTAGACGATCAATTTTATATATTTTATTTTCTTATATTGACATGAGCTCAATATTAAAACAACATGAACTCAATATTAAAACAAAATAGTATGCGGTCACTACACATAAATATACAATGAAAACTAAAAAAGATGAATGAATTTCTTGTCTAGGTTTGTATTTTAGAAGTATTCAGAAAAGAGTGCTAATTCTTTTAGAAATTTTAATTCTAATTTTACATTAAAGATCATAATTTAAATCAGACGACATCGTTTCACAAAGTGATGGAAGTCCAGTATATATCGCAGGGATTTTTGGATTAAAGAAATGTAAGAGCCACAGTACTTCTGAGGAAATTATTTTTACTAAATAATCAAACTCAAAGTCAGAGTCTTGGAAACACGAATAAATTATTTAATGAAAAAATTGTAAAACCAAATGAGAATTAAAGCCTTATCCGACTTCCAACCTCATTAGATTTTGAGTTTATTTAATTTGATAAAGTTCGCCAGTAAATAGTAATTTAGCTTAAAAGGATGACGGCACAGTAAAAACGTTTACAAAAGGATAGAAAATTGACACGTTGTCAAAGAGCTAAGTTGGAATAGGTCCTATCAATCCACTATAATGCGGAACATCATATAAATACTGTTCTCAAAATTTTTAAACTCATACGTTAATACCACCTCACCTTAAAACTTGTATTAGTAAAACCTAATAAATATGAAGATACTATAAAACTTATAAATTTTTCAATAAAATTTTTATAATATAAAATTCTAAGGTGAAATTTCACAACCCAAATTCACTTTTATTGTTACAACATCTTGTTCGTTTAAACGACATGAAGACTTACTCTCCATGAGTTCAAAAAAATGACATGACATGATAATGGAAAACAAAAGTGACATAGTGACTCATCCAGCGAAAAGGTACACCCTCTAGTATCTAAACTTTACGATCTTTTAGGAAATTTAATTCACTTATTTAAAATATATATTACTAAATCCGTTACAATAATCCAATAAAAAAATATAACATAAAAATAAGATTAGTGGAGGGAAAGAAAGGTTGAAATCATAAACACAAGATGAGAGAGAGAGGGGTAGAGTTATGGATGATGGATTCAATATTTCATCTCTATGTTTATTTCTTTTTAACAAAATTTAGAAAGTTAAAATTATTATATTATTTTACATTTTTTATTATTATTTAATAATTTTTGAAGAGTGAGTATAGAGTGAGCTAAAACCCACACCCTATTAATTCGAGAGCCTACTTTTATAAATAATATAAGATACTGAAATACCGTAGTATGTTATACTATATAAAATGGTTAGAGGTTCTTTCTCTAAGGATTTGTACATGGGACATGAAACGGACTTCAAAGAGAAAATGTAAAATCACAAGATTAGTGTTTCATCTGTTTTTACTATTTTCCATTTAAATTTTTCAGTTCTCAAGTAAAAATTAATCATGGGTAATATAGACAAAACGAATATTATAAATAGTTAAGAGTGTCATCGTAGAGATTTCGTTACTTGTATTTTTCCCACCACCCGAGGGTGGGATAAGGTATTAATTATAAACACAGCACATCCATCCATAAGTATTTACATATATAGCATTTGAATTTACAATTTTTGTAATATTAAACTGAATAAAACATTTTATTTCATATTTGATTTATAACTTAATTTGGTGATTGGATTGAAATTGGATTGATGAACTAAATAGAAAGTTTAGATTTTGTCCCATTTATACCATGGTACAAAATTGAAATTTATTTGATAAAAATAAAAACTATTTTGTATTATTTAAAATATCTCTCAATGTTATAATATTGAGTTAATTAATATTATTTTTTTAAATATTACAAAAAATTATTTATTTTTTAATATGAATTTTGTGTCCAATACTGTATAAACCAAACATATTACAATAAGTTTACATTATCTAATACTTCTTATATTTGTTCTATGTAGTTATTTTTGTCTAGTTTAATCCTTACAATCAAACACTATCATATGGACAATAAAAAGTCACATGACCCACATCAACAACACACAAACACATATCGAGTTTTCAAAACAAAGCCTGTTGTGTCTAAAATATTTTAAATAAAAAATTTAACAAGAAAACATTAATCTTTTATCATAAGTCATTTATCAATCACTCTCATGATCAATCCAGTCGTCATCCCCAGTGTCATGCCAACTAGATGTCTCTTACTACTTGGTACAAGCTATGAAATAAATCAAGGACTCGTAAAGATAGCATCACTTGAAAAATTAAAATGCCAAAAAGAGTTAGCTATAATGTAATTTCTACATCCTACATGTCGATAGGGCATTTTGGATTTGGGCTTTTCAAACTCATGCTGACCTGACCAAGCTCATGGCCTAGGTAGTCCTTTGAATCCAACCCATTAGAATATGTAGTTGATCTCAACATAGATCCACGACGTGGCTTGCTCAACTATAGTAGCTCACAATTGCTAAGAGATTGCGGATAAGATTGAGTGATTGAGTCCATAACTACTTTCTACAATTATAGACCATGTTGGAGTTGTATGACTCCATTACCCATAGTTTGCAAACGTGTCTCCTATCCATTAACGACTCTCCAATCGCCGACTTTACTCCTCTATAAGTACCTAGCTATCATCTAACAGTACATAGCTTGAAACTTTGTGCACTTAAGCTTTACCCTACTCTTTAGTGTACTTATTACCTTTCTCTACACACTATTAACTTAAGTATTGGAGCGGCTACATCGAACATTTCCCCTACGCCCCTTGTTGATTCTTGTTTTGTAAGCTCACTCAGTAGTTTAAAGCCTAGATAACTTTTAATCTCTACTGGTCAAAACATAAAGACGACATTTAGCACCGTTTGTGAGAAACTAACCTTATCCCTTAATTAAACATATGATAAAAACACACCTAAACATTGCCTTTGTTTGCATCACAACCGCCATGTCTTGCATTGTTGACCTTGAGAAAAACCAATAGGTGAATGACCAACCTACAAATAATCAACCCTTAGTTAAGGAGACACCTAAGCAGTGCTTGGCTCTCTTAGAGCAATTGCTTGAAGAATTTTCTATCTACAACAGAACACTCCAAGCCTATCTTAATGAAGTCGAAAGGTATAGCAGGCACATAAATGTGCCTAAAGCATCCGATGCCTACGAAGGACAAGACAATCTATAGTAACAGTAGCAACAAAATGATAAGGCTACATTGCCTAACCCTTAAAGGTTAGAGCAGTAGGTGTGGTCCACGACTAATTGCGACCATACCCTTATTGGAGACAAGTAGGTGGTTGACTCTCATGGGGGAGTAGTGATAGGAATCAAGGGCTAATTACCTGCTTATGAGCTTGAGGACTAGCTAACTTAACTTATTGAGCTACTTAAGGGGAGTTGACCCTTGAGGAGTAGCTCCTTGTTCGACTTGCCTTGCCCAGACTATTCACTTTGCTTTCACTTTCTCTCATCTCAAATTCAAGTACCTTTAACATAATCGAGCTACCATCGAACTGACCTGCTGAACCCGAATTGCTAAGTTTTTGTTCTCTAGGTGTACATTGACCAAGTTTTCGAGATGCCCAACTGTTGAGTTGACATGAGTAAGTTAGCTTTGCTCAGCACCTTCTCCATTTGGTAACATAAAATGAGCAGTTGACATGCATCCATTCTCTAACATCCATACTGTCCTTTTCTGTACTCGAATATTCTCTAATCTATTTTACAAATTTACCCCTTATAAACTATATACCTTTCCTATTTTAGTAGGAATCCTTTTAGTAATTTGCATGAACCTATGACTTGTTATAATTGAGTCGTATAAATACTTGTAATATGTAATAGCCACGGTATCAATAACATTGAATTTTTCAAACACTCCCCCTTTACTTCCTTCTTGAGTTTGTGTTTTCTTAGGCGAGATCTTAGCCCTTGGAGAGTCTTATTTAGACCATTGAACGTGGATTAATGGTGAGCAACCTCGTATTATACTCGTATATCATATCAAGTATAGTTCAAGTTCGTATGAGACATTGGTTCATTAATTCATTGTCGGTGCAAGAAAACCTCTGCTTAACCTTCAACTTCCACTTAGCTTTCAGATCATCCTAAGGTTTAAACGTACCTTAGTTCATATGCTAATGGTAGCCGTATGTCGATACTTCCCAGCGATCCATATCAAGTAGCCTTGTTAGTTGCTTGTAGAGCTAATTAGGTTGAGAATGTTAGGTTGAACAAGCTTAGCGAAACTCTCAAAAAGCTTACTAAGAAAGTAGAGAGTTGAGCAGTTGATGTTGTTGACCTCGCAGCAGTAATAGAACCCCTTTCACTAGGGGTATCCAAGATGAGGTCCTCCCCCTCAATTGTAAGTTATCCGCCTTAGATCATTATGATGGTATTGGTGACCCTGATAATCACCTCTTCCATTTCCGTACCCTCATAAACCTCCTTGGTTTGGGGGATGCCATTATATGTAAAGCTTTTTTGAGTACCCTGAGAAAAGTAGCTCGAACATGGTTTAATCACCTACTCGGGAACTTAGTTGGCTCCTTTGATGATTTAACCCATAGATTCAGTCTCCATGTCAAGGCTAGCAAGCCTCCATCTAAGGACACTTCGTCCTTGTATTTGATCAGATAAAGTGAAGGAGAGACTTTGCTAGAGTATGTGGAGTAGTTTAATAATGCTGTGGTCGAGATATCGTAGTTAGATGAAGGAATAATCATTCATGCCATGCAACTTGACATCAGACCCTCTAGGGACTTCTTTCATTCAGTTGCAAAGAGAAAGCCAAAAACCTTGGTTGAGTTCTAGAGCAAGGCCTAAAAGTACATTGACCATGAGGCCAACATCCGTGTTAGGTCTGAACCTGATCTAGAAAGGTCAGGTGGAAAAAAGGATAAGGAGAAATTATTTGTAAAAGATCCCTTCGATGGTAGGGTACTGAGCAGAATTAAGGGAGAGGGCTTAGGTAGTAAGAAGTGTCGAGCTGAGCAAAGCAGAACCCACTTCCCCTTCCCATTTTCACACATCATATGCCTTCGAATCGACTTACTACCCAGGTCTTCATAGAAGTTGAGAATAGAGGCCTATTGCAAGAGCCTTACAAGATGAGGGGGAAGCCCATTCAACGAAACTTGGACAAGTACTGCTAGTTCCATGACGACTATAACCATACCATAGAGGAATGCTTTTAGTTGAAAAATGTAATTGAATATGCTATTCAATGAGGCTACTTCGGTGAGTATGTGGCTTAATAAAGGAATAACGACCATTTCGATGGTGAGTAAGATAGGGCATCTTAGAGACGGTGAACTGACAATGCCTAAGTAGAATAGAACGATGATCACCACAATGATTGAGCCCCCAATGATGTCATTAAAATAATCATTAGGGGGCTACATGCAGGTAACTAGCCAAGCACCAGTAGCTCAGCTAATACCCTGTTTGAGGTGTTGGTTGTTAGGGAAAAGAGGTAAAAGATTGATACTTCATTCTCTTTCTCTAAGGTGGGGCCTAGAGGGGGCAAACACCCCTTACTAAGACGCCTTTGTAATTGGGGCAAGAATCATAAACTTCAAGATCATGGTGGATACCGGTAGCTCTATCAACATTCTCTTTAAACACACATACGATAGGATGAAGAAGAAGCAGCTATTAAAATGAAGCCCTATTACTATGACCTCATAGGCTTCAATGGGGGAACTGTTTGAGCTTAAGGCATCATCACTCTTGACATGGAGCTCGACGATGATGACAATGTTACTCGTTGACTAATGGAGTTCGTTGTGGTCGATGGCTTATCCCTCTATAATGCTTTGTTAGGATGATCAAGCTTGAACAGCTTTAGAGTTATCACCTCATCCCTCTACCTTAAGGCTAAGTTCCGTGGTGGGAATTTACAGGTGTGACCAAAAGCTCTCTTAGGAGCTTTATGTCAAGGTTACCAGAGCTGATGGTATCTTTACTTTAGAGACCAGTTAGCAGAAGTCAGCTGAAAGAGGTAAGCTGGGTGAGAAGACAAAAGAGGTGTAGATTGCGTCTCTCTTGACTAGATCACCTAAGTCGAGATTGAGACCCCTTATGAGGTGAAGGAGGAGATAGTTTCTTTACTATGGGCTAACTCGGATAAGTTTGCCTAGTTAGTGTCGACATGCTTGGAATCTCCCTTAACTAGGCAACTCATAGCCTCAACATCAACAATAATGCATGGCCTGTTAAGTAGAAGAAGAGGCATTTTATGCTAGAAAGGTAGGCTGTTATAAAGGAAGAAGTGTAGATGATACAGATTGTTGGGAAGGGTTGACACATGGCTACCATTACCATACAAACTAAGGTAGGTTCAAACCTTAAGATGATCTGAAAGCTAAATGGGAGTCAAAGGTTAAGAAAGGGTTTTTGTGTACTGATGGTGAATATGACGCATCAATGTCTTATACAAACTTAAACTATACTTGATATGACACATAAGCATAACATGAAGTTGCTCGCCATTAGTTCATGTACAATGGTCTGGATAAAAGCTCTCTAAGGGCTCGATTCTTGGTTAAGAAAACATAATCTCAAGAAGGAAGTAAAGGGGGAGTGTTTGAAAAATTCAATGTTGCTAATATTATGGCAATTACATATTACAAATATTTATGATAGGAATAAACCCCTTAAACCGATCATGCGTAGCTGAGTTGGAGGACTCTAAGGACTCGATCAGAGAATACTAGCTCTAAGCCATAGTTGAGACGGGGATTCCTATCATCCCGAGCTAGTCTCCTGTTGAGCTGATTATCAGATCCTTACTTATGTCAGATCCGTCCCTAGCCAATAGTGATGCTTTATCCTAAAAGACAACTTAAGAATAACCAAGGTGAGCTCCCGATCTAACCATAGGCATCCGACCTCGAATTGAATTGACTTCTCTTCAGAAGAACTAATTGGTCCTCGACGTATTCCAAATCGGGTCGGCCCTTGACTACAACCATTTTCCTACTTCCGCTTGCCTTGTATCATATTCTTAATGTCTAGCCACCAAGCGACACATGTTTTTTGACATAATATTCTAGAATGATTTTTTCTTTTTCATATGGAATATTATTTGCCCTTTTTATCCTTTTTAATATGTTTTATGTAACTTAATTATAAAATACCTTTTTATCTTTTCATACATGTAAAGTAACCCTAGTGGATGGGTATATAAACCCTTGTTTTCTTGTATGAGGGAATCAACTAATCAATACATAATTATTCACTTTGAGTAACCTTAATGTTCTCGTATCATTCAACTCTTATCTATTCCCTTTAGCAAGGAGTAGTGGTGAGTAACCCTTCAGTTTGGATTGGTGCATCATATTTAGTGGATTGTAGGTCGGGTAGGATTGAGTGGTGTATCATATCCATTCGGTAGTCGCTCGAACTTTGTTGACTTTTTCTTGTTTGTTTTTGGCTTGCTTCATTCTGGTGCTTCTACGTGTGTCCTGCCTCAGAGATGCATCAATTTACATGGCCTAATTAGGCTAAGTCTTAGGTTTACGTATATTACAAAAAAGATTTCCACTAGAAAAGGAAAGGTACATAGTTTATAGGGTAGATTTGTAAATTAGATAAGAGAATATTCAGGTACAGAAAAGGATAGTATGGATGTTAGAGAATTTAGGTATATCAATTGCTCATTTTGTGGCCCCAAATAGAGAGGGTGCTGAGTAGAATTGACTTAATCAATGTTAGCTCAGCAGTTAGCTTCTTAGAAGCTTAGTCAGTGTACGCCTAGAGAATAGAAACTTAGTAGTTCAGGCTTGGCAACTCGGCTTCGATAGGTTGGTTTAGCAATAGCTCGGCTATGTTAGAGGCACTTGAATTTGAGATGAGAGAAAGTGAAAGTGGAGTGAATGGTCTGGGCAGGGTAGGTCAGACAAGGAGTTGCTCCTCAAGGGTTAACTCCCCTTGGGCAACTCAGTGGGCTAGGTTGGCTAATCCTCGAGCTCGTGAGCAAATAATCAACCCTTGATTCCTATAATCCCTTCTAAGTTATTTGAGATTTGGGATCAAATCTTGCTCAATTTTTTATAGCTCTTCCTCTAGGACTTAAGGTTGGAGGTTAGTAATATTAAAGGAGTTTAAGACTCCATATTCTTTAGGTAGCTCGATTATGTAGGCATTCAGATCGATCCTTTCTAGCACTTGGAAAAGTTCATCGGCCTTAGGAGATAACTTGCTTCTCCTTGAAGTTAGGAATCAATCTTTATTAGGATGGACCTAAATGAAATCGCTGGGTTGAAATTCTTTGATCTCCCATCCTTTGCCTCACTTTTTGAGCTTAGAAGTAGCATGTGTCAGGTGTTCTATGACTTTCTGGTGCATGGCTTTGATGACCTTTGACTCATTAATAGTTGACTGGTCTTTCTTGCTGGCGTGGTTGTAACATTTGATCTATTGAAAGCTCAAGGTTGAATCTATAGGTGATTTCAAATGGGGACTTGCTTGTGACACTATGCGTAGCCTTGTTGAGGGCAAACTTTATTATAGGTAAGCACATATCCCAATCCATTAGGTTTCGGCTAATAGTGACTCTTAGTAAGGTTCCTAATGTTCTGTTAACAACTTCGGTTTGCTCGTTTATTTAAGGGTAACAGGACGTGCTAAATAACAGCTTGATACCTAATGATGTACCTAAGAACTCAGTAATTACCAAGACTTACCGTAGGAAATGGGAACCAAATGGGTCCTTCGAGATATTAAAGAAAAACTAGAATGGAACAGTCGACAAATGTAATATAGTAACATACGTATAGCCGCTTAGAGGATATGACTTACCAACGAATACGATATGACTTACCAACGAATACAACATGACTTAACACTTTGCTTGATATGATGCACAAGCTAATGTCAAGGTCTACCTACTATTAATCTTAAGTTACTCAGCAATATTAGATAAGAGTGTAAGAAAATATGCTTGGAGAGGAATATCGCACAAGAACAAGTATATTCAATATTTGAAAGGGATGTAAGATATTTCGGCTATATTGAAAATGGACTATTTATAGTAAATCCCTTGGGCAACATTATAAATAAGGAAAATTACAAAAAGAATAATGAAGAGAGGGATTCTTAGTATGTATATAAGGGGTAAATAGGACAAATGACGAACAGAAATAATAGTATAATGTTAGAAAAGTGATAGATAGGTTACAGCTCGTCAATGGGTTTATACTAAGGAATCTCTAGGTAAAGCAGCTGAGTTGGGTTCATGGTGCAGTAGCTGTGGATGGGCAGTATTAGGAGTTGTCGAGACGAATGAGAGATGCCATTATGTAGTAGGTTAAAAGAGAAGGATTTAGGATATAAGGGTCTGAACACATAAGGGTTCAGGTGGTTAGAGCAGGGCTTGATGTGTGTGGGCCTCGACCTCAGCATTCAATAGGTTGGCTTTGGCACATGAGGGGTCGGTAACAGCACAAAGATTGGAGCAAAGCAAGGTATATCTGAGCTGAGTACTTAAGGAGTTCGCTCACCGTTCTTCTATGTACAATGACTCATCCTTAGTGGGTTAACAAAAGAGAATCCTTTTAGCGAGAGATTGAAGGTCTTTGAGGTGTACATAAGTAAGAGGACTAGTGGTTAGCAATCCATCACCCAGTCGCTTCCTCAAGGTTTTCTGGAAGTAGCTCATAAATTTTGGATCCCTATTAGATACGATTGTTCTAGGCACTCCATGGAGCTTGATGACCTCTTGTAAGAAAAGAAAAGAGATAGCCGAAGCATTATTAGTTTTGGAACAAGGCACGAAGTGTGCCATTTTGCGATAACGGTCTATGACCACTATGGAGTCCTTCTCTTGGGACGTCCTTGGCAACCTCGACACGAAATCCATACCCAGCTTAGTCCATGGTTTGGTTAGGATTGGTAAGGGTAGATATTACTCTTGTTTGACTTGACTCTTAGCCCTTCTTAGGTAGTATAACTCTTTAGAACAACATGAACATCTTTAATCATTCTTGGCCAAAAGAATCTAGAGGCTAGTATCTGATGAGTTTGGTGCTTGCCGAAATATCTAGAAAATCTTCCTCTACGTGCTTCGTGCATAAGTAGATGCCACATCGAACAAGTCGGGATACATAATCTCCTCTTCCTAAATAGGTATGCATCTTCCCTGTGATAATCATCAATAGTTGGCCTTCTTCACATTTGGCATAGATTGGCCTAAATTGTGGATCCTTAGCATAAAGATTCTTGATCGTAGAAAATCTAAGAAGTTTGGTTTGAAGCTTTGTTAAGAGGGAATGTTATCTTGATAGGCCATTGGCTATTATGTTGTTCTTACAATTCTTGTATTTAACGATATAGGAAAATCCCTCCATGAATTCTACCCATTTCACTTGTCTCCTAGATAACTTAGGTTGGCTCTTCAGGTACCTTAATGATTTATGGTCAGTGTAGATCGCAAATTCTCTAATCAATAAATAATGTTGCTAGATTATTAGAGCTCGAATCAAGAAGTAGAGCTACTTATTATATATAGAATAGTTGAGTGTAGCTCCTTTGAGCCTTTCACTAAAGTAAGCAATAGGTCAATCTTCCTGCATCAACATGGCTCCTATGCCTAATCTGGATGCATCATACTTTACTTCAAATATTTTGTCAAAGCTCAAAAGAGCTGAGATGGGGGTAGTAGTCAACTTCATGTACCTCCTCAAAACTCTTCTACTCTTTCTCTCCCCACTTAAACTCAATATTTTTCTTTGACAGCTTGGTGAACAGGGCCACAACAGTACTGAAATTTCTTATAAATTGTTTATGGAATGATGTTAAGCCGTGGAAGTATCGCATTTCGGTAGAACAAGTTAGTACATGCCATTGGGTAATCGCCCTTAGTTTCTCATCATCAATTCGTATGCCACCACCACTCACAAAAAAAATCATAGAAAGATTACTTCAGGTCAGCAAAAGTCAAGTTTCTTCAAATTGGCATAAAGCTTCTCAACTCGGGGTTTTGAGAAAACAGGCTTGGAAATGCTCATAGTGAGTTCCTAGGTTAGGACTATTGATAGGAATTGGCCTATAACCATCTTTGAGCCATGGTTGACCTATTTTACGTTGATGCTAACATGTTCCACTCAAGGCTGAGTTGATGTTAGAAGGCCAGGAATGGAAAGAAAGACAACTTGGCAACGATTCCATAAGCTATCGAGCAAATCAGGGACCAAATGGTTGAGGTCCTAAGTCTAAAGACTGGCTCAGCACAGCACGAGGAATTTAGCATTAAGCAATCTATGAGTTCGGCAATTGTGGTCCAACCTTACTAAGAGCTGGGCCAAGCACATTATAACTTCAAGGAATCTAACTCCAACTTAGATAGCCAACTGCCGACTGAATCCTGTTCGGACTAGACCTATCCCAGAACTGCCCGAATACCTTGTACGCTAACCTTCCTATTAAATACACTGTTTAACACTGTTTTGTACACTTGTAAATATTTTCATTACTTTTAAGTCATTGGCCTAGTCTTTAGGGTTTTAAGACCTTATGTATTATTACAGTTTTACCACTAGGGTTTAAGATTTACTATAAATAGCAAAATCTTGTAAGTAGTCGAATAATTACCTTTCATATTAAGAATTAAAGTGAGTATTCTCAAGAGCCTTGTCTCTCTCATAAGCTTAATTAAGTCGAGCTTGATTATTAAGTGATATTTGCTCTTTAATTCTTAGTATGTTCTTATCAATCCTCTTTACCCGATTATGGTGAACCCCTTCCCTTAAGCGAGTTAGTGAGTCAATCTAACCCTCATTTAAAGCCCCGAGCCTTGGTGTTTTCGTGAGTCGTATTGAAATCCATTTTGAGCTCAATCCCTGATTGTGTTTGTGTCTTGGTGTGTAACATTTATCTATATCCACATTCAAACCCTTATTACATTTGCTACTTCCTCATTTCCATTTGAACCTTGGATACTTAAATAGGTTTAGATTGTAGTTCATGTTTGTTGCATACTCTAAATCAGATCATCTTAGTATTCGAGCTTTGGGGAGACACGCATGTTATTGTTCTTCAAAGTTTGGTTCATGAGTTCTTATTCTTTTATGAGTTGCTATTTAAGTTGTGGTTTATTGTACTATACGTAATAGTAGTAGTAGTGCTTAAGTTTTCAAAGTATAGTGTATCAAGTAGTGATAGTTTTTAAGTTACTGTCAGCTGTATTTTGGTTAGTAGTAGTAATTTTAGCTATTGTTTTTTGTTTTAATTTGTCCTTAATAGTGTTAAAGTAGCTAAATTAGTGTTTGGAAGTCATGGGTAACTGTAGAAAATGAAGCCGTAGTGGCTCTAGTTAAGTTGTTGAGTATATTACGTGTTTGTTAAAATTTATCAGTGGAAATTACTGTACAAACGAGAATGTCTGAAGATAACAATGGTGATAGTCCTCGTAAAAGTTTGAGGCAATGTGGTGACAATCTAGAATATCAAATTTAGAATCTTATTGATTTTATCCATGAGCTTATTGGTTTAGTTAGAGGCTGTAGACGTATTAGCTAAGGTAAAAGAAGAGACCGAGCACTGATCAGTGGAAGTGACTCCAATGAACCTTTTAATGATGAACGATAGCCTATAAGAGTTGCTAAGCTGAGGAGAAGAAGAGACTGACCTTAGTTGAAGAGAAGCAATGATAGGAGTATTAATTCCAAGGTGAACCAAGGAAGAGGAGGGCCTGAGCCAAGGAAAGATTTAGTTAAGCAGAGCTCCAATAGAAGTGGCAAATTTGAGGTGAACCAACCAATTCGAAATGCAAGGGATGAGCCTCGAACACGTAGCCGAGGACTTGATAACATCAAGCTTAAGTTATCGACCTTCAGTAGTAGTAGTTGACTTAAAGTGTTCTTTGACTGAGTTCCCTGAGTAGTGAAGTTATTTGAGTGTTATGAATGCGATGATTGGACGAAAATTAAGTTAGCCTTTCTGTCCCTTATTAAATATGCGAGTCTTTGGTGGGATAAGTTAATTGCTAAGTGAGATGCCGAAGGAGAAGAGTTGATCAAAATTTGGAAGCTTATGAAGAGGTTGATGAACCAATGTTTTGTTTTAACCTACTTTAAGTAAGAGATGCTCCATGCTTTCCAACACCTAAGGTAAGGTCAAAACACTGTTGAAGAGTAATCGTAATGGTTTAAGACCTTGATGACTAGATGTGAGATTGCCGAGCCATAAGATCGAACTATTGCTAAGTTCCTGAGCGACCTAAGAGATGGCATTACCAATGTAGTCGAGCTCCAGTTGTTTAATTTATTGGATGAGTTGATCAACCTAACCTTAGGAGTAGATCATCAGAGGAGGAGAAGGCACTAGAAGTCGATTAGCCAACCTCAACATGGTAACCTTGAGCCTAAGAGGTATGAGAAGAGGAAGAAGCCCGAGAAGAGGAAGAAGCCCGAGAAGAGGATGGAGAAAGGAGAGTTTAGCCAACCTAACCAAGCTGAGACTAAGAAAGTAAAGAAGGAGAAAGTGCCTAGCACTAAGGCTCGAGAAGTTAAGTGCTTTAAGTATTTGGGATACGGATATATTACCTGCTAATGTCCAAACAAGAGGGTCATGATTTTAAAAGGCAAAGGACCAGATGCTTAAGTAGAGACCCAAAGTGATAAGAGCTTTGAGAGTGAGGGAATAATAAATGTTTATCTTGAGATGGGAGAATTCTTAGCCATGACAAGCTAGCATGAAAGAAGACCTAAGTCAAAGGGAGAACTTATTCTAAATTCGATGTTTGGTGAATGGGAAGACCTATTCCCTAGCTATTGATGGAGGTAACTTGATGGGAATCAAGCTACTGGACCTCTGATCTACAGTTGAGCCTGAGGACTACAGGAGCTGGCACAACGAATTCTTCTGTTCTTACCAACCCCTATCGAGGCTGAGTACTTCCTTGTCGAGTCACCCTTTATGCCGTGCCATATGACTACCCATTTTTCTATAGTATGTCGAGTTAATGATTACTCTCCAACACCGAGCTGACCAATTACTTAGCAACCTCTTTGCTGAGAAGCCGAAAGAGAGAGTTCGAACTGACTAAGCCATCTTTGCTTGGATAAGCCCATTTGTTCGTACTTTTTGTTCGCATCTTCTAATAACCTTGCCAATGTAGCACCACTACATATACAGTACCATGTGCAGAATCCATTGTACCAATGATTATTTTTCTTGTATATTCATTTTTACCCTTTTGTATCTTATACATTACTTCCTTAGAAAATACCCTTTTTGTCTTTTCCTTTTTAGGCAGGTTACCCTAACTTATGGGTATAAATATCCTTATACTTGTAACTGTGAGAATATTAGATCATTCTTAATATACACTCTTTAAGTACTTTTCTTTCTTGCGTAAATACTGTTTGTTTACTCTTGGCATCACTCTTATTCTTTCCCTTAAGTAAGGTTAGGTGGCGAGTAACTTCACCAGATCAATTCATACGTCATATCGAATTGAGCTATGAGTTCTCAGAAGTTCTATTGGTGTGTCATATCCTCTAGAGCTATTCGTGGGTTTTGCTTACTATTTTATTCTTCGTTTTTTCCCTTTCGCACTTTTCCCTATTAATCTTTTTCGAGCTTTCTGTAAGTTTAGACCTATCTAGCAATTGACCTTATTTGTTCTTTGTCACGATTCGTAACATCTTAGTATCAAAGTAGAGGTTTTTGTGTAAACTGTAGTAGTTCTTCTTGAAGTTTTGTTATACTTTGTTTTGTGTGTATGAAATAGAGCAAGTTATAGTGTTCATTTGACTGTTATGTTCTGTTCACTTTCTGAAGTATTTGTTTGAGCCTTAAATTTATAAGGAAAAAGATAGATCCAAATATGAATATTGGTATTGGTGATGACAGTGGAGTTGTCCACCATAGACGACAATCTCAGAGAACTTCCAAAAGCACTGACAAAAGGCTTAATGAGGTAGCTAACCTCTTAGTAGATTTGGCTTGAGCTATTCATGTACTGTCTTACCAACCCATTAAGGTCGCGCAAAACACTCTACAAGCTACTCAACTTGTTAGAGGTTAGAACCCAGCTTGACCCATTTCAGGGGGAGGAGTTAGTGGACAAGTAAGGCAAAGGATAGACCTAAGAGAGCTTGATGAAGAAGAAGAAGAGTATTTTGAAGAGGAACTTATACGAATCCTTAGAGTATCTGACCATGTGAAGCTTCAAATTTCAAGTTTCAATGGATTTAGGAATGCTGATGAATATCTGGAGTGGGAAGAGAAGATGGAGCATATGTTTGATTATTATCAGTATGAGGATTATGAGAAAGTAAGAACTGCTGCAGTTGAGTTCTCTGGATATGCCGCCATGTGGTGGAAAAATTTTTAGGCCATAACAAGATGAGAGGGGTACCGAGAGATTGACAATTGGCTTGAGATGAAGAGAGTGCTCAAAAACAGGTTCATGCTAAAAACTTATCTCCAAGATACTTTCACTCGGCTTCAAGAGCTGAGACAGGGAAGTCGAACTGTTGACGAGTATATTCAAGAGTTTTAAATGCTTATGATGCATTACGAAGTAGAGGAACCACGAGCTTGAATAGTTTTAAGGTTCGTTACTGGGTTGAGAGGAGACATTCGGGATGTTGTGGAGCTCCAACGATTTAACATAATGGATGAAGCTATTAGGATTGCCTAGCATATAAGGAGGCAAAGAAGAAGCCGAGCATTGGTGAGGATGCCGACTAGCCGACTTAGATAGGTAAGTCACCGAGCTCAATCTAGTATAGAGCTAAGCAGAAAGATTGATGTTTGAGCCGAGCAGAAAAACTAACCCAATGATGTAGTCTTGATCCGAACATATGAGAAGGGGTAAGGGTTTGGCAAGAAGACCAGCTAGATCAAGTGCTTTAAGTGTTAGTGGTTCGGACACATGGTTACTCAGTACTTGAATCAATGGACGATGGTCATTAAAGGATACATCCTGAAGCTAGAAGTGGAGAGTACAGATGAGGAACCCAAGGAGGAGGAGGTTCCTGTCGAGAAAGAAAGTGCCGAGAAAGAGTTGATTAAAGAGGACGTGTTTCTTGAGGACTTAGATCAGTTACTCATGGTTGTCCGATGCATGATGAACATGGAACCCTCACAAGAGAAGGAGTAGAGAGAGAATTTGTTTCATACTACTTATAAGGTGAATGATTAGATATGCACCCTTATTGTGAATAGTGAAAGCTGTACCAATGTAGCATCAGTTGATCTTGTTTGAAAATTGAAGTTGCCGACTGTTTTACATCCGAGGCCATACAAGTTACATTAGTTAAGTGAGAAAGGAACGTTATATGTCACTTGGCAAATATTACTACCGATCACTATTGGGAACTACTCTGACTAGATTCTCTGCGATGTCTTACCCATGTGTGCTTCCCACGTGTTACTAGGTAGGCCGTGATTGTTTGATAGGAGGGTCATCTATGACGGCTATAGGAATATATACACGTTCGAGAAGGATGATTAGGAGATTACACTAAACCTGATGTTGCCGAGAGAAGTCAATAAGTTGCAAAAAAAACTTGTTTGTGGATCAAAGCAGACTTTGGTGATGAGTAGAGCCAAGCTTCGAGAGGCCATCAATGCTAATGAGCCAACTCTTTTATTGGTTAGGCGACTATTAGAAATGATGGAGCGGGATAAGTTACCTCAAGAGATCAAGGAGTTGTTAGATGAATATGTCGACTTGTTTCTAGAATAGTTACCTAAGGGATTGCCCCTGACTCAAGGCATAGAGCACTGTATTGACTTAGTACTGGCTCTGTATTATCGAATAAGCCAGCTTATCGGATGAATCCCAAGCAGGCTTCTAAACTCTAACGTTAAGTCAATGAGTTGCTGGAGAGAGGCTATGTAAGAGAGAGTCTCAACCCTTGTGCCGTACCTACACTTCTAATGTCGAAGAAGGATGGAACCTGGCAGATGTATATAGATAGCCGAGCAGTGGATAAAATTATGATCAAATACAAGTATTCGATCTCGAGGCTAGAAGATAAGTTGGATGAACTAAGTAGAGTTAAGATTTTCAGTAAGATTGATCTTAAATCTAGCTACCATCAAATCCGCATGAGACCAGGCGATGAATGGAAGACTACATTCAAGACTCGACATGGACTTTACGAGTGAATGGTTATGCCCTTCGACATATCGAATGCCTCGAGCACTTTGATGAGATTAATGAACTACGTGCTGAGACATCTCATCAGGAAGTATGTTATGGTATACTTTGATGACATCCTAGTCTATAGTATCAACATGTTAAGTCACTATGAACATCTTAGAGCAGTTCTAGATATTTTTTGTGCCGAAAGACTATTCGACAATCTAAAGAAATGTTGCTTTTGAAAGGAGGAAGTGGTAATCTTGGGCTATGTAGTCAGTAGAGGAGCCTTGTGAGTCGATGATGAGAAGATCTGAGCAATTGTCGAGTGGCTGACTCCTATTACTTTTGCTGACGTGAGAAGTTTCCATGGACTAGCTTCATTTTAGAGGAGGTTTATCAAGAATTTTAGCACCATCACCACGCCACTTATCAAGCTAACAAAGAAGAACACCGACTTCCAATGGGAAGAAAGGGAGGAGAGAAGTTTTGCCAAGATAAAAGAAAGGTTGACCTCTGCCTTAGTGCTAGTGCTACCTGACTTTGACAAATTTTTTAAGTTGGAATGTGATGCATCAAGCATTGGAATAGGAGTTGTCTTGATGTAGGAGGGCCAGCTAATTGCCTTCCATAGTAAGAATCTCTAAGGACTGTAGCTAAATTACTCCTTGTATGATAAGAAACTCTTAGCACTGATCCGAGCAATGTAAGTATAGTAATATTATTTATTGCCGAGAGAATTTGTTATATATACTAACCATGAATCGTTGAGGTACCTCTAAAGTCAGACCAAGTTGTCAAAACGATAGGCTAGATGGGTTAAATTCCTTGATGGATTCAATTTTGTAATTAAGTACAAGTAGGGAAAGAGCAACGTAGTTACCAATGCTCTTTCGAGGAGACATGCGTTTTTATCAAAACCGTAGACCAAGCTATTTGGGTTTGCAAGTATCAAAGAACAGTACTCCGAGGAGCTGCAGTTTGGACCCATAGTTTCGCGATAAGTCGATAGGAGGATAGTTGACGAGTATCATGTAGAGAATGGCTACTTGTTCCGAGGTGAAAAATTATGGGTGTCAATTTGTTCACCGAGGGAGCTACTAGTCAGGGAAGCCTATAGTGGAGGTCTCTCCAGACATTTTGGGGAAAGGAAGACCTGTGAACTGATAAATGGCCGATTCTTTTGGTCGAGAATGAGAAAAGATGTGCACTGAGTTATCGAAAGTTGTATCGTGTGCAAAAAGGCCAAGTGCCAAGCTGAACAAGGGAGAGCAATGCCTCTACTTGTTCCGACAAGGCCGTTGACTGAATTGAGCATGGACGTTATTCTTAGATTGCTGCGAATTGCCTGAAACAAAGATTCTATAATGGTCGTCGTAGATCGATTTAGTAAGATGGCACATTTCATACCCTGCACCAAGATTAACAACACTTCGGCTATTGTTTCTCTTTTCTTACAGGAGATTGTGGGGATACACGATGTGTCGAAAAGGGTAGTTTCTAATAGAAACTTGAAGTTCTTGAGCCATTTTTAGAGAACCTTGTAGTATCGGCTGGGAACCAAATTACTCTTCAATACCTTATGTCACCCCCAAACTGATGGCCA
Source organism: Lumnitzera littorea (assembly GCA_024138015.1). Taxonomy (NCBI): domain Eukaryota; kingdom Viridiplantae; phylum Streptophyta; class Magnoliopsida; order Myrtales; family Combretaceae; genus Lumnitzera; species Lumnitzera littorea. Next base: position 29,754,070 of record JAMXBB010000004.1, on the reverse strand, counting down.
AATAGAAGTGGTTAATCGTACTTTGGGGTCACTGCTTCGAGTTATCGTAGGCAAGAACTTAGCTAATTGGGACATTTGCCTGCCAATGGTCAGTAGTCGAGTTCGCCTATAACCGAACAGTACATGATACCACTAAGTAGACTCCCTTCAAGGTGGTTTATGGATTCAATCCCTAGTTGCCCCTCGACTATGCCCCTGTACCAATTACCGCGCAAGAGGACCCTGACGCAACGGCTAGATTACAATCCCTTCAGCATATCTATGACAAGGTTACTCGGCATATCGATTAAGCTACTAGAAGAATGCGAGAAAAGACCAAAGGTAGAACAGCTAAGTGATTTCGGTCGGGAGATTTGGTGTGGTTGTACTTTAGCAAGGAGTGGTTCCCGAACAAGAGGAGAAAGAAATTATCTGCAAGAGTGGAATGACCTTTCAAAATCCTCTAAAAAATCAATGACAATGTTTACAGGTTGGAATTGCTCGAGGACTATGGGGTTTTTGATGCCTTCAACATTGCTGACCTTAGTCCATATCACCTTAATGGAGAACTGAGCGAACACCATTCGAATTTGATCCTAAATCTAAAATAACCCGAAGGGAATGATGGGAATTAGGCTACCGGACCTTTGACCCCGTAGTTGAGTCTGAAGATTAAAGGGGCTGGCATGATGAATCCTTCTATTCCAACCAACCCCTATCGAGGCTAAGTACTTCCTTATCGAGTCACCTTTCATGCCATACTGTATGATCGCCTATTTTTCTGCAGTATGTAGAGTTGATGATTACTCTCCAACGCCAAGCCGACCAATTACTCGGTAATCTCCTTGTTGAGAAGTCGAGAGAGAGAGTTCGAATTGACTAAGCCATCTCTGCTCGAATAAGCCCATCTGTCCGTACTTTTTGTTTGCATCTTCTAACGACCTTGCCAATGTAGTATCGCCACGTGTATAGTATCATATGCAGAATCCGTTGCACCAATAATTATTTTTCTTATATATTCATTTTTACCCTTTTGTATCTTATACATTACTTTCTTAGGAAATACCCTTTTTGTCTTTTTCTTTTTAGGCAGATTGTCTTAACTTATGGATATAAATATCCTTGTACTTATAACTGTGAGAACATTAGATCATTCTTAATATACACTCTTTGAGTACTTTTCTTCCCTGCATAAACACTGTTTGTTTACATTTGGCATCACTCTTATCCTTTCCCTTAAGCAAGGTTAGGTCTTAGGTGGCGAGTAACCTCACCAGACCAATTCATGCATCATATCGAATTGAGCTATGAGTCCTTGAAAGTTCCATTAGTGTGTCATATCTTCTAGAGCTGTTCGTAGGTTTTGCTTACTATTTCATTATTTGTTTTTGCCCTTTCGCACTTTTCCCCATTAATCTTTGTCGACCTTTCTGCAAGCTTAGACCCATCCAGTGATTGACCTTGTTTGTTCTTGGTCATGGTTTGCAACATAGTTGCACCAACATTGTTTTTCCCAAGCTGATTACAAGGATGAAACTGCCAACCTGTCCGTATCCCCGACCTTATGGACTAAAGTGGTTTAATGATAAGGGTATGGTCCATATACATAAGAGAGCTGGGATAGCATTTAAGGCAAGGTAGTATGAGGACAAATTAGATTTTGACGTGATGCTTATGAATGCTGCCAATCTAATTCTAAGCTAACCTTGGGAGTATGATTGAAGAGTGGTCCATGATAGCTTCCTCAACACTTACACAATTTGGAAGGATAGATAGAACTAACTCCTATAAGCGTTGAGGAGATTCAGAGTAACCCAGCACCTATGGTTAAAAGAAAAGGGAAGAAAAGCCTATTCAACATCCAAACCCATACTCAATGCTTAAAATTGAGGTCGACTTCTTTCTAGCCTTGTGATGATGATATAAATTGGCCTATAACCATCTCCAAGTTACGGCCAACTTGTTCCATATTGAGGCCAACATGTTCCACTTAAGGTTGAGTTGATGCCAAAAGGTGAAGAATGGAAAGAAAGATAGCTCGGCAATGGCTTCGTAGGTTGTTGAATAGACTAGGGACCAAATAGCTAAGGCCCCAAATCCAAAGACCAGCTTAGTAAGGCATGAGGAATCTAGTGCCAAACAATCTACGAGTTCAATAATTATGGGTTGACCTCACTAGGAGCTCAGCCAAACACATTATAACTTCAAAGAATCCAACTCTAACTCGGATAACCAGCTGCGGACCTGACCTTGCTAGGACTTGACCTACCTTAGAGCAGCTTAGATGTCTTGCATGCTAATCTTCTTGTTAAATGCACCATTTAACACTGTTTTGTATACTTATAAATATTTCATTACTTTTAAGTCATGGGCCTAGTCTTTAGGGTTTTAAGGCCTTGTATATTATTACAGTTTTGCTACTAGAGTTTAAGATTTACTATAAATAGCAAAATCTTGTAAGTAGCCAAATTATTACCTTTCATATTAAGAATTAAAGTAAGTATCCTTAAGAGCCTTGTCTCTCTCATAAGCTTAATTAAGTCGAGCTTAATTATTGAGTATTATTTGCTCTTTAATTCTTAGTGTGTTCTTGTCAATCCTCTTCATGTGATTATGGTGAACCCCTTTACTTGAGTAAGTGAACCCCTTTGCTTGAGCAAGTCAGTGAGTCGCATTTAACCATCATTTGAAACCTTGAGCCTTGGTTTGGTTTTCATGAGTTGTGTTGAAATCTATTTCAAGCTTAATCCCTAATTGTATTTGTGTCTTAGTGTGTGACATCCATTTACATCTACATTTAAACCCTCATTCCATTTGTTACTTCTTCATTTTCATTTGAACCTCGAATACCCAATTGGGTTTTTGTTGTAATTTCTGTTCACTGTGTACTCTAAATTATATCAATTATAGACAAGAATATCATAAATACACAACAACAAACTTTCAAATGTGTTCTTGGATCACATGGCTCATCAGTCTCATGAATATATTCAACGCATTTGATAACCCAAATGGCATCACAAACCATTCAATACAATCCACGGCGTGTTTTGAATGCAGTCTTCCACTTGTCTCCTTCCCGCATTCTGATATGATGATATCCAGACTTAGGATCGATCTTTGAAAAGATTCTTTCTCCAAGCAACTCATCGAGCATGTCATCAAGCCTAAGTATGGGGTACCTATACTTGATGGTAATTTGATTAATAGCTCATTTGTTTATGCACATCCTCAACGTGATATCCTTCTTCAACACCAATGGAGATACTATAGCACATGGGCTTAAGGATTCTCAAACATATCCTCTCTTTACTAAGTCATCTATCTGCTTTTGTAACTCAATAACTTGTTCTGAATTCAATCTGTAAGCAGGTTTGTTTGGTAGTATGGCTCCTAGTTGCAAGTCTATTATATGTTTAATACCTCAAGTTGGAGGTAGACGCTCAAGCAATTCTTCAGGGAATGGATCCGTAAACTCATCCAGTAAGGCCTTCATCTCGACAGGTAGTTCAACCTTTAATTCCCTTATTTTAAGCAACCTTATAATCAATAGGAAGGTTGGCCCTTCAAGCTTCATCTCCCTCTTTAGCTTGGCTTAGGTCATCATTAAAGCCTCATTCTTAAAGGTTCAACTTAACTGAACCTGCATGCTTTTAACTTGTTTGATAGTCATAGGGCTAAGCTTGACCTTCCTTCCCTCATGTTCTAATAAACATGTGTTCTTCCTTCTGTAGTATATCACATTGCGATCAAGCATCCATGGTTGTTTAAGAAGAATATGAGACGCGTTCAAAGGTAACACATCATAGAGTACTTCGTCTTGATAGTTTTCAATATAGATCGGCATGGACACTTGCTTATTCACTTGTAAGGTTCCTTTGTCACTAAGCCAATGTAGCTTGTAAGGCTTGAGGTGGGGCTTGGTAGACAACTTCAATTATTGGACCATGAATGCAAATGTTGAATTAATGCAGTTGCCACTATCAACTATAAGTGCATATAAGGACCCATTAACCTTACAATCAATGTTGAACAGGTTCTCGTGTTGCTCGTCCTTTGATGTATGACTCACACTCATGACTCTTCTCAGCTCCATGGTTGCAGGCATAAAATTTCCCACTTCACTAAAGATGATCTCTTCTTCCTCAGACTGTTTAGTGTGTCAGAATTCTTTTGGCTCTTCAATTTCCTCATAAGTACCATCAACCTTAGTAGTTGACATTTCTCCCTCGATTACCATCACTCGTCTATTTAGACATTGCACAGCCATGTATCTAAATCTTTGGCATTTTAAGCATTTGATCTCACTAGTCTTCCTTCTCGAGCTTTGTCCTTTCTCATACTTCCATGGCACTTCTTTCTCCTCTACTCGGGCAGTCAACTGATGGATTATCAACCTCTGGACCTCTCACTCATACTTGCCTCCGAAGCTTACAATGCCTTACAAGGAGGATACTGTCTTGTCAGCCTACCGAGGATGAGTTCTCATATATGGAAGAGTCGTAGGTGAACTCTCTAACACAACTTAAATATACTCTATTCTATTCAAACTCTTGCATAGTCGCTAACCTGCCAACTGCTGAGTCAAAGATCCCTATACGCCGAGCTCTCCTTTTCCATCATACCAAGCTCCAGCTTCACCCAGTGACCTTGGCAGCTTTTAGGTAGCTTAGCAACATCAACCCTAATATCAGTCCAACCACAGCACCCCAAGATCCTAGAATATGAACCTATTGGCATGCTGTTGCTTGTCCTTTAGTTTTCTGACATTTGTACTATAACCCTTTTTGTCTTTTGTCTTTTGTCTTATTTACCCTTTTCGTATATACTAGGAATCTTTTTCTTACATTATCCTTTATGTAATTTTCCATTATCGTATTATTGCCCTAAAGGACTTACTATAAGTAGTTCTTTTCAATGTAGCTGCAATCATCTTAGAGATTATTATTGATGTACATTCTTATTCTTGCGAGACACTACTCTCTGAGTACATTCCTTTCATACTCTTATCTAATCTTGTCGAGTAACTCAAGATCAGTGGCAAGTGGACCTTAATATTAGCTTGTGCATCATATTAGGCAAAGTACTAAGTCGTGTTATGCTTGTTGGTGTGTCATAATCTGTAAGCAGCTTCATAGAAGCTACTGCATTTGCCAACCCACTTCCTCTTTCTTCAATATTTTGAAGGATTCATTTGGTAACTATCTCCTATGGTAAGCTCTAATGATTATTGAGCTCTTAAGAATATCATATAATTTTGGTATCAGAGCTTGGGATTATGACCAAGAGCTAAGTATTGTAATAGTTGCTTCTCGTTATAGTGTATGTTCTGTTATACTCTGTTTCATTAGTAGAAAAATGGATCAAGTTCATGAGTCACTATATGATAACATATTAGCAAAGTTGTGTGAAATCTCTATTGAGTAGTAAACTTCTTGAAGTTTTGTATTGAGAATGTTGAATCTCAGTGTTCAAGGAGAACACACACAATATAACTTTCCTCTATACTAATATAGCCAAACTGGCTATATTAGTATAGAGGAAAGTAGAGACTAGGCCTCAAGAGAGAGTTAATGAATGAGGCTGAGATGTGAGAGATAGGCTGAGAAGACAAGTAGCTAAGCATAGAGCTTCAAAAGTTGTTAATGTGAACGCAGCTCCATCTTAACATGTTAAGAAGCTTGTAAGGAGGAGACATGAGATGGATGAATTTGAGGAATATAGAGAGGTTGAAGAATAGTATGATGAACTTGAAGAGTGCAAGCTTGGTGCTCCTAGAGGAGCTAAACACCTTAAGGTGCAAATTCCAAATTGTAATGGGTTTGGTAGTGCTGATGACTATTTGGATTGGGAGGAAATGATCAAGATAAAATATTCCACTTCCATGATTATGAAGACTCGGTGCTAATTAGAGTAGTTGCTTTAGAATTTTCTAGGGATATGGCAGTGTGGTGGAAGAAATTGCAAAATGTGTGTCAGTGAGCCTGATGAGAAATCCAAACCTGGAATGAGATGAACAGAGTTTTGAGGAGTAGATTTATCCCTGAACACTATGAGCAAGACACTTTTCGATGTCTTTAAGAACTCAAGTAAGGTAGCCGTTTTGTGGATGAGTATGTCTAAGAATACCAATTGCTAATGATTTGATGCGAAGTTAAGGAGCTCGAGGCGTAGACAATAGCCAGGTTCATTTTTGGATTAAGATATGAGATTGGTAATATAGTGGAAGTGTAAAGGCTAGGAAATCTTAATGAGACCATTCGAATGGCGTAAAGGGTCAAGAGACAGAAGTGAAATTAGCTTAGTTGAACATAGAGCAGTTGACCTGGCTTATAGAGCAAAACTGGTATGCTAAGTCGACTAGAATATGATGAGCTCAATATAGTTTCAAGGTTGATTGTTGAGGTCAAATGCCGAGTAAACCTAATGATGGCTAAAGAAAGACTAAGGTTAAGGAGCTTAAGGTTAGAAAGGAAGACCAGAGAGATAAAGTGTTTCAAGTACCTTGATTTTAGACATGTGGCTAGTCATTGCCTAAACCAACGTGTTATGACCATCAAAGGAGACAATCCCCAATTTGAAGTGGAAAGTACTAGTGAAGGCAAGGAAGAAGAGGTGGTTGTTAATTGCCTGTTAAACGAGTTTCAAGATGATTTTGATGCCTAACTCTAACCTAAACTAGGAGAATTCTATATGGTTGTACGACAATCACTCGGTACCTTTACTGCCAATTGGAATGAACAGAGAGAGAACCTCTTTCACATGAACTGCCAAGTGAATGGCAACCTGTGTACTGTAATCATTGATGAAGGGAGTTGTACCAATGTGATAGCGCAAGGTATGGTAAAGGCTCTAAAGTTGCTGACCTATCATCATCTTAAGCCCTACAAGATTCACTAGCTTAACAAGAAGGGAGGTCTGCCCATTATCGAGCAAGTAAGAGTGCTACTTACTATTGGTGATAGATACAAGGATGAGGTGTTGTGCGACGTCCTACCTATGTGTGCTTCACACCTATTATTAAGCTGACCACGGCTCTTTGATCTTAAGGTATTTCATGATGGGTATAGGAATACTTATATGTTTCAAGAGAGCGGGAAGAAGGTTATACTAACCCCAATGAACCTTAAAGAGGTCTAAGAGTCGTAAGAGAAGATTATTAGGATTTCCTGAGCCCAATTTTCCAAAGATGTTAAGAAGGAAGAGTATGTAATCTTATTGGTTAGAAGATTACTAGAGTTGATGGATATTGGAGCATTACTTATCAAGGTGTAGACATTGCTCTAAGAATATGCTGACTTATTTTATGTTGAGTTGTCGGAAGGTTTATCCCCTATCAGAAGTATAGAGCATTGCATCAATCTCCAACCTAGAGCTGCTCTACGTAGCCGACTTGCTTATAGGCTCTGTTCCAAATAGGTAACTGAGCTAAAGAAATCAGTTGCCAAGTTGATTGAGTGTAAATACGTTTAAGAAAGCATGAGCCCCTATGTTTTACTAGCTGTCCTAGTGGCTAAGAAGGATAGCTTATGGAGAATGTGTGTTGATAGCCAAACTATCAACAAAATTACTATCAAGTATAGGTATTCGATCCCACGATTGGATGACATGCTTGATGAGTTGTATGGTACGCAAGTATTTTTGAAGATTGATCTAAAGAGTGGATACCACTAGATTCGAATGAGAGCGAGAGATGAGTAGAAGATTGCTTTTTAAGATGAAGGACAGTTTATTCAAGTGGCTAGTGATGCTGTTAGGTCTTACAAATGCACTGAGCACCTCTATGCAGCTCATGAATCATGTTTTGAGATTCTTGATTGGTAAATATGTTGTTATTTACTTTGATGGCATTTTGATATGTGGTGCTGACCTCATTTCTCATGTTGCGTACTTAAGATTTGTATTTGACATCTTTTGTGCAAAGTAATTGTTTGGCAATTTGAAGAAATGCATGTTTTGTCAGAGTGAGGTAGTATTCATCGGATATATTGTCTTTAGTGGATGAATCAGAGTTGATAATGAGAAAATCCAAGTGTCGAGCTTGACTTTTTCCTGGTTTTTATTAATTTTTTTTAATTTGATCAATATTAAACTCTACCCATTTAATATTAACCATTGGCTAAGAATTAAGGAAAATCTAGGTTTTAAATGTCTTTGAAAAATATTTGGAGTCGCCACTCAATCGGGGTTAGGAAAAATAGATTAGGTTAAATCAATTAGGTGGATCAATTTTAACTTAGCTATTGGTCTACTGGAAGACCAATTTACAGAAAATGATTTTGGAAAATTAGAGATTTTTGAGTCTAAAGGCTAACTTATTAAACCCTAACGGTATTACTTTCAACTTTCTAAATTTGACTTCACTTTTCAATATGCCCTTATAATTTGAGATTACAATTTCTATTTTACGAACAAAAAAAAAATAACTTATATACATTCACATGCAACTAAATTAATTAAATCGAACAATTATTTACAAAAGATGAAAAAAGAAAACTTTCCATATTTTAAGTCGCTTTGTAATTACTACGAATGCTTACGTATCTACTATTTGGGATCAGATTTCTGTAGTTCTTTTTAGAAAAATATTAGCCGGTTGGTGAATTTTAATTTTGAAAAACTTTTCAAATCTACATTTTTAGTCATTTTATTTTTTGTTGAGAAGTTCTAAGAAAATGGTCTTAACTTATTTTTCTTTATTTTATTTTGAAAAATTCTAAAATGGCCTTAATTTTGGAAAAGAGGTTTATTAGTGAATTTCATTTTTTGAAAACATTTTCTATGGGATAAAACACTTTTTTTTTTTACTTTTTTATTATTATTTATAATTATTATTTTATATTTTTTCCTTATGTTTTGACCAAAGAAATAATAAAAAAAAAAACTAAGCTCCCTTATGTTCTTTTTATTTTCCCTTTCTTTTTTTATTTTTTTTTGGGTTTTTTTTTATTTTTTTAGGGTTACATTTACAATTGATAAATAAATTTACAAAATACCAAAATATAAGAAAACGTAAAACAAAAGAAAGAAACAAAGCAACAAAAAGGTCGGACCAAGAAAACAGTAGGAGCATGGGTTGGAAGTACAAGCTTGAGTTAGATCTTCGGGCCGAGTTTAGGTCCTCATGTGCGTAACATGTACGTTAGGCAAGGGAGGTCCCAAGTGACAACGTAGCTTGTCTTAAGTAGTTCCAAACAGAGAACCAAGCAGGGAAGGTGGTTTCCATGTGTATTTGATTGAGGAATAAGGGTATAGTTTTAGTGTGGTGGTGAGTAATGGTGGTTTTGGTGGTACGTGGAGTTGAGTGGTGGTGGTGGTTGTCCAAGCTTGGTGGTAGTCGTTACAAGTTGAAAGGAAGTTGGGGTCTTGTGTTTCAAGCTACGGCGAGCTTAGTCGTGTGTTTTTTTTGGTGTTAGAACCACCACATAGTGGTAGTTCACGTAGCAATTGTGCAAGTAAGGTTTGCTTCAAAATCATTGGTGGCTATTGAAGCATTTGAAGATATGGCCAACAATGGGGCTATTAGCAATCGAAAGATAGTGCTCTCAGGAGCTCAAATACAGTGCTAGTTTTGTTAGAAAAACACTATGTGGAGATGGGAAGTTAGAGAGAGAAAACAAAAATGAACCCTAAAGAGAGAGAGCTTACGTACATGTATCTTTTGTATATTTTCAAGTGTGCTTGATTGATCCTCCCTCCTATTTGAGCTTCTTTAACCTCCCTTTATACTGGTTGACCATTCAATTTCACTTGGAAAGTAAGAAATCGGAGCAAATTTGAAGGATGTGCTTTAATGGGTTTTGATGAAAATAAATCGAATTCAATGCCTTTTGGATTCAAATCAAGGTCAAAATGCAATTCCCATGCTTTCTTCTTACTGGAAACAGCATATTACTTCTTTACTTTTTATCATTAGAGCTTGATTTGCATAAAAGGAAAAGAGAGGAAAATTCATGTATTCCAATTATTTTCGATTTTCAATACTTAATTAAATCCTCCAAACGATTGTATTTGGATAGAAAAAAGGTATTAGCATGAAGTATTTTAATTGTACTTTGCGATTTCACCATTAATTTGGTGAAATCAGATAAAAAAAGGCTTAAAAACTAGCTGTCTAGACATTTAGTGTACGAGAAAAGCAAGGAAAGAAAAGGAAAAAGGAGGAAAATGGGGGTAAGGGCGTTGATGTGGCGCCATGTCAGTCATACTATCAAATGGCATCGCACCATGTGTCTTAACAAGACATGTGGCAGAAATGCTGATGTATCATATATGATGACTGGCACCATATGGCACTATGTCAACTTGTCGTCGCAATCAAATAATGCTACATGCTAGATACATGGCTTAAGGTCTTTTGTAAAGAGAAAAAAGCACTATGTGCCTATTGTAAGATTCGAACCTAATATCTCTATGTCAAATGCAATGCTAAGTCAAAGTGTAGTACCATCAAGCTGTTGGCTTATACTTAGATTTAGATTGCATATATAGACTAGGTCGGCCTAGGTCGGCCTAGGTTTAGATTTAGATTGTATATATGAATTAGGTCAGTTTAGGCTAGATTTAAATCTACGCTTAGGCCCAAAATTCCACTTCTCTTTTTTATTATTTAAGGCTCTAAAAAAATACTAAAGCTAAATTAAAATTTCCTATGCTATTTAAATTATCTACTTTTTAATTTAATTAATTTTTTAAAAAATTTTGTCGTTTTTTAAATTTTCTATTTTTTGTATTTTTTTTTTCTAATTTTCTACTTTTTTGTGATTTTTATAGATTTTCTTTTTTTTTTTTCTAAATTATGACCCTTTTTTCTTATTTAAAAAAAAACTTTAAAATTATAAGGAGGAAAAAATAGGGTGTCTACTTCAAGTTATTCTAAATGATTGATATTGACCATTGTTGTTGAAGTAAGGAGTTTTCATGATCTAGCTTTGTTTTATCGAAAATTCATTTAGAACTTTAGTTCTAAAGCTACCCCATTAATCAAGTTGACTAGGTAGAATTCTGAATTTAAATGGTCTGAGAAAGCTCAAAAGAGTTTTGATGAGATCAAATCTAAGTTAACTTCTACCTTAATGCTAGTACTGCCTGACTTTAGCAAGGTTTTCGAACTCACATTTGGAGTTGACATTGGAGCTATTCCCATGTAAGAGCGGCGTTTGGTTTCATATTTTAGTAAGAAGCCTAAAGGTGCCATAGTGAACTACTTGGCATATGACAAAGAGTTCTATGCCCTTGTCTAAGTACTTCAGAACTAGTAACATTACTTACCATCGAGAGAGTTCATTATCTTTGTAAACCATGAATCTCTCAAGTATCTTAAAGGATAGCAAAAACTCTCTTGATGCCATGCTAAGTGGATCGAGTACCTAGAAACCTTTTACTACTTCATTAAGTATAAGAAGGGAAGTTCTAACTTTATTGCTGATGCTTTCTCTCGTTGGCATTTTCTTATTATGACTTTGTAGGCTAAAATACTTAGCTTTGGTACCTTACCTGATCAATATAAACATGATCCATACTTTGGACCCCTAGTGGCCAAGTGCAACATTAGAGGGATAGTGGATGGGTTCTATTTAAGCAAAGAATTTTTTATGAAGGGAAGATAAGTTTGTGTATCAAGTAGTTCTGCCAGGGAATTGCTTATTTGGGAAACTCATGCTCGGGGCTTAGCTGGCCATTTTGGTAAGAAGAGAATTGTCGAATTGTTAAAAGAACACTTCTATTAGTCTGGGATGATGAAGAATGTGCACAAAATTCTTGAATGATGCAAGGTATGTAATTAAGCTAAGGGAAGAAAAGAGTCATACGGAGAATATACACCTTTGCCCAAACCTGAGAGGCTATGGACTGATCTAAGTATGGATTTTACGCTCAGCTTACTCGGAACATCTCGGAAACATGATTCTATTATGGTAGTGGTTGATCGGTTTAGTAAAATAAGCTACTTTATCCCTTCCCACAAAACCAATGATGCTTTATTTATTATTAACTTCTTTTTGTAGGAGATCGTATGGTTACATGGTATCCTAAGAAGTCTTGTATTAGATTATGATTCAAAGTTCATGAGCTTCTTTTGGCAAACACTATGGAAGAAGCTCAACACTAAACTTATGTTTAGTACCTCTTGTCATTCGCAGACAGATGGGTAGACAAAGGCCATGAACAAAATAGTAGGAAACCTCCTTTGAGCTATTATTTGGAAGAATCTACATGATTGGGATCTATGCCTACTCATTATCGAATTTTCTTACAACCACTCCACTCATAGCTTAACAAGAAGATCACCTTTCGATGTCATCTACAGACTTAATCTAAACTTACCATTGGACATGATTACTAGATTGACCTCTCAAGGAGAAAGTTAGTCGGGTCTGCAACGAGCCAAAGAGTTTCAAAAACTACACAAGAAGGTTACTGAACAATTAGCCAAAACAATGGCTTAACAAAGAGAGCAAAGAAGTCGAGGTAGAAGGGAATTATTTACATCCCAGGAGATCTTGTTTAGATTCACCTTAGCAAAGAGCGATTCCCAAGGAAGAGAACAAACAAGTTATCCCCCAAGTTGGAACTACTCGTAGTCAATGACAATACTTATGAGTTGGAACTACTCGAAGAATATAGGGTGTCTCCTACTTTCAACATCACCGACTTGACACCCTTTATACCGAAAGAAGAAGAAAACTAAGATTTGAGGGCAAATCTTCAATAATCTTCAGGAATTAATGGATTGCCAACCTTTAGACCTCTCATTCGAGCTTGCCTTTAAGGCTTACAGTCCCTCATAAGGAGGATACTCTCTTGTCAGCTTACCGATGACGAGTTCTCATACATGAAAGAGCTGTAGGTAAACCTTATATGACCCTAGCTCGGATACCCTCTGCTTTGCTCAAACTCCTTCGTAGTCACCAACTTGTCGAGTACTGAGGCCATCCTGTTAAGTACTAAAGCTTACCGGCTGAGTGTAGAGGTCGAGCTTTCAAGTGTCAAGTTAAAGGTCCCTATATGTTGAGCTCTCCTTTTCCATCCTACTAAGCTGCAACTTTACCTAATCACCTTGGCAGCTTTTAGCACAGCTCAACAATAGCAACCCCAACATCGGTTTAGTCCAACCACAATACCCTAAGATCCCAAAACACAAACCTATTGGTCGGTTGCCACTTATCCCTTACTTTTCTAACTTTGTACTATAACCCTTTTTGTACTTTGTTTTATTTACCCTTTTCGTATGTACTAGGAATCTCTTTATTACATTATTCTTTATGTAATTTTCCATTATTGTATTATTGCCTTAAAGGACTTACTATAAATAGTCATTTTCACTATAGTCGCAATCATCTTAGATATTATTATTAATGCACATTCTTATTCTTGTGAGACACCATTCTCTAAGTACATTCCTTTCACACTCCTATCTAATCTTATTGAATAACTTAAGATTAGTAGCGAGTGTATCTTAGTATTAGCTTATGCATCATATTGAGTGAAGTATTAAGTCGTGTTATGTTTGTTGGTGCATCCTACCTTATAAGCAGCTTCACAGAAGCTATTGCATTTGTTGACCCACTTCCTCTTTCTTCGATATCTTAAAAGATCTATTTCTATCTCCTATGATAAGTTCTAATGATTACTAATCTCCTAGTCACATTATATAACCTTGGTATTAAAGCTTGAGGTTACGACTGAGAGCAAAGTGTTGTAGTAGTTGCTTTTTGTTATAGTATGTATTTTGTTATACTCTGTTTCATTAGTAGAAAAATAGAGCAAGTTCCTGAGTTACTGTATAATATTGTATTAGCAAAGTTGTGTGAAATCTTTATTAAGTAGTAGACTTCCTAAAGTTTTGTGTTGAGAATGTCGAATTCTAGTGTTTAAGGAGAGATTAATGATACCAAGAGTAACACTCATGGTCGTAACCGTGTTACCCAATAGACCTTGTAAACTACTGATGAGCAATTGCAAGACCTTGCTACTATTGTAAGACCTCAAAGGAGAGTTGATGAACGAGGTCGAGATGTGAGAGATAGGCCGAGAAAACAAGTAGCTTAGCATAGAGTGCCAGAAGTTGTTAACGTGAACCCAGCTCCACCTTAACATGTTGAGAGGCTTGTGAAGATGAGACTTGAGATGGATGAAACTGAGGAGTATGCTAATGGATGGCTTGACCAATTTGCTAAACTGTGTCGTTTTTTATGGGACAACTTGGATAGATCGACCATGAAAGAGCTCATCCAAAAAAGAGCTTGGAGTGGTTGGATAAAAGAAACTAGCTTAGCTTCGCTACTTAACTCTTCTTAGCTTAAATCGGTGCTAAGGTATATGTGAAGCTCCATTCTGTTGTTATGGTCATCTTAATTAGTACGTGGTATTGGGTTCGATTTTTGTTTAGATTACCTTGAAGAGTAGAACTTGTACAAGTCTGCTATGGAGGGGATGGGTCATATTGGTGTGCTTAAAGGTATTTCTATTAGTGGAGTAGCTGACTCATTTCTTGTTAAGAGGAGATTAGGAGCTCGACATCTTTTGTGAGTTAACTATTGCTATGGTAAGTTATTACTATGATCAGGTCGAGAAGTTATCAAACTCAACTATGCCTTGTCCTGCTACCTATTTGTACTTCGATAAGGATTCTCTTAGCTTTGGTTGGGTTGTTGCATTTCATGAGTAGTTGGTGTGTTTTAAGCGTTTTGTTGCGATTGGCTCAATAATTGTACAGCTTAGCTAGTTAGCTTTAAAGAATTGTTAGAGTACATGTAACATGTGCCAATGCGTACTATTGACTTGGTCATTACTCTTGTTCATCTCCTCCTTTCTTCGATTGTTGAGGGCCCCATCTCCAAAGGAAAAATAGACAACAATCGACCCCCCCTTTATCTTCTCTCTCTCTTTAGCACAAAAAAGAAATGATAAGTGGGTCCTATTTTGTTTTGGGGGTTAAAACCTACGTTCTGCTTATGCAGTTTTGTAATTTAAAGATGTAGATTCCCATTTTTGCCTTTCTATAGTTTTACAATTATTTTTTTTTAGGATAAGGGAAAATGGTCTTAATTCAAAAAAAAAATTTTAAAAATAGAAAATTTAGAAGAAGTACAAAAAATTAGGAAATACTAAAAAATACAAAAAAAATTGAAAAAATAAAAAAAGTGAAATAAAAAAGAAAGATAGAATTTTTAGGTAAAATAGATTTTTAACCAAATAAAATATTTTTAGGGAAATAATTTTTAAAGTTATAAATAATTTAATTAAGTAGCATTTCATTTTATAGAATAGCTTAGTTTATATTAATTAAATACATTTTAGTTGCATAAGTTAATAGGATATGGGCCAACTAGTTAAACACTTAAACTTGCACCATAATAGACTTGGAGATATTGGGTTCGATCTTTACACCAAGCAGTTTATGCCTTTTTGTTCTTTTCTCCCCCTACTACCATGTGTCGATTAGCTAATGGACCACATGTCTGGTTGAGACATATGGCATGTCCTCATTAGGGTGCTTGGTTCAAGGACATTTTTGGCTATTTTTTTTACATGATTTCACTAAATTAATGGTGAAATTGTGTAGATTACTTAAGATGCATTTTATTGAATGCAAAAACATAGCCAAATTCATTCATTTGACTATTCAAATTGGCTTTCAAAATTGGTAAAAAACTTTAAATCTAGGATATACATTCAAGATTGATTCAACGATTGATGGTCCTTTCTAAGTTAATTAAGTTCAGAAGTGTATAAATTAGACCCTTTCTCATCCCTTTAGAGCATCAATTCTCAATTTAAACACTTCTACAGTACACTTCGATTTCCCTCTCTTTGTACTTGGTATACTTTCTCTCTAAGTTCAACTTCATTTCTAGACGTTTTCGAGCTAGAACATTGCTTATGCAAGCATCCTTAAGACCTAAGCTCTCCAATGATGCCTCCCCTATCTTCCGTCGTAGCTTTATCACTCTCAATGAATGAACCTAAATGCCACCCTAAGCCATTGCAACGCCTAATTCGAAATACTAACCTACGTTACTCTATGACTGAAACCGATGTCGTGGCCATACTTGTGGCATCCTAATGCATAATACCCAACCCCCATTCGAAGCCTAACAACCACCACTTGAGGGGGAAACATACCATCACCGCCACCAAATCCGATAACTACCAAACTTCCACCAAATCCTAATGCGTAATAAGTGAATTGCTGTACGGATTTCTAAATATGTTTTCAAGATTATTATGTTAAACATTTTTTTTTCACTTTTATATTTTTTAAAAGAGGTTTTTGTTATCATAAAAAAAGGGAGGATGTTGAAGTCTTCTAATAAGTTTTGATAATAACAAAACATATAATACTAATATGTTTAACAAGTGTGCAGATTATTTAAGTGATAATATTAAATATATTCGATCAAGTTAAAGTTGAATAATTCATTTGTTGAAAAATAATAAAGTTGGACAACTTATTCATAGATTAAGTTGGACAAGTGATTTACTAAAGGTGCGGTGTTGCACTTCGATGTATTACGAAAATATATTCGATGTATTACACTAAATTGGATTTATATCCATGAGAATTTTTTTTATAGTACAAATATTGTGCGACTTCAAGTCTTTTTTTTTTTAAAAAAAATTCTTCATTTTACTAGCAAGCTAACCTTTTAGAGAGTTATCAAGCCTTGGACATCATATGCAAAGTCAAGTATTTTAAAGTTGTCAGGTTGCATAATTTAATTATTTTAATGCAAGCAATTATGTGAAAGAACCAAGTGCAGCAACAAATATTATTCATGGTGTTCACGTGTCCCAGGTTAGATAATTGTGAAGCCATAATTGTCCATATCAAGTTTAACGTGTCAGTGAAAAACATTTGAGGAGAAGCTTTACGGAAGATTTCGGTCTAAGCAGTTGATTTAAAATTATGGGAAGTGGTTGAGCTATTTTAGTTGGATAACTCCAGAGCAATATATGAATATATTTTCTTAAATTAGGAGATAAGATAAGATTGGAGATTTTTATAAAAGGAGTTTTAAGATAGGCTCAAGTGCAGATTTTTTTTTTTTTTTTTTTAATCTTGATATCCAAATTCAAGTTCAAGATTTATTCTGATATTTTGCAAAGGATAATTATCTGTTGTGCAGGAGCAAATTAACAAGAGTATTTTTTAAGCTTTACAAGTGTTAAAAGGAAATTGTTATTGAAGTCCAGCTTTTCACAACATAACAAAAACATGTACACACGTGCTAACCTATGTGCAATTCAAGTTTAAAGAGGCCGCAACGTATCCGAACTGCTCCTCACGGTCAGCAATATTTAGATTAGTTCAAAATTGAAACTAAGTTAACCGAAATTAGAAGATATTTTGCAGATTTTTTTTGGAAAATTATCCACAACGGATTTTTTAAGAGGAGAATCATTCAAAGAAAAAAAAAAAAAAAATAAAAGTGATGATTTAACCGTTGCAAAGAGGAAAATAAATATCAGTCAAGTTTGAAAACTTGGACACACTTGAGCTCTCAAATTTCTATAGTTAACTACATACAACCGAAATATTACAAGCAAATTCAGAGGATTCTCTCGCACTATTTTTTTTCTTTTAATTTTCATTACTGTTTTGAGCCGAAATTAAGAGGATATTTTCTATTTCTTTCTCAAACATTATTTTCACTATTTTGAGAACTAAGAATCATGTTAGAAGAGAGAATTATATATTTGTATCTTTGTAAAAATGAATTTAGCTAAAAATTAGGCTAAAAGAATTAGAGTAGAGGAATTAATGATTGTACTATCTCATATCATTGGGTTCTTGATAGTGAAATTAAAAGTTATTGGATTTTCGATAGTGAAATTAAAAGAGTATAATATGTATAAAATCGAAATACTATAATTTTTGTATTTGATTTTTTTGTTCCTATTCTCTTTAATTTCATATTTCATTTGTTTTCATATATTGTTTGATGCCAAGTTAACAAAGTAATTAATAAGAGGACATTTTAATAATGTTTTATAAAAATTTAAATTTTTTAAGTAACCGATTCAACTACTCCCGATGACTTCCGGAACCTACACAAAGTGGTCACGTTGGAGGCATAACCATTCGCCTGTTAGTTTGGAGTCGCCATGATTTCACTTGAGTGGATCATATCGCTCGATAATCATTGATGTAATGACGATCAAATCTTATGAGTATTCCAATCCTTGTGGTTATCAGTATCCCTTGAGTTCATGAGCTTATAGTGCTTGTATAAGAGTATGACCACCCGAGAGTTCTCTAAGTATCATTGCTAGTTCATTGGCTCTAATTTACACGATTTGATACAATATTTGAATTATGAGTATGATGATTTCAAGCACGACAATTGAGTATAATAACGACAGATATTTTAGTATCATAAGTATACCCTTAATTAGAAGACATGACATGTTGATAGTAATACGATGTAATGATTAATAAGTGTATATGCTTGATACGAATAGAATGTGTAAATAATTATGTGTTTTGATCGATATATTATAGTTTGGTTTTATTGAAAATGGTTCAATTTTATTGAGTATTTATCGATGATTATTCTTCCACATCATGAAGTAGCATGAAAATAATCTAAAGGTCATGTATTTATAATAATTGGCTTTTATTAAGAAAAACATATTAGACATTACACTTTTATTTTTATAAACTTTGATTTTGCTAAGTAAAAAGTGTTGGACTTAAGGGTCATATATTTTCATAAACTTGTCTTAGATAATTAAAATACTTGGTTTAAGTAGCTCAATATTCATGCCATATTGATTGTATTGATTTTATTTTGATCATTCTAATATAGCCGTTACGTATTGCGTGCTATATATATGTATATGTATTTTCTATCATTAGTCGTCAAATATAATTCATTATATATATAGATATATATATTTGATTAAAGTTGTTAATTGGCTAGTGCATGTTAGGTGCTCCGTTATGGGAAGGAGGAATCGAATTTAAATTGGTGTTATTTCTATTAAGTTATAAAACATGAATGTTAATTAAGATTTAATATGAAAATACGGTATAGTATCTATCTCTGCTCGAAGGTAGCCGCGGTATAATCTATTGATTAGAATGGTTAACTTTTCGGAACAAAAAGTGAGAAATTAATTACAAAGATCTTACCTTGCCTTCTAATTACCTAACCCGCTAACCTACTCTAACCTTCTTCCTTCAGTTTCTTTTCTTTTCAACAGAATAAAAATCCCCAAATTTCTTTTCTTTCTCTCTCTGCATCTCTAATCTCCACAAAATTCAAACAAGCAATTGCATACGAAAGAATGGAGAGCAGACAAAAACCATCGAGATCAATCTTGCTGGTAATGCTGTTATTATCTTCATTGATGAGCCAAACCTTATCGCTTTCCGTGACGGTCAACGATGTGGAATGTGTTTACGAATACGTTCTTTACGAAGGAGACACTGTTTCTGGAAACTTCGTTGTGGTCGATCATGACATCTTCTGGAGCTCAGATCATCCCGGCATTGATTTTACCGTAAGACCCATTTTGTCTTCATCCGAATTTTCATTTTTACTTTTATATGTCTTAACCTGTGGTTGTATGATGCTTTAGGGCTTTTGAGTTGATGGATTTATTTCGGTTCTGTGATCTACTTCTTTATGGGTTTATTTATTCTTGTATAAGACCTCTTATTTAGTGAAGTCATAATTTTTTATTTAATCTCTTGATATCTTAGTTCTTTCATTTGGATTGATGGGTTTGTTTAGCGTTGTTATTTTTGATCTGGGTTACATTTGTTTCAATTTTTCATGCGACGGGATTTGCATGTTCTGCGTAATACACCATTCTTGTTTTCAATTTGAACTTGTTGATTAATTCAGAGTTGTTTTGGTTTGCATTTGTTAGTTTGTCTGGGTTTGTGGTTTGTTAATTGTTATTAGTTTTGGTTTTGGGTTTTGTGGTTTGGATTGTGATGTGCCCTTTTGTTTCTAGGTTGAAAATATTCTGGTTTTTCTCCTTGGTTTTTAGTTTGTTAATCATTGTCTATTGTCTTTTTGTCTTGGCATCTTGTTGAAATTTTAATTTTATGGTTTAGTTAGGTTTCCAGTGGGTTCAAATTTATCATTGGTTTTGTAGGTTGAAAAATTTTGCAGTTTGCTTTTTTAACTGTGTTGCGGGGGTTAATGCTTGGATATTATGAGCTTCATGTTTACTTTTCATTAGTGATTTACATCCAGTGGCTCAATTTCTGCTTCTGTTCTCTTTTTAGGATCACATTTCTTTTTTCCTAGACGGTTTTGCAGGAAAGTCCTGGGAATATTTGGTTCTAAGTTGAAATCTTTAATCAGATTCTCTCAAATATTTTTATGTGTACAACATATAGAGTAGGAATGGAGTATAGATGAATGAGCATTTTGTACTTCAGTTAACAAGAATGGATTAACAGGGAATGCAACATTAAATAAGATAGAAGCGAGCTAGTGAAAGTATACTTCATGAGTTGGTTGGGGTTGGTATACTTCATAAGTTGGTTTGGGTTGGAAACGTATAGATTCCTTAACCATTGTTATTGTTGTTGTATGTTATCATGCTTCCTGTAGCCAATCACAGAGGGATCTATTGCGAGGCCACATCTTGCTTTTCTAATATTCTTAGGTGGCTTGAGTTAAAAAGAATCACCTGTATTCTTTCAAATTCTTTCTAGGGAAAAATCCCAGAACTCGCCTTGGTGCAAAGTTAAGAGGATGTTCTAGTTACATTTATAGTGGGTATAATGAATCACAAATTTTATTTATTTATTTATTATTATATGTGATGAGGGTTAGGAAAGCTTGCAATAATTTCAAATTGGTACCAGGAGAAAGTCTAGCTACACAAAATGGGATATTGGTGTTGGATGCACACAACGAGCAAGAAATGCCAGGAGAAAGATACAAATGATATCAGCAATTGGGTTGGAACTTAAAGATGAAGGGGGGGATGCTTTTAAGAAATCATTGTTAGAACAAATCCTTGTGGACTTAAGGGTGTGATCCTAATGTTGTTTGGTGGGATATGAAGAGCGTACTTGCTGACTTGAGATGCTGTGCTCCAATAGATGAGAGTCTTGATGGTGGTAAAAGGAAGTGCAAAATAAAGTGAAAACTTAGAGAGCTAATTACAAGGCACTTTGTGTTTGTAGAAATGAGGAAAACTTAGAATGATATGCATGTGAGAATAAAGAGGCTAAGAAATTGGTAACTGAAGTAAAGACTAAGGCTTTTGAAGATTTTTATCGTTGGCTTGATACCAAAGTGGAAAATAAGATATATACAAAATTGCTTGAGTGAGAGTAAGAAAAAGTAGAGATTTAACTTAAAATGCAATAAGGCCAAAAGCAATAAGGTGTTAATGGATGATGGGGCAATTAAAGGGAGATGGATGAGATATTTGTATCAACTTTCCAATGATGACAAGGATAATGGGCTTATTTTATTGGAGAATTAGGTTTGAGAGGTAGAAGCCACTTGGAAAAAAATGAATGATGGAAAGGTGTCTGGACCAGGTGTGGAAATGTCTTAAGGAAGGAAGGTTTGATATGGCTTATGAAACTTTTTTATGTGATTTTGAAGGCTAAGAAAATGCCTAACTAATGCTGAAAGAGTATTTTGGCCAAGACCAAAGGAGTTGTACAAAATTTTCCAAATTAGAAGCATTAAATTAATGAATAGTACCATGAACCTATGGGAACTGGAAATTGTAAGAAGATTGAGGAGAAGAACCATTGTGTTAGAGAATCAGTTTGGATTTATATTGGTTATGTTGACAATGGAAGCTATACACCTTATGAGAAGGCTAATGGAAAAATATAAAGGAAGGAAACAAGACTTGCATACAGTGTTCATCGACCTTGAAAAGACATATCATAGAGTTTTTAGGGAAGTCGTGTGGAGAGTCGAGAAAGAAAGGTGTAACAGGAGTGTACGTTGAAACTATTAAAGACGTGTATAGAGATGTAGTGATAAGAGTAAGTATACCTGTGGTTTGAAACTTACTTAGGTATGAACTCACCAAAGATATCCAAGAGGTGGTACTATGGTATATGTTTGATGATGACATTGTTTTGGTGGATGAGACATGAGAAGAATTCCATAATAAGCTTGAAGCTTAGCATGAAACTTAGAGGAGAAATATTCTATAATAAGTGGGGCAAAAACAGAGTATGTGGAATTCAAGTTTAGTGACAACAGGAGGATGAGCGGATGTTTGTGAAAGTAGCCAGTAGGGAAACAGAATATAGATTTAAGTGAGAGTCTAGAGTATTTAGTATCAATACTCTAACAGGATGAGGGTAATGGATAAAGATGTTACACATAGAATTTAAGCAGGGTGGACAAAGCGGAGGTGTGTGTTAAATATTCTATGTAGTGGCAAACTGCCCATAAGACTTAAAAGGTTAGTTGAGTTCTACTGTATGGTTATAAGAGTGCTGATGCCTTGTTGATGTAAATGCTGGCAGTAAGTTGTGGACATGAATAGAATATGAGAGTAGTAGAGGAAAGATTGTTTATATGGATGTGCAGTGACATGAGAATGGATAGATGAGAAATAAGAATATTTGAGAACAAGTTGGAGTAGCAATCATGTATCAGAAGATGGGAGGAACATGACTGAGATGGTTGGACTATATATAGAGATGTGATTTAGGGACACTTATTAGACGTCGTGATACTTCAGAGATGATTATTGTTAAATGAGGGTAGAAGAGACAAAATCGATGTGGAGAGAAGTAATAAAAAATGATACAACTGCTTTAGATATTAATGAAGTATTGTTCATGTTATCATGCAATATTAAAACATGATCTATATAGTTGACCCATATATTGGGAATCAGGCTTTTTAAGTGTTGTTGTTGTGTATAAGAGAGGACAGGTAGGCAGCCAATAATCATAAAATGATTTACCTCATTTCCATCAATCACCTCTTCCTCAAAGTACTTCCCTGCCTTGCTTCCTAATTCGAGAAATTTCTTTAGCTCCAAGAGCTATTTGGAGGGCACCTTAACAACCAAAAATTTGTGCCTTTGAGAAGGTTAGATTTGACCTATGTTGGGCATAAGTCTTTAATCCGTGCTGGCCTTGTTCCACATCTCTAGCTTGGGAAATGCCAAGACCTTTATCATCTTTTGGCAAATACACAACTTCCCATCTCACTTTGACTTTGGTGTTCGCGTTATGTTTCACTTTCCATAAAGAGTTGCACATTATTTCCTCAATATTCGTAATAACTTTTTAGGGGGAAGAAAATGGTTGACCAATCTACTTTCATAGAGAATTATCTTTGATTTGATGAATTGTAATTTCCCGTCATAGGAGAGTAGTTCAGATGTCCATGATTAATTCTCCTTGTGGTGCACCTTACCCAATTATGGCTGTTTTCCTTGCTCTATTTGGTGGAAACTGAGGGTACACAAGGTTTAGATTGCAAGTTTTCCTCCAACAAAACTCATTACCCAGAGTACCTGCTGCTTTTGATTGGATGATGTTGCCCAAATAAAGACCGGGCTTTTGTTTCCATTGGCACCTAGCCCTTAAGGGCCTGAAATCATCCAGGGTCTTCTAACTCAGATCTGCAAATTCAAGATGCCACCGTGGAAAAATTATAAGTTTGTCAGCATAAGACTGGTTGTACCATTGAGTTTAAGAAAATGGCTCCCTGAATATCATCATTTGACATTTACTGCTGTGATGTTATAAACTTTTCAGGATATAGCTTCCAATTGATTAGGTTCTGTACATCTGAGGAATCATGGTTTGCTGTATCCATCAATCTGTAAACTAATATGATGCAGCTTTCTTCTACTTTGAATATTTTTTTCCTTCAAAATACTGGAAAAGAGCTCCAAGAATAGGTTCTTAAATTTTGTTTTATTTTATATCAATGCCTTTGAGTTTGTATTTTCTTAGTACTCCATCTGGAAAAATGTGAATGTGGATCCTAATTCCTAATGCTGAGATTCAATTGCAGGCGACATCTCCTGCAGGCAATGTTGTTCACACTTTGAAAGGCACATCTGGAGACAAATTCGAGTTTAAGGCCCCACGCAGTGGAATGTATAAATTTTGTTTTCACAATCCGTATTCGGCACCGGAGACTGTCTCTTTCTACATTCATGTCGGACATATTCCAAACGAGCATCAACTTGCTAAAGATGGTTTGTTCTATTGATGTTTTGATTTGATGTGAATGCATTTTGATTGTTGTCACTGCTGCTACTACAACTGGAAGTCCCTTTTCTTACAAGTCGAGTAGCATTATACTTTATGATGACATTTAGGGCAACCTACAGTTTATTGTTTAATAACCGATTGAAGTCATATTTACCTTTTGCTGGTTATGGTTTCAGAGCACTTGGACCCAATAAATGTTAAAATTGCTGAGTTGAGGGAGGCATTGGAATCTGTTACAGCTGAGCAGAAATACTTGAAAGCTCGTGATGCTCGTCACCGTCATAGTAAGCTCTTCTAACTTTCAACCAACTATGTAGGCAAGTTGTCTCTTATTTAAAGAAAGAAATATCTGGACGTTCTGTCTTTAAATGAACAAGTTATAAAGTTTTTGTCATACACCTTGACCTACACAAATTATGGTTACATAAGGATTGGCCCTCTTTCAACTGTATATATCACTATGGACAACATATACATCTCAATGTCACGATAATCCTGATTTCAACTGTATATATCACTGTGGACACAGCTTCCACATCTCAATATCATAAAAGAAAGATACTTGTGGGGAAACTTGTATTAGACGGACAATTTTCTATTTCTTTATGCTCTCTCTCTCTCTCTCTCTCTCTCTCTAGAAAGATAATTGACCATTGAGGATTCAATTTTTGCATCTGATGAAGAAAGTACTAGAACATAATTGTTTGCCCTCCTTCATGAGTTCGTCAAATTATATATAGATTTCACTTCTGTTATTGTTCAACTATGGAGTGAAAGTAGAGGCTGTATAACATTAGGATCAGGATCACATATCTTTACTTGATAGCTTTGAATTCATGATTATGTTTATGGATTTCTTAGGAGAGGAAATTAAAATCATAATATTACTTTCCACTATTAAATTATGGTTAGGTTTTCTCATGTGGCAGGAATATTGCCATCATCTGTATATCAAGCTTTATTGGGAGAATTAAGACTGCCTGTATATTCGATCAGTTGCGGAGGTTTACTTATGCTCGATATGCAGCATCTCTAATTACCATGTGTTTTATCTGTGCAGCAAATGAGAGCACCAGGAAACGTGTGATCTACTACACACTTTTTGAATACCTTTTGCTTGCTTGTATTAGCGGGCTTCAAGTATTCTATATTCGCCAGCTCTTCAGCAAGTCCGTTGCATACAACAGGGTCTGAGTTTGTTGAATGTGTCACTAGATCGATTGGACAGATTAGTAAGAGAAACTCGTAGTTTTTCTTTTTGGTTGTAGAAATGATACGTGAATTTTGTCTTATTTATTACATGCTCTTGATAGCAGGCCAACTTCAGTATTTGCAGATTACCCGCCAAAAGTTAAAGTATTTACAGAGTTTGCATTGATTTTAATTTCCTATACAAGTACTTCAGCATAAGTTGTTCAGGATAGCTTCCACTTTTAGTCAAAACGTGTTCCGGATGCGAATTGATTCAGGCTAAAAGAAAAAAGCCACAAGAAATTGTGGTGTTGTTTTTGACCCCTACGGGATATGAACATTGCGCGAGATTCAATTCCCTATTGGAGTTTATCAGATAGTTTTATGCTAGATTATGGTTATAAATCACTTCTACGTGCCAATTTGTAATGGTTAAATGGTAGATAAAACCATATACTGCAATTTTGTGTTGTGTTATCATTCCATGGTGCTACCTGCTTTTACAAAGCTAAAAGCGGAGCCATAGTTAGTGTTTTTGTCTCCTTTCAGGTGAAAGCTCGTCTCGTGCTTACAATTCCAGATGTTATATGTCCTATAAACCCAGTCTGTTTTGATTTGGCTAATTCTTCGCGCTATTTTACAATTGCTTTAAGTATTTATAAGCATAATATGTAGGAGTCTTGTATCATCTTTCTTCCACCTTTGAGTATACCAGAATATCATGTATAAACAACATGATCCATCCATTAATGTAGCTGAGGCATTTAGTCAAAAACAAATTGCATTAATAGGTACTCACAATGCTTGTTCTTGGTCTTGAAAAAATGTCTTTGTTGCATCATTCACCTTACCCTTCAATTGATCAAGACCAATTATAATGGCACGTTTGGTTTCAGAATGAAATAAGATAGGAACAGAATTGTTATTTTTTTGGAATGGAATAGATAAGTGATAGTTAGTTTTTGTATTTCATCTGAAGTTTTATGGATAGATAAGGAAATATATTGGGAAAAAAAAAAGAAAAGAAATAGCCATTGCATTGATCTTGTAATTAATTCCTCATTTCACGTTAATAACAATTCCTTTAAATAGCCATTTCAGCAACAAAACATAAGAATAGATCTGTTGGAGAGGAATAGTTATTTTGTCTCATCCTTATCAAGTAAATCAAATGTATTCTTTCAACTAATCAAAGAAGTCACTGATTTAGGGCAATAAGTATTTATTGTTTAGGGTAAATTGTAGATACGTTCCCTATGTTCAGTATACGTGTTTGTTTTTGAAATTAGAATGTAGGCATCAAATTCTTACAAAAAAAAGTGTTTTAAACTTTATTTTACTATTTTGCTGTCAAAATAAAATAATAAGAACATATTAATCTTTAGCTTTTTAATTTTATATTATTTTTAAGGGCAAAATGGTCTAAAAGCACTTTCTTAAAAGGGGTTGCATGGATCAAATATAATGGGATGTTTCTTTATGGTCAACTTCTCTAGTTCCCAATAATCTATGCTGAGCCCCATACTTCTTTCTTCCTATCCTATGGTGTCAGATTGGGCCTAATGAAACCCTCGTTCAATTATTCTTGTATCTGTTTCTTTTAACTTTAGTAGCTTACTTGGAGCTAAACACGTGCAGTGCGGTGCCTTTGATATTGGATCCATGTCAAGCACTAAGTCTATCTATTGTACTCCGGGTATTCCTTTAGAAAACTTTCAAATGCTTACATATTTACGCGTTTTCCAGCTTTACTTCCTCGGCATAAACATTAGTTAACACTTTCCAAGCTTTACTAACTAAAACTATCAACAAAATTGTCTGAACTGAACTTCCTCAAGAATAGAATACTTCTCCTGCCTACCTCGATACTGTTATCTTTCCTTAGTATAAATGAACAAGATACTTGGTCAGCTTGTTCATCCCAAGAATCACGTCCAAAATGTCTCAAGTATAGCAATACCAAATCTATTGGCGTCTCTCAAGATTGTTTCATTTTTTCTTATGCTTCAATAACCATACTCTAGACCTTTGGTTGACAAGCTATTTCTTTTAACAAATCTCTTCGAAAGGTAGGAATATATTACTCCTGAGACCTGAGTCTAACAAAACTACACAAATACCTATCAACCATACAAAGTCTGAAGCAGACGTTCATAATTTTGCTACATACAATGTAATCAGCCTCTTGCCAGTCATCAGAAAATAGCATAACGTTTCTAAGCATTGGTTATTCACATATTACATGCAAGTTATTCGTCATTGTTTTTATAGTCTTGTCTACTGCATTGCATATACTCTAATTTGAACGTAGGGACTCTGACCTTCCTTTCTCGAGGACTTGTTGGTTGCGCCTGCCTTGCTGTTAAAGTTTATGCCTAGTGCTTGGGGCAGAGCTTAAAATTGCCCATAGCGTGGCCAAACCTGCTGCAAATGTAACAGCATTGATCCTTCAGTTGTAGGCACTACTTAGCCATGTGACCTTCTCCCCATTGGTAGCACTTTCCTGCAACTCTAGGCACTCACCAGCCTATGAGTCCTGCAATACTTCCAGCATGTCTTAACTATTCCTTAGGGGTTCCTAGTTTCCTTTGGGAGGCTTACATGGCCTTTTACTCTTTCCATTTCCATGACCCTACTAAAACCGCCTTCTTCTTTCCTTTTTCTTGGAAGCACTAGCCTAGTGTTTCATTTTTTGAGCTTACTTAATCGATGGAGCAGCATTTACAGCGTTTGCATACTTGGTCAAATGTACCAGCAACACAACCTGGAAGTACAGGTGTAAATCCAATCTTAAGTTTCCTTCGTTTTGCCCCTTCATTATACCAAAAAGCCTAAGGTGCAAACTTAAGAAGCTCACTGAACTCCTTTCATACTCTTATACCAACCTTCCCCTTTGTTACAATGTGTAAAACTTCTCACACATTCATAACTTGATGCACTCTTAAAGTGCTTCTACAAAACACTTTCTCAAAACCACTGAAGTGACTGTCTTGCCTATCAATTGTCGCTGGAAGACCCACCAATCAATTGCCAAATCCTCAAATAGAATAGTTGCTATCTTCTTACTCTCATCCACATCATGCACTTGAAACGCTCTCTCGAGTGAAGTAATTCAATTTTCTACTACAATAGGATTGATACAGTACCCATCAAATGGATTAACAATTTGTCGCACCGGAGTGAACTTATCTCCTCCAGAGTCACCAGTCATGACTGTCAGAACTTTTTGCATTACCTCCATCATCTGGACAGACTGTGCTAGGGAAAGTTCCTGCTCATTATGCTTTTGCTCTTTTGGTGCAATACGAAGAGCTGAGCTTCCATGAGTTCTCACCATTGACATTGATACCATGCATTATCATTAGCACTAAACTTCTCTTATTTATCTGTACGCTCTATGCAAACATTGAAGTCATGAACCATCTTTATGTTAGATGCGTCTCTTGAACAAGTGCCAATCTTTTAACTAACATGACTCCTAGGAAATTTATTTCCCTTAGCGAATAAGCATGGAACATCGCATTAGTAACTAGCCATCAACTTTGCTTGAAACATTACGACTGGATAGACTAAACAAAAAATATTGAAAGGGCACAATCGAGGCACGATGTTTGAATGGCTCAAAATCTACATAAACAAGTGTCAAAATATTTTTGTTGCTTCGATTTTATGGAAAAATGTTCAAATGTATTTGCGATTCGTTCAAATGAAGTGGTCACAACTTCATATTCTAAGGCTGCTTATTTAAATGGTTCATGACCCTGTTTGAATGAAGTAGGATGCTGGGGTCTGATCCTTCTTGAGGGGTCTTTTCTTCGACTTCACTCGGATGGGATGCAAGCCCCATTCAAACGAAGTCCTGCAGGATTCTCCTTGCACTTCTATCGACAACCCCACTTGATCTTTTGATATTCAAAAGTGCTCGTCTAGCTCATACCTCGTAGGGATCCTCTATACCCAAACTTCTCCCAGTCTTCTTCTTTTATTCCAAAGCTTATTAAATCCTTGCCTAAACATTTTGACCAAGTTATTATAGCTGTAACGTTGCTGTTGATATGCCACCTGATTTGCATAAAAAGAACCTTTTTCATCTTTACTTCTTTGCCAATAATATCCATCAAGATTTCATTCCATTGCCTCATTCACAGTCGTGTCTGGCACCATATCTATGTCCCACTGAGTTTCATTATAAATCTCAAGATCCATATCAACCATAGATGCATCATATAAAGGATCCATTTTGACCTACAATTCCCCAAATAAACAATCTATAATCCAACTATTCCGATCAATTTTAGGCCTCAAGGTAACCACAAACAACAAAACAAATTTTTAGAAGCTGAATAAGGTTCACTAGCTTCTTGATCAACCAAAAGAAAAAAAAAAAAAATATAATAATAAAATAAAGAAGAAGAAGAAGAAGAAGAAGAGGAAGAAGGTTCATTAACTAATCCTACACATACAGCTAATTGAATAAGGTAGAACTTGCACTTACTAAACTCAGCTTGTCAAACAATTTAACTTTTAAATTCCTTTTTCTTGATAAATCCTATAATCATCAGGAAACACTTCAATTGTTTTGAAAAGTAAATAATTTATTCTAAAATTAGTTTCATTGATTTATTCTAGACTTAATTTGAGTTAATTCCTAGGGTTTTAGATTGAATTAAGGATCTAGGGTCAAGGATAAATATGAAGAATTGAAACAAGGATGTGAGAATCAGAAAAGAAAGAGCCGGAAGTAGGAAGCAAGAGTGGTTGAATGGCACAAGGGTCTTAAATGGGTGGTTGGATAGTTGATTTTGGCTTAGGCCGGTTGAATGGTATGGTTTGGATTTACACAAACCAACTATGCTCATTGGAACGCTGCTTATATGTTGCCAAAGCATCTCAAACATACTATGGGCAGGGTACATATCTTATCTGCTTCTTTGTCCTTAAACTTCATTGCATTTAGTGATGGTGATTGGGGGGCTCATCTCGACACACAAAGGTAACTAAAGAATTACTTTGTTTTCATGGGGGATTCCTTAGTGAGCTAACAGGCCACTATCTCCCAGAGTTGTTCTGAGGCGGGTATCGTGCTCTCTGTACTACTAATTTTTGTAGGCTCGTTAGGTAACAAGCACTTCTATTAAATTCCCACGTTCAGCTTCCTCTTCCCACGTTTTTTACGTTGTGATAATTACTCTGCTCTTCATCATAAACGTAATCCTATCTTCCATGAACGAACCAAGCATTTCGAATTGGATGTGCATTTTATTCGTGAGAAAGTGGATGCTGGCTAGTCTTGTTCTTCATACTTATGTTCCAAGTCGTCTGCAACTTGCTAATGGCATTTACAAAGGTTCTTTCCCCCGCTACTTTTCGAGAAGTTTTCAACTATCCCGGTTGTTTCGAGAAGTCATGTGTTTGAATGAAGTGATACTGGTAGACCTGCAGTCAAAACCTTACTACCCTCCTAAAAACCTTAGCACTGCCATTCTGATAATGTATTATATACTAGGAAAAAGCCTAGAAAGACAGTGATGTTGTCTCGTGATTTCCATGGAGCACCTTAAAAGCTAAGGACTGATGGTTTCAAACACACTAGAAAACTTTTCTTTCCTTAACCAGAGAACATAAGAATCAGGTACTCCCTCTTGGTAAATCAAGATAAATATAATTTTCTTTCTTAACAAAGAATAATATCATAAGTTAAGACAAACTCAACCATTACTTTGCATATTGAGAGGAATAGAAATGGAGAAGATCCACTTCTAATGATAAAATGTCAATTCAACATCCTCTATTCAAGGCTTTAACATCTCAATTGTATGAAGAATTCGTAAATTATGAGGGAACGGTGATATAGCTACCAGTAAATCTATTAAAATAGTAACACATTAACAAAATTCTTTTCTCAGAGAGGATATGCTTTTGAATTGAGTCAATTTACATTTATTAATGACTACAAATTTCCAGTTTTCCATGTTTTACAAAGCTGTCGGCATGGTGAATGCATTACTCCAGCGACATTCATCAAAAGGAAGAAAAATGATGGTTGCTCAGCTATGTAAAGCGTCAAAAACAAAAGCACGTGTACAAAATCAGAAA
Source organism: Lumnitzera littorea (assembly GCA_024138015.1). Lineage (NCBI taxonomy): Eukaryota > Viridiplantae > Streptophyta > Magnoliopsida > Myrtales > Combretaceae > Lumnitzera > Lumnitzera littorea. The sequence goes on along the minus strand of JAMXBB010000004.1, from coordinate 29,722,617 downwards.
GCAGTGATATGATACATGTAAGGCAAACAAAACCGTAAACTAGAGTGGAAATTCAGTTCTTTTGCAATCAGATGGGTTCACTGTCCAGATTGAGATGACGATTACAGTTCTAGTAGCGAGGCTCGGACCATGGACCGAACCATTACCCACCCCATACTAAAACTTCAGTTTCTGTTATAATGGGTTAATTTTACCTTTGGAATATGAGAGATTTTGTTCCAGTCCTGGCCTGTTCCTTTCTTGCACTTCTCCTCCAGTTGTTCACATCCTACAATGTGCAAATGTTGAAGGGATTTAAGCAGGCGCATACTTTCAGGAAGCGATGTCAAATGATGGCATTCAAAGAGTTCAAGTTGACGAAGAGATGCAAGGTGATCCATGTGATCGGATAAAGCTGTCATGTTGGAACATCCATATATAGAGAGCCGTTCCAAAGAGGTGACATGAAAAAACCATTCAGGAAGTGCTGTGAACTTTGGAAGTGAGGAGACAACTAACTCTCTTAGGCTTGAGAGACCTCGTAGCTGCTTCATGACATTATGGTTCTCATCTCTGGACAGATCAAGTGCCTCGCAGCAGTCAATCTTCAGAGTAACAAGGGAGGATAAATATTGCATGCCAAGAGAGAGGGAAGTCAAATTGGGACAATTACGAATACACAATTCTTCAAGGGAAGAAAGGTTTTGAAGCCAATCCTCGGGTAAACTCTCTAAAAGCTCGATACCTCTGATTTCCAACTGTTTCAATCTGCGAAGAGGAACTGACTGCTTTACTAACTCCGCATTGACACTAGAAAGAAGCAATTTCTCAAGATTTCGAAGTTCTGGCATGGACTTTAGCCTAGGGCAATATGAAATACTTAAATAAGAAAGACGAGGGAACAGCGGGACAGCACTAGTTGAACTGCTTGATGAATGGTGGTAATTAATATGATCAATGGATTCAAGTGCACTTAACCTATGAAGACATAGTATTTTAAGATAAGGTAGAAAACCCAATGTTGGAAGGTATCGGCATCTATCACAGCCGGATACATCCATTCTCACAAGTATTGGGAGAAAGTGCGTGATGTCTTCCATCATCCATTTGGGAAATCTTACTCCCATATAGGAGGAAATACTCAAACGCTGCAGATTTTTATGCGGCTGGAGTCCTTCTAACAAAGCTTCATGATTTTCAATTACTACTTCAATTTGTTCATTTCTGCCTACATGGTCCCAAAATAACTCCAATTCCTCAAGATTATGCTTCCCATTCAAGTTTGCTCTCTTTGATTCTACTACTGCGTTTTCAATGTGACCTTGGATTCTAATTGTGAATTTTCCTCTTAGATTGCTCAGGCCACTCAATTCATTTAGCCTGGCAGCAGGCTTGGAGTTTGACTTGTCTTCTCCAACAACGAAACAACTTAAAGTGTGCAAAGAGGTTAAATGTCCCAATCCTCGCGGCATATGACTGATGCCAGACCATTGAGAGAGATAAAGATGTCTAAGGCTAACTAACTTTGTAATGTTTCTTGGCAATTCCTTGAGACTTGAACATTGGATCAGTTTCAAAGTCATCAAATTCTGCAACTTCTTTATGGAATTAGGAAGTCTTACCATTACTCTATTGTAGGAACAATCAAGATAGCAAAGATGCTTCAACTTACAAAGAAATCTTGGGAAGACCTTCATATTCGTATATTGAAGAGTCAAAGCACGCAAGTTCCTCAAATTGGATACACGTTTGAGAAAAGCGTTATCCATCGACATCAATGGTTCAGGAAGTGGATTGGGTAAAACCAGCAGCAATGTACGGAGTTTCATACTATTACCCTGAAGCTTTTGAAGTTCATGTAATAAATCACTACTTGACTTAAAAGCAAGATGGAGAGTCCTGTAGTGAGCACCCCTTGTGCTCAGACCTGCCACTGTACAATCTGTCCCTGCCACAGCGCATGCCAGATCATGCATAAGATCATGCATTTTGCAAGTTTTCACATTACCTAGGTCATCGCATACTCTATCTTGAAAAAAATTCCTCGACAACAAATGCATAAAAGACCTGTGTGCCACATCTTCCAAATCCTGGTCTTCGCTTGAAGATTGCTGTATAAATCCTTGTGCAACCCAAAGATCTATCAAGGTTGACTTAGGCATATCATAACCCTTGGGAAACAATGAACAAAATGCAAAGCATTGTTTCAAGTGTGGAGCAAGATGATCATAACTTAGCCTAAGAATAGCAATTATTCCATCTTCTTTACGATGAATCTTTTGGAGCTCACTATCTTTAAAATACAACCACTCAGCTATGGTTTTTCGCGAATATAATGTACTTCCGATGACCCTGATAGCTAGAGGAACACCGCAACACTGATCTACTATCTCTTTTCCAATTGAAGCCTTTTCTAACTCAGTTATCTCCTGTCCCTTTGCAGAAGCAATTTGCATGAACAAATCCAAGGACGCACTAGAAGACAGGCCTTCAAGGAAATAAGGCTTATCTGTACCACAAATCGCTGCAACAATCGGATCTCGAGTAGTTATAAGGACCTTGCTGCCTTTAGCTCCTCCATCTAACAAAGTTCTAAGCTGAAGCCATTCTTCCCTATTATCATTCCATAAATCATCAAGAACGAGAAGATATCTCTTTCCATCAATTTCATTACGAAGATGGGCCTGCAATTGGTTCATTCCAAGATGATGCTCCGGTCCCGCATTTTTCGCGCTTGCAATAATTTCTCCGACAATTTTCTTCATGTTGAAATCCGAAGAGACAGTAACCCACATTATTGGGTTAAAATGCTTCTGGGCAATCTCATCATTGTATACATATCGAGCGAGTGCTGTCTTCCCGAGTCCACCAATGACAACTATTGAAATCACCGAGACATTTTCTTCTATGCTGGAGTCCTGCAATAACAGCTCTAGCATTTCTCTCTTATCTGCATCTCTACCAATCATTTCTTTCTCTCTAATAAACGAGTGTTCGGTTTCATCCCTTCGGGTTTTGATCTTCACTTCCTTATCCACTGGACGCTCTTCTAAGTAAAATGTCCTAGCAGCCTTAATAGCATCGATTTTCTCTGTTACTCGTCTTAGTTTACACGCCATCTTGAACCTAAAAAAGAGCTGGTTTGAGGTTGAAAAGAAAGTGCTGACCTCTTTGATCGTGTTGTTTCGGCTCTTCAAATCTCTTAGTCGCGATTCAACAAAGAAATCACCGAGTAAGTCCTCAGCATCATAAAGAGCATCCTTCAGTTTTGCAGCCCAATCTTTGACTTGATGGCTGTTTTGGTATTGCTCTTCTGCATGAAGCAGAACAGCTTGTATTGCGGAAACTGTGTTTTGTAGCTTTTCAAGGTGGCTTTCGAGGCGCCATAGCCGTCCCAATTCGCCATAAGCTTCTGAAGAGAGCTCGCTGAGAATAGTTCCTGTGATAGCAAAGACAACAGACTCTGCCATTTTTTTTCGGGTGAAGGCAAATGTAGTGTTGTAGGCTGCGTATGATGATGAAGCTTAAGAGCTCAAAAGCCATATCTTAACTCACTAGCTGTTTATCTCTTATTGGGTCAAACTTTCAACGATCGAAACGTGTGTTGACCTGTTGACAAATGCTTTTGAAGTAACATGTGGTCTAGTATGGGTAAACGTATGCCCCAGAAAACAGGTAAGAACAAGAGCCATTGGAAAATATATCCTGATAATAGCTTCGCTTAATCTCTATCAATTTATCGTTTAACATGTTATTAAGTATTTTGTTCAAAAAACAAAAAAAAAAAAATGATATTAAGTACAGAAAAAAAAAAAATCATGATGAGATCACAATATTTCAAAAATCTAATTAATCTCAATAATTTATATATAAATTAAAAAAAAATTAAATAAAAAAAAATTGCGAGAGTACAAATCCGTATTATTATATTATGGTTGGGACGGTGTACATATTTAACAAAGTACAAAAGAACCCAATAAAAAAGAAAAAAAATTCCCTAGCCTAATGAATATATTTGAAACACAACATTTTCCCTGCAAAAGATACTGCATATGATAAAATTTCCTGTTTGCAATGGGTGTCTTTTACGGGAGAAAAATTCATAATACATACTATATTTATATATATATATATAACATATAACTATTAATCAAATCCAAACACGTATAAGTGATACTAGTATGTGGTTTCCTAAATATCTACTGTCGATATGTTTATATGTTTAAATAATTAATAGTTATACTATATATATATATATATGGTACATAATAATGCTATTAAAATTTTTTTCCTGTTTAAAGCACCTCGGGAAAAAAAAAAAAAAAACAGATTTCCTTCCATAATTTTATATGTCGACATCTTCTCTAAATTTTCAAAAATAGAAATATCAATGTGAATCTTTTTTAAAAACACGTAGAAACTTAGAAACTTTCCGTTATTCTCAAACTTTTTCGATTTATTAGGGAAAAGAAGATGAGCATATAGGGTAGACATAGAACCAGTTAGAAGCCAGATTGGAATCGCGAATTCACAGTTCAACTCCGTCTGGAAGAATTAGCGCTTTAAGTGCCGATTCAACGGCTTGTTTTTCTTTTTGTGAATTTTTGTTTCCTTTTCTTTTCTTTTTTGGATGTTTTGATGAATTTTTTTTTTTTAATTTCAATTACTTCCCAAAATTATCAACATTTCACTTTCCTTGCACAAATAATTTTTATCACCCTTTTTTTTTTGTTAATTCTATAAATTAAGCACAACAAAATTACCATATACAGTTGCTTAACATCATACATTTTTTCGCATCTCTTATTCAATAGGTTTGGAAATACATAAAATATATAATGTTATCAAACTCGAATTGAAAGTTGATGTAAGAATAAGAAGAGATTAAGAATTGAAAAGGTTAATTGGGGTCGAATTGGGAACGAAAATGGAGTTAATAAAAATATTATACTATAATTTATATTTATTTATAAAGTAATAAAAATTATCTATATCTTTAAAAATTGAAAGATAAGAGCTTTTTATAGTTTATTTTTTATATTTATTTGATCTATATTTATTTTTCAGTAAACTGGTGCACTCTTTATAAAGTATAAGAATAATAATATATTTTGACCTAAAGACATCTTCTTAAAGGCAGGAACAAATTTGCCCTTGAAATCGTAATTATCGATTCCATGAAAGTACGATTCCACCTTCTAATGTCATACTTGGTACAAAGGAATGAGTTAATGGAATAAGGAGTAGAATGAGAAATCATTTCTTATATTTAAAGATGCTCACGAAGAAAAATGGAATGAAATGATATTAAATATATAAATAGTATTATTTTTCAAAAATACCCTATTATTGCATATTATAATTTATTTGAAGGCTAAATATTAATGAATGGGGAATAGTATTACGATTTCACCTTATAATTGCCCCTTGAAATTAGAAATTCCATTGAATTATGGCTTTGTCTTTTAAATGCATTTCCAAACATGAGAAAAGGGAATTGAACTTATAATCGCAATTCCATTTCAATCCATTCTCACATTCTTGCATATCAAATATGATATAAATGTGCTTCCAAACATGTGTAAATAGAATAGAACTTAAAATCGCGATTATATTTCAATCCTTTCCTACGTATCAAAAGTGGCATAAGTCAATAACAAACCAATAATTAAACGATTTTGTTTTTTTTTTTTTTTTTAATTTTGGGGTTCTTATTGAAAAATCTTGAAATAAAAGGATATCCATAATTTGATTAAATGATATGATGTATACCTAATTAAATCAAAGTGGTTTTAATTTAATGATCCATATGACCTACAATCAACTCAGTCAAGTTTACATTTAATTCTAATAAACATGAAGCACAACTAAATCAAACTGGTGTTTGTCATAATTTCAAAGAGAATTGATAAGAACAAAAGTAAGAGAAGACTCTTAATGATTTTTCAACAATGATGTAAACTATCTTAAAGTTTGATTATAAACCAATATAAAGCATTAAAATCTTACATATGACAAAGGCATAAAATTAAAATAACCAATAAAGCAAGCACATAATTATAAGACTACAATCTTAATATAACCGCAATGACTAATGACCAATAAATAATATAAAATAATAAAAATCTCCATAAAATACCAAACTAAATTACATAAAATAGATAAGTGTTTGTGTAACCCATCTAAGGTACCATCTACCCCATGCATACACATCTCCATGATTGTAAAGGTGATGTTGTGCAATAGCAATCAATCTTTTGTTGAGTAAGATAGATCTTCTACTTTCAAGAAATTGATCACCACCATCATCCTTAAGCTTAGGAAGATTTGCCCTCATAGTGGAATAAGATAATATCCTTGATTAAAAATAACAAAACCTATTAGTATTTGTAGACAATAAATGAAGGGGTAGTGAAATGAAAATCTCCTATTAATATGAGTTAAGGAACAATATCTTATCAACCATCCTTCCCCATCATTGATACCTAAGCCAAAAAGAATTTATCCTTTACAGCTCTTTAAACTTTAACTTCCATATCAGTGCCACACATATTGTAGTTATGCTCTAACATCTCTAATCCCATAGTCAAAATTTATACAATAGAAATAGAGCAATCCTTCCTCCATAGCACGTTAAGCAACAATGCTAAAGTCTCTATTCCATGGAGGTAACATATGCCTATCTGTCTATGAAAAACAAATAGCTATTTATCTGCCAAATAATAACCACTCTATATAACAGTCTCACTAGTTTAACCACATTGTATTCTCCTATATAATGTCATAGATAATCATTCTTTCGAAATGATTATGCAATTTCACATAGTAAGTGTTCATAATGTAAATAATAGGGATGTTAACAACCACCTACCTTATAAGATATATCAACTTCTATCTTAAAATTAGTGAAAATATCTTCATGTGGTAGTACATCATTAAATTCTATATTTTGTCAATGTTTGACCTATAAAGAAAAGATAGTCTTTAGCCAATCAGAACCATGAATCTCCTTATAAATTGACATAAGATTCTCTTCTCAATTAAGAATGTCAGTGACCTCCTTGTTAACTCCATGAATCTTTTCTTCCTTATGCGCACTTACTACACCTATCGCATTACGAACCTTCCTAACCTCTACTATGTTTGTAGAAATATATTCCTTAACAATCACTAGAGTCTCTTACTTGCCTTCTTTGTTCTTTGTTCTTTATTTCTACCTTAAGTAACTCATTTTTAAGTGGATTCATCTACATTTAAGCAATCTTAACGGTACTTAGACTCACATGTTTCAATTCTACCCTTCTACCATCTTTTACGAAAGAATAGGCGTTATAGGAACTGTTAATTGGACATTTTTGGCATAAGTCTCTTAGGCCCACTCCGACTTGCTTGGACTCAGGGTCGACTTGATTAGGCTTATGGCCCAGCCTTATTTGCTAACATTTGGCCTTGTTATCTTCATAGCCGACCTTGGCTTAAGCTCACCAAATGGCCTGCCTAACTACCAAGCGTCATAACAGCTATTAGACAAGAGGATAAGGCTTAGAGACTCAATCAACTACCATGACACTACAAATCCGAAGCATGTTGAACTTGATACTTCCACTATGTAGGTTGTATGGACGAGCTAAGATACTACTTGTACTCCCTTAATTCTCAACGACCCTCTTCTATAAATATCAATGAGCATCCAAATGGCAATTAATTATACTCTTTGCTCATTGATACAATACTTAAGCTTTGTGCATCCTTATTTTCTCCCTTATACACAAGTACCGACTTAAGTATTGGAGTGATCACACCGAACAATAACTTCGTGCCCCATACTGTAATTTCTTTTGTAGGCTCATTACTCAAGTGCAAAGTCTAAATCTAGTTCACTCTATTTGCTAAATCCTACTGACAACATTTGGCGTTGTTTATGGGAAACCAGCTCACTTAACCATCATAAACATACCATATACATACTCTCTCTCACTTTTTGGGTCAATCATCATGTCACAAATTGTGGACCTAAATAACAACTAACATATAGAGCCTACACTTAAGTAGCGTTGATTAGAGCAACTAAAAAAAATGTAAGAGGAATCGGTAGCAAAGAACATGCAAATGGAAGAGCATAATAAGAGCTACAAACTGGATTAGACAAGGTGGAAAGGCAAAGCAATTTACCTTCCCTCGTAAGTGCCTCGAATGCCAATGGCAAATAGAATCGCCCTATCCAGTAGTAGCAGAATAAAAGGGTACTACAACCCAATCCCTTAAAGTAAGATTAGCAAGTGTGGCTGGCAATTAACCGTGATCATACCCTTGTTAGCAATGAGTAGGTGGTCAACTCCCATGAAGGGGTTACCCATTTGACAAGATGCGAAACTTATACAATTAACAATGCCGACCCGAACGAGCTTTATGAAATGGTCAAGAGGCTCTTCGAGAAGTAAGAGAGCAAGGAAGTTGAAGGTGCTAGTCTTGTTACCAACAACAAAACCCCTTTTATTGGGATTGTCCAAAACGCGATCCTCCCTTCGAACTCCAAGCTCTTTACCTTAGACTAGTATGATGGGATGGTGACCTCGATGATCACCTGCTTTACTTCCATACGTTGATGATCCTTCATGGTCATGGGGATACAATTATGTGCAAGGTCTTCTTAGGCACCTTAAGGAAGGCAACTCAGATGTGGTTCAACTATTTGCCCGGGAACTCAATCACATCCTTCGATGAGCTTACTTGTTGCTTTAACCTCCATTTCTAAGCTAATAAGCCCCATCCAAGGACATCTCATCCTTGTATCTGATCAGACAGAAGGAAGGGAAAACACTTTATGAATATGTAGCATGGTTTAATAATGCCATGGTGGAGATCCCTCAACTTGATGAAGGAGTTGCTGTATACACTACTCAGCTCGGCATCAAACCCTCTAAAGACTTCTTCCGATCAGTCTACAAAAGTAAGTTCAAGACCTTGGCTAAACTCTGGTAAAAGGCTTAAAAGTACATGGACCAGGAGGATAATATTCACGTTAGGCATAAAGTCGACTTAGAGAGGTAAGGTGAAAAAAAGGTAAAGATAAGGTTTTTGTTAAAGATCTCCTCAATGGTAAGCAACTAAGCTACCCTGCTTAGGAACCTTAATAGAAAGAAGTGTCCATTTCCCCCTCTAACATACACCAAACATACACCTTTAAACCGACCTTTAACCTAAGTATACATAGAGGTCAGGGGAGAGGCGTGCTGTAGAAGCCTCCCAAGATAAGGGGGAACCTCAGTAGTCGAAACTTGGACAAATTTTGTTAGTTCCATGAAGATTATAGCCAGACTATAGAGGAATGTTCTCAACTGAAAAATGTTGTGGAGTATGCCATCCAAAGGGGTTACTTTTGTAAATTCACAGCCAACGCCAATGATGGCAGAGAAAGGGTACCTTAATGGTGATGGATTGAGGATGCCTAAGAAAAAGAGAACGATGACCACACAATAACTAAGCCCTCAACAGTGTCATTAACATTATTGTTAGGGGGCCATACCTAGGGAGTCGATCGAGCTATAACAGCTCAGCTAACACCTGTGATGGCTATAAGAGAAAAGAGGCAAAGACAATATACTTCTATCTCTTTCTCTGACGAAAACCTCAAAGGGGTCGATACGCTTCATTAGGATGCCCTTGTGATTAGGGTAAGGATCTCAAACTTTGAGGTCTCCAAGATTATGGTGGATACCAGTAGCTCTACCAACATCCTTTTCAACACATGTATGATAAGATATAGAAGAAATTGCTAATGCAAATGAAGTTGTACCTCTACGACTTGATTGGCTTCAATTGGGGAACTATTTGAGCTTAAAGCACCATCACCTTAGATGTGGAACTCGATGATGATGACAATGTCGCCTAATAACCACTAGGGTTCCTGGTAGTAGACTACCCATCCCTCTACAATGCCATTTTAGGACAACCAAGTGTCACAAGTTTCAAGATCATCACATTGTCCCTTCATTTGAATGGGGTAGGAAATTGTAGATAGGACCATAAGCTCTCAAGGGAGCTTTATGTGAAGGCAGCTCAAGGTGATGGCTTCTTCGCTCTTAAGATAACTGACTGAGAGAGGCAAGCAAGGTGAAAAGATAGAAGAGGTGCAAATTAGCACTAACCTTGATTAGACCACCAAAGTTGGGGTTGGGATGCCTCTTAAGTTGAAGGAAGCCATTGTTTAGCTCTTGTAGGCCAATGTAAATCAATTTGCTTGGTTATCATAAGATCTCAATTGACGTAAACCATAGCCTTAAAATAGATGCAACCGTCCGACCTATTAAGCAAAAGAAGAGATACTTTGCTCTAAAATGGTAAGCTATAATAGAAGAAGAAGTGTAAAAGTTGCTTAAGGTAGGTTTCATCAGGAAAGGGAAGTATTTGACTTGATTAGCTAATGTTATGTTGGTTAACAAGAAAAAGAGAAGTGGTGAATGTGCGTTAACTATATCGACCTCAACAAAACCTGTCCAAAGGATTAGTTCCCTCATTTGAGGATAAATCATCTAATTGACTCTATGTCAGGACGTGCTTTGTTAAGTTTCATGGATGCCTTTTTGGGTTACAATTAGATCAAGATGGACCCAAAACATGAAGTTCACACGTCATTCATCACAGAATTCGGCACCTACTGCTATACTATCATGCCTTTCGACCTCAAGAATGCTGGGGTAACTTATTAGTGAATGGTGATCGTACTATTTAAGCCTTAACTTGAGTGTAACATGGAGGTGTACGTGGACAATATGATCGCCAAGAGCAAACAACTTGGTGACTGCATCAAGGATTTATAGAAGGCCTTCAATAGGATAAAGTATGATATGAAGCTGAACTCCTAAAAGTGTATATTTAGAGTTACATTCAGTGAGTTCCTAGGCTTTATGGTCACTCAGTGTGAGATCAAGGCTAACCTTAAAATGATCACTACCATTTGAGACATTAAGGCTCCCACTACGGTCAAAGAGGACTAGAAGCTCACCTGCATGGTGGCTGCATTGAGTAAATTTGTTTATAGAAGCACAAACAAATGCACAGAGTTCTTAAAAATCCTTAAGAATTTTAAGGGTTTTGAGTGGTCTCCCCAATCTTAAGCAGCCTTCAAGGAGTTACAAGACTTCTTAGATCATCCGTGTATCATGTCAAAACCTGTAACAAGAGAGGATCTTTAATACTTGGCAATCAGCAATCAAGCACTTTTGTCCATTTTGGTTAGGGTGGAAGGAAGAGAACATATACTTGTATACTATGTCAATCACATCCTTTAAAGGCTTGAGATCGGGTATTCTAAGGTAGAGAAATTTGCTTTAGTAGTAGTGATTTCTATATGTCAGCTTTGGCCATATTTCCACGTACATTAGATCATTGTATTGACATACTAACCACTTCGTACACTCTTACAGAAGCCTAATGCATTTGGTCAAATGGTTAAATGCATGCTCAAGTTGAGCGCATAGGAAATTCAATATCAATCACGAACGGCCTATAAAGAGCAAGTATTGGCCAACTTCATCATGGAATATATTGGAGAGGAGGAAACACCGATCGGAGATGAAAAACTGATATAGACTCTTTACGTCTGCAGTTCATCTACTTTTGAAAGAAGAAGTATAGGTTTAGTGGTCATTAGACCACACAAAACTACGGTTTGCTATGGTCTCAAATTTGGATTCGACACAAGCAATAACAAATTTGAATGTGAGGCATTAGTTGTCAGTCTTAAGCTAGCTAAGGAGATTGGCATCGAACACTTGGACGTATTCTTAGCTTTTATGCTTGTTGTCTAGTAAGTTCGAGATGAGTATGAGGTTAGGGACAACACCATGACAAGGTACTTAGAGGAGGTAAAGACCCTCTAAACTGAGTTCCTTTCATGGAGCATCACAAAGATTCCCCAAACCAAGAACTTAGCAATCGATTGGCAGTCTAATCTTGCCTTTATAGGGATATAAAGATCGAAAGTGAAAGACAGGAAAATATACATAGATTTCCTACTAGAGAAAAGAATTACAATAAGTAGAGTTGAAGTCCTCGAGTTAACATAGCACTAGTATAGCCAAGTTGGATGGACCCTATTAAAGATTACTTGGAGTAGGGTATATTATTGGCCAATAGGAAGGAAGTTAAGAAGTTTGATATACCATACCACCAACTACAGCTTGATTAATGGCGTCCTGTATTAAAGAGGGGTTAGCCTCCCTTTGCTAAGGTGTCTTTGACCTGAAGAGGGGCTATATGTCATGGAAGAGCTACACGTTGAAGAGATTTAGTCATAAGCTCTCTACATCTAGGCTCTTCGGCTTGGGTACTATTAGCCAACCATGAGGTAGGATGCAAAGGCAATCGCTTAAAAGTGTTTACAATGCCAAAAGCATGCCCTAATTATCCATGCCCTTAGTTCTAACCTCTAACCTCTGACTAGTACATGGCTCTTTGCCCAATGGGGCATTGACATCCTTAATGCTTTTCGAAAGGCATTAAGAGGGGGTAATTTATTATATTAGCCGTTGACTACTTCACTAAGTGGGTCAAGGCTTGGGTGATCACCAAGATCATCGAGAGGAGCATAGAGCCTTTCATCTACAAAAATATCCTTTCTAGGTTTAAGGTTCCACATGCCTTCATAATGGACAATGGATAGTAGTTTCATAACCCCAATTTTAGGGAATTTTGCACCAAGCACCATATAACATCCCACTTGATCTCGACTACTAACCTCTAATCTAAGGGCTAGGTTAAGGCAACTAACAGGATCATCTTCGATAGCATTAAGAAGAGGGTTAGCTGAGCTTAGGGTAGATGGGAAGAGGAGCTGCCAAACATCCTATGGGGATATAAGACTACTCACTACACATTTATAGGTGAAACTCTATTTTGTTTAGCCTTCGACTCAAAAGTAGTTCTCCTCATGGAGTTGGAACTTCCCAACATCAGGCTATAGTTGTTCAATGCTCTCGTGAACAAATCCATCTTCTAGGCCAATGTAGATACCATAAAAGAGACCCAAAACCTTATTGTAGCTCAAGTGGTTGCTTGTTAGTACAAGGCAACCAAATATTATGACAAGAAGGTCTGGCATAAAGAGTTCAATGTGGGAAACCTGGTCTATTGAAGAATTCAAGTGATCGGCTCACAAGAAGGGTAGGAGAAGTTAGCCCCTAATTGAGATGACTAGGTCAATGTCAGGAGAATCTAGGGAATGGTGCTTTCAAGTTGGAAAGATTAGATAGAGAGCTGCTTTTGCATACATAGAATGCTGACAATTTGCACTTATATTTTGATTAGAATGTCGTAAACACGATTGTATTTTCTTCGAATCATTTCATTCCCCTTAAGTTGTTATGTGTTTCCATTCATCTTTAATTTGTCTTAGCTTATGTTGGGTGAATGGGCCTATAAGCTATTAAAGTCCTCAAAAGGACCCCTAACTTGTGTGCCTCTTCAAGCATAGGTAGGCTGAAACACCACTTACCTAATCCTCTATTAGGTAACTTCAACCATGAAGAACAACTCCTACTTGACTGAGGGACTCCCATAGTGCCCGTTGGAGCACCACCAGTTTGGCTCTCGAAGTGAAATAAGCTATTAATAGATGAATAGTCCCCTTGGAAGAGTAACCCTTGCTTTCCCTAAGCAAAGTGACCTAAGTTACTAATAGTTTAATGGTCCCCTTAGAAGAGTAACCGTAGCTCTTCTCTAAATGAAGTGACCTTAGCTACTGACAGCTGAATGCCCTACGAAAAGAGTAACATTAACTCTCCAATCAAGCATGACAAGCAGTCAGAAACATGAAAGAAGAAACAAAGTATAAAGTAGTTATAAAACTAAACTTTTCATTACAAAATTCTGTACATTTGCAAGGTTGAAGGTTAGCATACTAACTTGATTAGTACAAGAATTCTTTACAAATGGAAAAAGTAGAAACAAGTACAATTGAAACATAAAAGAAAAAGAGGGAAAGAAAAGAAACAGTAGCTTGTCACTTCGGATCAGCCAGCTCCGATAACTTAGAAAAATTGAGAGCACCAATTTGCTTGAAGGTTGATCCTAATGAATTAGAGGAACTTAAGCTAAGGTGGAGGGAAGAGGAGTCTTTGTGCTCTGGTTGATAAGGGGGTCACCTTGACATCAATTCTCCCTTTGAATGCCCTTGAAGGTCACCCCCTACGGAGATGACTTCAGTAGTAGGAGTAGTCGTCCCCTTCTTCGCCTTGGCTTCCCTTTCTTCCTTGTGATTTGGACTATCTAAGAAGTCTAAGAAGCTTAAGTCTAGGCTAAGGTACTATTGAAGCACCATCTTTTGAATCTCCTAGCCTATCTTTGTAGAGATATCATCACACTCATCAATATACCACTTAATTGTTAGAAATCTCTTTATAGCCTTCTCCTTGGTGGTGAAGCACATAATGTCCCCATTCTCAAGGCTAGTGGTTAGCTCCTTCATGTCACTAGCTTCATCTTGAAGATCTTTGATCTTCCTCTCTAGCTCAACTTTTTAGCTGGCTAACTTTAGAGAAAATTTCTGAGTGGAAGAATATTGGTCCTTCATTGCTAGCTCAGTCTTCATCTTGGAGACTGATGTACTCAGCTCTTGATTACATGGGTCGAGCATCGCCTTGGCCTTTTGCTCACTCTCTAGCTTCTTGGTGAGCTTAGCTTTTGACTTTTGCTCTTTCTCTAGCTGTTTCTTTACAGAAGTAATCTCCCTAACAACTTTACTCTCAACTTCGCTATGCCCTTGCCTCTCCTTCTTTGACTTCACCTTCAGCTCTGCTTTCTATACTTAAGCATAGTGAAGACGTCGATTAGTTTTACGCAATTTCAAATGGTAGTGTTTGGAAGAGGACTTTGCTTCTTTGTGATCTCGATGTGTGCTAAATAGCTCACTTCACGGAAGCTTTACTTCTTTCAAAACTTGGTCATAATGCTAGAGTCAAAGCATTATTGGACTAATATATTATGCAAAATCAAATGAACAACAAGTGGTTAAAAGATAGAAAACTCAAAGTATATTGTAAAATAAAGCAAACCATAGGAATCACAATTCACTTGACAAGCCAAGGTGGTGATGTGGTCCCCCATCTCAAAGGTCAACTTACCTTTGGCCTATATCATCTTCTCCAAGATAGCCTAATTAGTTAGGGTATAAGACCCCATCAAGGCCTACAAATTGAGCTCTTAGTGGCATGGCATCTCATCACTGGCTTAGATACTTTACTATGGTTAGAGAAGCTCCCCCCCAACTTGCTTAGTGGAAAACTTAGTAGTCCCTTGGTACAAGCTAGGCATCTTGGACTTATATAGGGCGCTCTTAAATGAATTTGGAACTGTCCCTCTCTTTAGACAGTCATTTAGCTCCTTCTAGTGAGCTTCCCCCATTTCGTTGAAAGCAATGTAAGGGTGATTAGGGGGGAATTCAAGCACGCTGGTGTGGTTAAGTGGCTCCTTCACAATTTTAGAGAGCTATAGAGCTTTGGTAGCTTCCTTTGCCTTCTTCTAGGGTTATACACTTGCCTTACCTACCTTAAAGGCCTTCCTCTTTTGGTTTACCAACTCTTCCTGTACGCTGGCCTTAGGCCTCTTCCCTTTACCCTTAAAAGGAGGGGAGGACACTACTAGTTCCTATTTATTAGTAGCAAGTTCCTGTTCCTCTACGGTGGTAAGGGGTTCAAACATTGGGGCCATCGTGATCTTCGAGTCAATCATTACTAGCTCCATAAAAGGAGTGCCAACTGGGACCAACTAAGGTAAAGTTGGTGGCTCCTTTCGACTAGTTTCCCTTGAACCTGACTTCGGCTTGAGGGCCTTCGCCTTAGGGTCGATGGATTTCTTTTTGGGCTTCATTTTGGACTTCTGCCACCTAAGGAGCTACGGTCCACTAGGTTGGGGTAATTCTTCATACCTTGCTAGCTTCTCGCATGCAAATGGGAATGAACAATGTCTATAAAACATAAACAACTATAAGTACTTATATGCTTTACCATGACCAGTACATGCAAGGAGGACTCCTCATTCCTTGGACAACAACGGACAAAGAGAGCTTCTTATAAGCTCATGCAGTTATGATGGAGGAGCTAATTCATGTTGAGATTAGATCTGTACCTCCTACCCATTTCTTCATCATGAACTTCTCTATGCTCGGGAAGAGTTGGGAGATTGGCCTAGTGTAGTACCTTTGCATGGTTTCTTTAGCATTAATTAATCGATTGTGCCTTTGAGCCATGAAGGCATCAATCTACTACTTGACGTTGGATTTTCTTAGGCTAAGCTTCTTTAAGGTATCAGTTTAGACCAATTTGGTATAGTGAGTCTAGAAATTTACTTGCTTAGGTAGCTCTACCATTAGGAATTGCTCTTGCCAATGCTTTATAGAAGAGTCTAAGCCCCCAAACAACCTCTTCCCTTAGTGATTCTAGAAGTATCCCCATCTACCTAAACTCTTCCACAAATAAAATTAATTAAATAATTAGGGTGTAGCTCGCACCATCAAGTATTCGTAGAGAGACTATAATGCCTTTAGGATCTTCCACCCATTAGGAGGAATTTAGGCAAGGCAGCATTGGTGGTGACAAAAGATATCCCTCTTAAACTTAGTAAAAAGGAGGAACATCTTAAACTTTAGACATTTCTGGTAGATTATAGAGTGTGTCCTCGATAACAAGGCCATTCTCTCTTCTGGCCTTGGCAATTGTATCACCATGCTAAGTTAAGCCTCCGCTATATAATTACTTAAGCAATATCTTACGGCAAATGACTTGCTTTTGCTCATCTGATCACTTAGCCCTTATCATTCTTAGGCCCATTAATAAATCAATAGCCTTTGGTACATCTTCATAGGGGTATACATTGCATCGGAAGGCACTGATGAGCTTTGTCCTGTTTAACTCTTCCATTGTCTTAAATGATTCCTACTCCAAAGTGCTGGTATAGATATAACTTCTTTACCCACCGTCGTAGGGGGAGTAACGCTCTTATTCGCTTTAGAATTTGAAGGTATCAAGTCGTATTTTAATGAATGAGAATGTGGCTCACCAGAATTTGCATTGGAGATAGTTGCCATCTTGAAGCATAGTTGAAGAAGAAAATAAAGAAAATGGGTAATTTGATTGATGAAAGTTAGAAAGAAGTAGGATACTTACAGTTTTGGTAAAAAGATGAAGTATTCAAGTCGCGTAAAGTGCTCACTCAGCTAACCTAAGGAGTATTTGTAGACCTCAAGTATGGAAGTATACTAGTAATTATAGGGATTCGTATGTGTGTGATCCTCCTAATGCATTGCGATTAGGATACATAGCGACGATTTTGATCAAATGTTTGAGATCAAGGCGACAATACAATTGCAACTACACGTATGACTGTACAAATATGAAAACTATCATGTCGCATTAAGTACGCTTTGGGAACATGTGCCAAGGCTGGAATTTGAGAAGAGTAGTTTCCTTAAGAAGTTTAAGTGAGGTCCCTCTAACTTCCCTACTTACCACAACATCTTATTAGAGAGCAACCTAAGAAACCATGCCCAGCATGGATGGAATGAACCAGTTCAGTCTGGTTAGTATGACTTTGGGTTTAATAGAAGTAATTGCATGACACCTCTTAAGATTGCCACCTTGGTTCAGTCCTTTCAATTGCTCGAGTAGGTTGATCCTTTCACCCCTTAGTTCGGTTAGTGTGGGCCATCTCAGATTACCCTATGAGGTGTCTCTCCCATGTTAGACTCTAGCTATGCCATGTTGGCCTCATCTTTGCAAACATCAAAACGTCTGCCATACATGTCAGATCGTTAAGTTGGCTTATTGAGCGCTTCATATCTAGCTTAACCATGTGCCTAAGGAACCCATCCATCTATTCTCTCTCTTGCTACCTCATCGGTAATGAGAGTGCCAGGGGAAGTAAGGGAAGGGGTGTAAGTGTTGATAGGAAATTTTGAGTATAGGTCCCTTAGGCCCAAATTGATCTGATTAGACTTTGGGTTAGCTTGATTAGGCCCATAGCTTAGCCTGATGTGCTAACATTCGGCTTTGTCATCTTCATAGTTAACCTTGGCCTAAGCTCTCTAAACGACTTATTGATTAGAATCATACCATTGGATCCTTAACTCGAGCTTGATGACTGGAAAGAATGGCCAGACAATTTCTTTCTTTACACACTACGTTTGAGGAATCTAAACTACTGTAGTTTATAGACCTGATGCCCTAGTCGAGCTGACCTTCTGATACTTATCGATAGTCTCCAGTTGTTGACCTGAGACATATCTAGACAATAGCTTGGACCATCTAACTAGCTGCTCAGTCAACTTAAATCTAAGTTGTACCTACTACGTTTGATTTGAATTCACCTTAAAAAAAGTCACTTGATTAGCTTAGCATTGTTGAATTGTCATCTTGGCTTGGCATCATCACTTAACAGCACTTAAGTTAGTCGAACAACAGGTGTATAACCATTAGTTACCCGCCATGTATCCGAGGACTCTTATGATAAAATCTTTCGTATAGGATACCAATTTTTGTTATATTTTCAATTATATCCTTTGGAAATTCCTTGTAACATACTTATTTTAAATATTACCCTTTTTGTCTTTTCTATTTTAAACAGGATGCCCTAACTTTTCAAGTATAAATACCTACTATACATGTAGCCATAGATCCTCTTACATTCTCTAATATTGAATATACCCCCTTTTGTGAACTTAGGTCATAGCTTATTTGGTTACTTCACTTTTATCCTAACCCTTAAGTAAGGTTAGGTAATGGGTACCCCCATTGGACAAAACTTGTGTATCACATTGAGTTGAGCCCTGAGTCCTCGTAGGTTACCTAATATGTCATATCCTTAGAGTTGTTCGAGGGTTGCTTGTTTACTTTCTTATTCTTCATACATTTCCCATCTTGTTTGCAAGCTTTCGCCAAGTTTGGACTGACCTTAATACGGTCGCTCTTATCAGTCCTTAGCTGTGGCCTATTACCTGCCCAACCACTAAGCCTCATAATGACTATTGGACAAGAAGATAAGGCTTAGAGACTCAGTTACTTGCTACAACCTTACAAATTCGGAGTACGTCAGAATCAACACTTCCACTACTTAAGTCATGAGGACATGCTAAGATGCTACTCATGGTCCCATAATTCTCAATGGCCCTCTTCTATAAGTATCAACAAGCTTCCAAATAGTAAATTACTTACACTCTTTATGCACTCATACTATAATTAGGCTTTGTGCATCCTTATTCTCTCCCTTACACATAAGTACTGACTCAAGTATAAGAGTGACCATGTTGGACAATGCTTTGGCGCCCCTTACTATGATTTCTTTTACAGGCTCATTACTCTAGTGCAAAGCCTAAATCTAGTTCACTCTAATGGTCAAATTGTACTAATGACAGTAACTATCACAAGTTACCTGCTTATTACATGCATATGGACAACTAAACACTATATAAATTGTAATGGTGGGCACTAGATTGTACATAATCTCATTAGAATACTTTTTGGGTATCAAAATTGGAACTTTTACTTGCTCGATAGTATAAAATGACTCCTCATCATTCAACTAATAAAGCTAACATGATTATGGATGAGTTCTAGTTGGTAACTTTAGTATTTCCACCATGTCACTTGTAGTAATATTAACATGACATCTTACTATTGAGGTGTTCAAATTGGTTAAATAAGCTAACTTGACCAGCTTACCTTAGACTATGGGCTAAATGAGTTGGATTCATTTTATTCTCTTTTTAAATGGGTCAAAAAGACTCAACTTTACCTTGCTTTTGAAATGGGTTAAACGGGTCAATTTGTGGACCAAAGATGTAAGTGGGTTAAATAGGTCAACCCAGTCTAGCCTACTTCGACTTGTGTATTATAAGGGCCAAGTTCATTTTGCTGACTTTTTAAATAGGTAAAAAAAAAAAAAAAAAATCAACCCTAACCCATCTTTTAAACGAGTTAAATGGGTTGACCAGTAGGTTAAAGCCCGTTTGCATACTTCTGTCCACTATTGATTACGATTTAATAAGTTGCACCATTAATAAGATATTGAGTGCAAAACATATCTTCCATCTATTTGTCTCTTATCAAATGACCAACTTTAGATTACGTTATATCACCCTATTCTTTAGCAATTCCATTACCCTTATGTATCCTCTATATGATCTCCTTGAGCTAGAGAGTTTTGATCTCAACTCTCCATTGAGGTTCTCATCTAGTTAATGAATTTTCACATGAGCTATTAATATGATGACTCAAAAGGCATAACTTAGTTTAAATAAATCAAGAATAAAGATGGAATTAAGGATTCCCTTACCAAAACAATCGTATCACAATGAGTTGTCATATACTAACCACATTAATGGTGTACATAACATACCAAATTAGCTATTATGATGACTTACACTTGTACCACTATGAGTGCTCTTTATGTACTCCAACAACACTACAACACGTTTAGCTAACACCATACATGTACTTTTTTCCTATATTTAATTATATATTATAATTAAAAAATAATGTTTATTATATTTAATTACATAATATAACAAAAAAAAAAAATGAAAAAGCACAAAAAGTGAAAAAATAAGAAAAAAGGGTAGCAAAAATTCATGCAAATCTCATCTATCTTAGTTGTCTCCTAAAAACTAATAAAAAAACTAATATATGTTGAAGATGTCCACAAAATTTAATAATTTAACAAAAGTCCTAATTTTGTTAAAGTTAGAATTAAAGATTAAATTAGAAGGAAAAAAAAAGTTGAGTATTCAACACTTGTGGTTGTTTACTTCTTTGAATGGAATTAGGGAGGAATAGATATTATTGTTTAATTAGATAATAATGCAAATAAAGGAATAAACTCATAATAAAAAGAAAATGACTAAATTGCCCTTGTTTCTCTCTATTCTTGCTAGTCAAGTTGTTTTTCATTTCAATAGTAGCAAGAATGAACAATAAAACAACCTCTCTCTCTCTCTCTCTACTGTAATGGGAAAGCTAACTACAAAATGAGGACCTACAAATTGCAATTGCATGGTTTAATTTCTCGAACAATCACCTTCTTTCTGTTTTATTTATTCCTTATACTCATAACCAACAAACCTAACTTGTCCTACCCTTATTCACTAACAAGCCCTGACTTATCATGCTTAGCAATTGGAAAAGGAAGAGAAAATATGTGAAAGGAAGAGGGAAAAATTTCAAAAAGGCTTTAGATGAGTGGAGAGAGGGTAGAAAGTGGGAGTATGTTTGTTGTTAGGTTTTAGTATGTTTGTTGTTAGGTTTTAGACAATGTGTTGGAAAGGAAGAAAAATAGAATAGGTATTGATGGTCCTTTTTACTAGGAATGGCAACTCTTAGGTTGGGTGTATAAATTGCAATTCCTAATTTCTATAAGGAATTGTAGTAGAAGTAAACAATGTAATATAAACTTCTAAGGAACAAAGGGAGAATGGTTTCATTCCCTCTAAGTGAATGATCTATTAATATTAAGGAAAAATATATACTTTACCCACTATATATATATATATAAACTTTATTCCCTTTAATTTTATTGAAGTTTTTACGGTTTTATCCTCTATTTTAATGAAATCAATTTAACTCTTTATCTTATTTATATTTTTTAAAATCTAAACTGTTAAATTTATAATTTGTCCCATAGTGCAGATTTAATGGAATATAAATTATAGGTGGGATAGAGGGTAAAATCGATCTCCTAAAAAATAAGGATCGAATTGTAAAAAAATTTTAATTTTATAGGTTTTTCTATTATTTGGTTCTTAATTTTTAAGAGATCGATTTCATTTTATTCTTAATTTATATTTATTTAAATCTGTATTATTAAATTAATTATAAATTTAATAATCTAAATTTAAGTAAATATGAAATAAAAAGTTAGATGTACCATGTTAACAGAAGGACCAGAGCATAAAAAATTGCTAACGCTAACCGTTGAATCATCAGGCATCCTATTTCTCTGTCCGTTTTGAGCATGAGGCGCAATTTTAATTGCCCTTAAATTAAATCAAGAAAGTTAGTGGAAGAACAAGGTTAGAAAATTCAAAATCATTTTATCAAGATTGGGTTTTGAAGGTGGAAGTCTCTCTGGCATACTAAATGCTCCTCTTTCTTTTGAAGATGGTTGCTCAATTATAAAGGATGCTTTTTCAGGGGCATCACCTTCTTTGATACTGCTGATATCTATGGAAAGGATCATCATAATGTGATTATGATTGGCAAGGTGCAGTTTAATGATAATAATAACTCCCATAGATACAGGTGCAAGTTTACAATGAATGGCACACTTGATGTCTTCTTGCATTTATTGTATTTTATTTTAAACGGAAAACCTGCAGATGCAATGCAACCACATGTTGCATATCCAGTCTGCATCATGTTATTTTCACTGTTAAGATGGTATGTTGGTGTGAGTTTCTCAAGAAAGACTATTACCGAGTTTCCATGATTTCAGTGAGATATGGAATTAGTTTTGTATTCAGGCATTGAAGGAGCTTCCTCGAGAGCAAATTCAGTTGGCAACAAAATTTGGTATTACAAGGCTAGATGAAAAGGAATTGGAATTAATGGTAGCCCTGAGTATGTGAGGAAGTGTTGTAAAGCTAGTCTTCGATGGATTGATGTGGACTGTATAGATTTATTCTATCCGCATTGGGTCAATCCCACAGTTCTAATAGAAGATACTGGAAGCCTATTTCTATTTTTCTTTTTCTTCTTTCTTCTTTATTGTTTGTAATCTATCGTTTTATTCTTCTCATTTGTAGGAGCAAAGTGTTGATGAAGGTTGAGTTTCAATTGGTAACTAGTAGACTTCCTTGGTTAAGGTTAGATGGGAGAGCTCAAGAAACTGGTGGAAGAAGGAAAGATAAAGTACATTGGTTTATCAGAAGTTAGTATTGATACAATAAAAAGAGCTCATGCTGTACAAATGGAGTGTTCTCTTTGGACCCGAGATATTGAAGATGGAGTAATTCCATTGTGCAGGTTAAACATGTTGTAATGTTAATCATCTTATAAGCATATTTTTCTTGAGAAATTTCCTTGATATAGTTGAATATGGTTCCTATTTGTGATTGTTTCAGAGAGCTTGGCATTGGAATAGTCGCATATAGCCCTTTGGGTCATGGTTTCTTTGCTGGAAAGGCAGTTGTTGAGAATGGACCCTCGGGGAGTATGTTGGTATGAAATTGCACGACAAAAAATTGTGGGTCTCTCACATGTTTCATGTAAATTTCAAATAAGTCTTCTGTGATATCATTAGCCAGTTTGATTATCAACGTGAAAAAAGTGCTCTTAAGACAGTTTTTTCGGTGAGTGAAATCTAAGATGATCATAATAGCGCTTTGAAGGAATCACTTAATACCTTCATTCGGAGCATCATCATAAATGTGGACTTTTTTTGACTAGATAAAGCATGTCTTATTTGACTTTATCCCAATTACATAAAATTTCACAATGTTGATAAGACTCTTTAGATATAAGCCTCTTAAGTCTATTTAGATTTGAAGTGCCTTATTATGTGGAGCTTGCCATTATAGGCTTAGGCCTTAAGCCTAGATTGACCGAGTCTAAAGAGCTTTCCAATGGTTAAAATGTACAAGATAAGGATAATATACTAAGTTAATAGTCACTTTCGAGAAAAGTAATATACATTGAACACCATGATCCTACTCTCTTATATTTATGAGAGGAGATCTCTTCTCACTAATTGTTCTCCAATTATTAGTATTATTTCATTATAAATACCAGTTCATTAACTAGTAGTAAGGCTCTATACTTTATACACTAAGTTTATCTACTATTACTCAAAAGTACCTTCCATCTTTTAAAAACTCATTGCTGATTTAAATATTAGAATGGTTAAGTTGAATAACACCTCGATATTTTCTTATAGTGTTTTGTTTTATAAGCTTATTACATATAGATTCTAATTATTATCAGTAAATACTTAGAAACGACATATGATAAGTATCCCAACTTTCATTTTTAACTGCAATGTTGTTAGTGCGAAAATTTTGAGTGGATGATAGCATACATGACTGAAATTGATAGTTAACATGTTTTTATTTCCCATGTGGCAGGCTATGCATCCTAGATTAACTGGAGAGAACTTAGAGAGAAACAAAATTATGTAAAATATGCCGAACTGGCGACCAAGCATGGATGTACCTTACCACAACTAGCTCTGGCATGGTTACTTCATCAAGGGGATGACATGGTCCCAATTCCAAGTACATCATATTGAAGCATAGTTAAGCTTTACTTTCTGATATAATCTGAATAATGGTAGCTGCTAGTTCCACACTCCAGCCAACGTAATTGTCTTCGTTTTGTCCGGCTATTCACTATTCGATTTTACAATGCCCTCGACTTAAACAGGGACAACCAAAGTCAAGAACCTAGAAGTTAATATTAGATCGTTGGAGCTGAAACTTAGCTGCGATGATTTGAAGGAGATTTGTGATGCTGTGCTGATCAATGTAGTGTCTGGGGACCAAGACATTGATGTGATGGCCAAATATTCTTGGAAATTCGCAAACTCCTCCCAAAAAATAATTTGATCTATGTGGACAGAAAAAGAGTGTTGTTTATACTTCATACAAGCAGAAACAGAGTTGCGAAAGTAACTCTTAACCTGTGCAACGTGAGATGTTTTCAAGTTTTTGTTCGTTTGGGAAGCATATTTTGTAATTGTATGAATGTCGTAAAAATTGCGTCTCTTATGAATCCCATGGAACATACATGACTTGTAGGGGCAAAGTTGGCCTCTTTCTTCTGTGTTTCTACTTTACTAGCAGTGCCAATAAAGATTAGTTCCAACATAGCATTTGCATTCTTTTCCTCAACTTTGGATTGTTTTCTTTAAATTTATTGCTGTAAAGAAAGCATGATGCCTGTCCTTGATTGTAGAACTGAATTTGCTTCTGTTTAACAGTTATATGAAAGTTGTTTTAGAAGATAGAATCGTTAATGAAAATTTTACCTGCTTTGTTTTTTAAGAATTCCCCCCCTTGATAGATCTATAAGAAATGGTGTAGTGGTGGCCTTACCTCAATTATTTGCCACGGGAAGCAAGAACACCAAATGAATCACAACTTAGTTGACCTTTCTTCTTGAAGGACCATCATCACACTTTCTTTTAACGGGGAGATTTTGAGTTTACATAGGTTCACCAACCATTGAAATTAAATTATTCCCTCCTCACATTGTGGCAAGCTGCATGCCAGCTTTAGGCAGCCTGGCTACCGCAAAAATGCTTTTTTTTTGGGCTCTTTCTACTCTAGTTATTATCATCAACATCTTTTGACATCTTTAACTTTTTTTTTTTTTTTTGAAAATTTTCACTAATAATGCATTCTACATAAGAGCTTAGTTGACATAGAGCAATATACTAAATTTGTAAATATCAAGAAATTTCCAACAACATGCACCATATGTATTAATTATTCTCATGGAAATTATGTAACGTTTTGATATGTAGGAACGGTTTAAAATAGAATAGATTAGAATGAAGTAGAATTAGGACCGAAATAATGAATCCTTTTTTGCGTTTGAAAATACTTACGAGAATCAAATTGAATGAAATATGTATATAGTAGTATTTATTAAAAATGTCTTCTCACTATTTATCTTCATTTTTTAAAATTCGAATAATTGAATTCATAATTTGTTTAATGCTTCAAATTTAAATAAGTATAAATCAAAGGTGAGATGAATGGTGGGATCGGTTCAGTAAAAAAAAAAAAAAAAGATGAGACCGTATAAGAATCCTTTTAATTATTGGATATCACAATTAAATTGAAGATTAAGTAAGTAATTTTTAATCAATGATAATTAATAAGGATGGAGTGGAATTGCAATTTTGCTCTCTCAAAGTGAAATTGAATTTCGCCTTAAAGTTGAAATCATAGATTTCAAGGAATCACAACTCCGCCTTGTAAAAATAGTTCCAAATATGGGAAAGCAAATGAAACTTAAAATCGCGATTCTATTTTGAATTTATTTTCGCATACCAAACATGCCATTAAGGATGAGTAGATCAATCCTATTTTACTTTGTACTCTATAATATCCTCTTCAATTAGATAGGTTCGGAGTGAGTATTAAAATCACAATTGTAAAACCCTAGAAATTTAGGAGCAAGATTAAGAAAGTTTATTATATTAAGATCTTATTTAATAAGTTAAGTAGGTCTTATGCTTCGATTTTCTTTAGAATAGCTAAATAGATAATTTAAAATAGATATCTTAGAAAACCCTAAGCTTATCTAATAGAAGAATTGTTTATAGAATCAATAGTAATATGTATCACTAATTAAATTCACTTCTTATATATAGTGAAACTTTCTAAAATTGCTTGAACACTTTATAAATTACTAAGGGAATTAACAACCATACTTGTACATATGTTTAATAGTTATGAAATAAATAGGATAAAATAAAGTAATAAAATAAAAAGCGGTGTCCCACCTCGTTATCCATGCGGTGACAATGTAAGAAGAATACAGAAATGAAATCCTTAAGCCACATGTTTAGTAAGACAAACAATAGGAAAAATAAAACTAAGTGGGGGTCCTCTTTTCCTTCTCCTTACTGTAAGTACATGGGCAAAAATAGGAGATGGAAAAGTGATTTGCTTAGGAGCTCAGTTATCACTAAGACTTATTATAAGTGGAGAGATGAGAACTAAATGGGTCCTTTGAAGCATCAAAGAAAATAGAATGGAAAGGTTGGTGAACCAAATGCAGTAGTTGACGTGAAGCTGCTTAGAGGATATGACTTATCTATGAGTACAACACAATTTGACATTTCACTTGATGTAACACACAAGCTAATGCCAAGGTCCATCCGCTACTAATCTTGAGCTACTTAGCAAGACTATATAAGAGTGCATGGAAATGGACTTGGAGAGGAATATCTCACAGGGGCCAAGTATTTTCTAAATGTCTATAAGGAATGTAAGATGTGCAGCTACAAAGAGGATGGACTATTTATAGTAAATCCCTAGGGTAATAATATAAATAAAGAAAATTACAAATAAGGTATATATGAAAAGGAAATTCCTAATACATACGAAAAAGAGTAAAAAAAACAAAAGATAAAAACGAATAAAAGTATTGTATCAATTAAAAGGATAGGTGGCAACTTCTCAATGGTTTGGTACTAAGGAATCTTTAAGTGTAGTAACTGAGTTAGGTTATGACGTGGCAGCACCAGGTTGTCGAGAATAGTAAAGAAGTGTCATAAGTGTTAGTAGTAGACTAAAAGAGAAGCACTCAATCGACAGAAGCCTATGTCTCAGCACTCGGTAGGGAGCTCTCAACAATTGAAGGTCTAAGCAGAACTTAGTGTGCAAGGCTTAGGTCTTCATCACTTGATAAAGAGTTCTTGGCAAGAGAGTAGATTGGAGGCCTTTTAGGCCCGCGCAAGTAACTAGACCAAAGGTCGATAATCTATTAGCAAGTCAACAACACTATTCTAGTCTTGTTAGTGAAGTGTGGTAAAATATCAAGACTCCGCAACTTCCTTTTCAAATAAAAATTTGACTTATAAGAGAAGCCTTGACTACTTGAGACTTTTATGAATAGATAGGCTATAACCAATTACCATTCGATCCTTTGGTTTTCACCATCACAAGTGGTCCCTCATTTCCACCAATTTTGTCTCTCAAAACTCCAACATAAGCAACCCTTAAGTAGTAAACTTTGGCATTTCCTAAGGAGTTTGATACGTAGAGTGCATCATTTGAAGAGACTTAGAGGTAATAGCAAGTTGATATAGAAAAACTTTATAACATGTAGTTTATGTTCACTTAGATATAGTGATCTTTTAACACATGATGTATATCCTATAATATTATAGTAAAAGATAGATGATCATCTTGTTGATTAAGACTTTACCAACATAATTACTCTTTAGCTTAAGTCTTTATTAGCACCACTTTAGGGTGTTCATGACCTTGCATTTTTACATGCATCAAAGACTACAATCTATCTATTATATTATGTACATATGATATTTAGTAGAGTACTTACTTAAAATATAACAATAAGATGAAGGAAAATGGTGTTTTGGTGCCTTAGGGTTTTGGTCAAGACATGGAGAAAAGGGAAGATTAATTTTATCATGTGATTAGTGGTTAATCCTAATTATAATTAGGGTTCAAGAAGAACTATGAACTTTTATGGCAGATTAAGTGAATATATGTAAAAGTTATTAGGAATATGATTAAAGTCCTAATTACAAGTTAAGATGGTATAAGTAGTGTAAAAAAGAGTGCATGATAAATAGGATTTGTAAGTTGCAAAATTTATCAAGTATAATAATAGAAAGAATTATAAGATGATATGTACAAAATTGGAGAGTGTATACATACAATTACAATGTGCCACCTAATTTATGGAGGAGTAATATATGTATAATGATAAGAGACAATTATATGTATCATATAATCTACTTCTATAATATTATAGTAATTAGAAATATAAGTATCATTGTAAATATAATAAGAAACTCCATATAAGTTATTAAGTGCACCAGGTATAAAAAGGTAAAATAATAGATTTCTTATCATTCCCTAAAAGAATGAAATAGGAATCTAAGGAATATAACAACTAATGTACTTATTTTACTATTGATCAATTCTGTTATAGGTGTTGTCAACGATTCTTTGGAGTATCTAGAGGACTAGTTTGACTAGCATTTATGGATGGGTGGGTACCTTTAATGATTATTACTCCATCTGTGCGTGTATGTAGTTGCATTAAAATATATGTAATAATTGGATATGTGTGGGGATATGAGAATATGTATGTGGCTGACTTATTTGTTATGATTATGCTAAAACATGTAACTGATAGTGAAAATTAAATTCCTAGATGTTGTGTGCACTGTAGATATTAGATTGTCTATTGACTTGGTTGATCACCTGAAAGAAATGAAAATAAGCATAGTGAAATGTAAATCAAATGAAGCATGTATGGCATGTTGCGTTATTATTGAACTGCCACCAACTGTTGTACACATAATGAAGGAATGTCTTGAGTTGGCATTCTCTCATTTAATTGCAAGTAAATTGACAAAGAGGGTTGTCATGTCATTAAATGGGTCGTATTCATTATGTTGTTGTGGGTGTGCATGTATCTAGAGGTGTATAGCTAGGGAATTGTGTTTTATTAAACAAATGAATATATAGTAACCAAGGATACATGCTAAGATATTAATTGATTTTATTTGGATTGCTTAGACACTTGGTGGAACTATTAACTCTCAACCCTAAGTCTAAAGGGGGCATAAACCTTTGTCTTCATAAAGTTTCTGGTTGACTACATGCAAAGTTGCATTTATACGCATGTTCATGTATTTATATGATTGATAACTTATTTGTTTTTGCTTGTAAGTAATATCAGATGATCTCACTAAGCTAAATATAGCTTACATCCTTGCAGTCTTTTGTAAGGCCCTTACTGGGTGTCACCAGGTCATTCTATGCCTTGGTTCGAAATTTAGTAGCGAATGGGACGGGTATGAGTATGACGAGGAAATCAAAGATGTAAATTTGACTATTTTAGTATTTTGAGACTCAAGTTGTTATGCAATCTATTTAAATAAACTCTTATATTTGGTTACATTATGTAATCTATTTACATAGACTCTTATATTTGGTTACATCTTAGTAGGCACTGTGCACTTTTGGTATAGCTAAACTTTTGAAAGTTAGTTCTATACTATTTTGAAGACTCTTGTGTGTGTGTATATATAAAACTTAACTTTGGAAATAGATTGATGCAGCTTATACCCTTATAGTCTTTTGCAAGGCCTTTAGTGGGTGTTACCAGGTCGTTTTATGTCTTAAGTCAAAATTTAGTAGCAGATGGGATAGGTGTGAGCTTGATGAGGAAATCAAAGATGGAAATTTGACTACTTTAGTATTTTGAGACTTAAGTTGTTATGTAATCTATTTAAGTAGACTCTTATATTTGGTTACATCTTAGTTGGCACTGTAAACCCTATATGATTAGTGGTTTAAGCCCTAAATTAGATCCGAGCGCTTTAGATAATGTCATGAGTCAATAAGGTTAGGTAAGATAAAAATTTTATTAAATTATGAAATCAAATATAGTATTGATAATAAAAACCTTAGGAATTTGATCAAAACTTAAATCATGTATAAAAACCCTAAATCCTATATATACATAAATATTTGAAATCGAACTTGAACTTAACAAAAACTCTAAAACTATAACTTTAAGCTTATAAAATGAATAAATATAACTTACTAGTAATAAGACCTTAGTCGACTGTAATTATCGACTAATATGCGTAATTGTGTAAAACTTTTAAAGAATATGTTAAGATAACTCGTAGATATTATAAGCGTGCCAGGTAACAATTAAATTAATAATTTTTTATTAAATTTCAATATTATTTTATAAATACTAAATTTATAATTTTTGTATTTAAAAAAATATAATATTTTTATTATGTATTTTTCTTTTTCCTATTTTTCCTTGCATTGCCACGTTGGGATTTTAGATTTTCCAACTACCCATATACTCTTTTCTACTTCCAGGTGTTTAGTTATGTGAAGTGAAACAAAAGAAATGATTATTTTTGTCCCATCACAATTAATGAAACATCTAGCCTTGGATTTATTTTTCTTCATATTTTCATTTGCCTTAAAACATCTCATTTGTTGCTGTCCTGGAGCCTACCATGTCTGGAAAAGAAAAAAAGAAACAAACCAAACCAAAAACCACTTAATAGCTTTATTTTCTTTTCTTCTTTCAACCATGAGCTTTCCCTTCTTTTTCTTTCAATTCACTGGAAATTACAAAGAACAACAACCAAGAAGAAGAAGCTTAGGGATTTCATTCAAGAACATTGCACAAGTAGGGTATTTATTATATATATTATTTGTATTTTGAATTAATTATCTTTGTAAATTCTTTTTCATACATGTATTTCAAATTTTATATGTAATCTTAGTATTTATATATATATGTATGTTCATATATATGTGTAGATATTTAAGGTGTATTTATATGTATAGTATAAATGTTATAGTAATTTCTATAAATAATTAGTGTAAGAAATTTATTTATATGTATATGTATGTATGTGCCTATAATAATATATATATATATATACTTGGTATTTTTATTACATAGTATACTATAGGTATATTTAGGTTTGTGTAATTTTTATTACATGTACATAAAAATACTAAGTAATCGAAATATGTATATATAATTACAAAATACAAAATATTAGTATAATATAATATGTGTATAATAGAGGGTATATGTATTTGATATGTATAAGTGCATATCGTAGTGTATTTTTATTGTATTTCTATTATATAGATTATCTATATATATATACCTTGGATGTGATACTTAGGTATATGTATTTATGTATAATACTATGTATATTAAGTATTTTAGTATATATATATGTAATATAATCGTATATGTATAAAATACAATTATATGTATATATACCCATACATATAGTATATAATATATTTAAGGTTATGATATTTTAGTACATAAGGATATTATACATATAAAAATACTTATATGAATAGTATGGTTTAAATGAAAATATAGGTATATTTGAATAGTACATACATAATATACTATAATATTAATTTAATAAATAAAGTAAATTAGTAAATATGAGTATATATATATATATACCACAACTTTGGAAAAATTTAGAAGAAATAACTAATTTAGAAAATTTAGTAAAATATATTAATAAATAAATATAATATATATATAACATAAAAATACCAAAAATAAGAAAATGTAGGAAAAAGTAAAAAAATCTGAAAATGACACATGGCATTCTTCATGCTGCCACATTAGCCTTTAATAAAATTAATTAAATTCGTAATTAAAAATAATAATAAAATAATTAATTAATTAATTAGAAAATGAATAAAGTAGTAAAAATGAATTTAATAAGTCTTAAATTTGACAAAATTAATAAAAATAAGTAATTATAGTAAAATAAACTTAAAAATAAAAAAAATTTCAAGATGTAAGATTTAAATATTTATTAAACTGTAATTATACAAAGAAAAGTTAAAAATAATATTTTATAATTGTTTAAGTCAAAATAATAAATTTTGTAATATTTTTACATTATAGTCAAAACTGCAGGTTATAATGTTTAAAACAAATCT
This sequence comes from Lumnitzera littorea, assembly GCA_024138015.1. Classification (NCBI taxonomy): domain Eukaryota; kingdom Viridiplantae; phylum Streptophyta; class Magnoliopsida; order Myrtales; family Combretaceae; genus Lumnitzera; species Lumnitzera littorea. The sequence continues at coordinate 29,690,423 of JAMXBB010000004.1, read as the reverse complement.
TGTATTAGAAAGTACGTTTGAAAACAATCAAAATGGACTATAAGTTCATAAAAATTCGAACTAAATTAAAAAAGTTATACGTGATTAGCTAAAAAGCTAGAATCGATAATTCCATATAAACAAATAGATAATTTAGGTAAATAGTACTAAATATAATAATAGTTTAGCTATTTAATTCCAACATTTACTACTTTTCGTATTCCCTTAATGTCGGTGATCACGAGATCGATACTGACTTACTAGCTGATTATTATGATCCTTAACCTAGAGAATGGCTGAGTGAATATTCATAATGATTCTATATATGCTTGTGTATGTAGATAGTGAATATTATTTGTTATTAGTAATTGAACATTGTGTGGGATTGGGTTACATTTGTATATGATATTGCTTGTCAATAGTGAATGTACTTTAAAGTATGATAATGTACTGTTTGTTGCATAGTAAATTTGATAGGAATTGATCTGTTTATGACTTTGTTTGATCACTTAATAAAGGGGCTTAACATTATCAAACTCGAATTAACTAAATCGAAATATGTATAATCATGCACTACATAACTAATTCCGGCCTCACATTATATGGAGGTAGCGAGAGGCCATATGAAGGTTGCTTAGTTATGATTATAGTATTTTAGTATGGTATACACATACTATATGACTTTACCAGAGCCTATGGGAACACTAGACGTTGAAGGCGCCAACCGCTTGACTAAGGGTTGAGTCTAGAGACATCGGTTTAAGGGTAAGCTAAGGCTATGAGAACCTACTTACAATCATACTTAGAATTAAGTTTTGACTAAAACTGAAAATGGATATACTATTGTGTTTTTTAATACGAAACACGGAGATTCGTTGTTATATAAGTTCTAGTATGATATCCGGATCTGATTGGTGCCGTGTATACTCTTACCCTAGCTTCGGAGGCCGTTAAATCTGAGTTGCATGTAATATTTAGTCACTTACATGTATTTGTATGACATACGGATTGTTCATGCATTCATTTATTTGAAATTAATTGTTATATGACTTGTTTGTTGTATAGTTGAGGGAAGATTTTACTATGCTAGTTAGTTTACATCCTTGTAGTTTACTTACGCAGGGGGACTTGTTCGTGAATTCGGGTCGCAGGTTGCTCGAGGTTAGTAAATTATCGATATGTTGAAGTGAGCGTGAGATTAGTGATTAGAGTGTATTTATACTGTTGTAATTAGATCCTAAAACTTATTATGAGATATAATGCGTTACAATTTACAATCTAATGTATTACAGACTTTTTATTTGTAAATATCTATATATGTGTTATTTGTAATTCAATAGTCTTGTTATCATAAACATATAATGATATTACTTGCACCTACTTAATTCTAGGTTGTTAGTTGTAGTAGTAGTCTTGTATATCATATAAAGGGTTGTTGATTAAAAAGGAAATCAATCTACGGTTCTTTGTAATAGTTGTGGCAGGCACCATGTGCCTTTTCCATATAGTAAAACTTTTGAAAGTTAGTTCTATAGTATTTTAAAGACTTTTGTATGTATCTATGTATTATATATATACTTAGCTTTGGAAATGGATGGAAATATAAATAAATTAAGTACGCTACTTTTGATGTATACTTGCTTAAGCCAATGAATACTACATGTACCCCTCTACAGTAGTTTGTTTATAGAGCCTTATGCACTATGGTGAAACTCTTGAGATAACAAGGGTGTTAATGTATAACGTTACGCTTATTACCTTAATTGAGGCATGATAATAACCTAAGCTCTTAATACAATTTTTTTTTTAACTTACTTTTATGATGTTTTAATGTCTTATGTCCATGTTGGAACTTATAGTATAAAGTGGATAGGGTATAGGTTATGATCTTGTACCCATCCTATAAAAATTATTAAATAATAATCAATGTAAAAATATTGTTATATTTCTATCTTTGAAGTTTTAGCAAATAGATAAAAAGTATAAACGTATAGGTTATAACTCTAGCTTGTCATCTATAAACAAATCCTTTCTTTCTTTTTTTTTTTTTCTTTCATCATTTCTCCTACCAATTTCTTATCTTATTTTAATGTTTCTAATTTTCGCCTCAATTATCTCATTGTTTTCCCAATACTAACCTATATTTACTATTATATTTTCGGTAGGATATTGTATTTATAAACTTAATCTAATGGATTTGGTGTTATATATTATAAGCAAATGGACTAAATTTTCAATAAATTTAAGGTCTACATAGGTAAAGGGTGTGTCTTCTTTATGGACATACTATTTTATGACTTTTATTTTGTAATGTCTACTTTGTCCAATATGTTATATGAGATAAATTTTATAATATCACTTTTATGAAGTTTGGAGGGTGTCTCCATATAGTTCAAATAAATAGGATAATATGGAAATAATAACAGTTTTAAGTAGTTGAAAATTTACCTGAAAATTTTAATATTACCAATAATATTTAAGGCAAAAGCCTTTTTTTTAACCACTAATTTGGTGTCTTTAGGGAGTACGAGAGAAGGAAATAACTATCTTGTAATTGTTGTGAAGGTTTGAAACTTCTACGTATAGTTACTTTGCATTCCATGAATTAATGAATCTTACCATGTATGAATCAACATTATTTGTGAAATTATGTAATTACAACATAAATCAAAGGTTAAATGAAAATTGTTCTACAGAATTTGTCAAATTAAGTTAATCTATTTTAAGTGAAAGAATTTTCTATTAAAATATATGAAAGTACATGGTTTTGGTTTGATTGTGTAAGACCTCTAAGGGAATTCAATATTTATTAGTTGTTTATATATATATTAGTGGATGATGCATTTGCATTGTGTGTGTAAAAAATAAAAAAAAAAAGAGAGAGAAAGAACTTAGACTAAAAAGTGTAGTGAATTTTCCAAAAAATAACAATATTAGACAATTAAAATAATAGACAAATACAAGAATAGTAATCGTAGAACTATGTATGATAGAATATGGTAAGTAGATGGTTTGATGTGGTTGATAAGAATTTTGTAGGAGGTGTTTAATTTCTTTTGGTAACTATTATATAAATATATTTAATAATTAAAATTATTTGATATCAAATTATTAGTTATGGATGGTTAAAATAAGGCTTTCTCTTTAATATATGGGGAATGTGCTGATAAAAAGAGAAAATATATGTAAAACATGTACAAGGCTTGAAGGAGGGTTTCAAGTTTATGTGTGAGTGTGTCATAAAAAATGTGCACACATAAGTGTAGGTAAAATAAATATCGTTTACGAGACGATTTCAAGTTAATTGGCAATTGGTAAGTTATTAAGATAATTGAGTAAGTTTAAATACTAAAATATTAATTAATCCATTAATGAAAATTTTTAAAAAATTATTTCTCTTTAATATAATATATGTAAATATGTATTTATTGTGGGTAAAATTTTTGTTAGTTTCCACAAAAGAGAATTTATTAAGATAATAGCGAAACAAAGAACGTTTCCAATATAACAAAATATAGATATTTTTATTTATCGAAAAAAATATATAGATCTTTTAATAAATCTCTTTCGATTATTATTAAAAAAAATGATTTTCATGTAATAGTTGTTATATGTTAAGAAATAGTGGACACACATATATGCTTAAAATAACTTACCTATACCTTATTTGCTATAAGCGTATAACTTATATATTACTACTCTAATTATAACTTTCGCAAGAATAATATAACATTTTTCAATGTATAAGGAGAGCACCTATTCATAGTTACTAGTAGATGTACAAGTTGTGCAAAGATTATATATGACATAACATTCAAATTTTGAATATAAAACAATTATTGAATCAAATTGTACATACAATTAATGATTAAAGAAAAATTAGACATATAATCCTTACGATACAATAAAAAGATAAATTTACAACCAAAGCTATACATTTTAAACATATTCTTTGTTTTTTTGGGCTAATTGTATTACAATTGGGGAAGAGAATTATTAAAAGTGTATCAATCACATTTGTTTTACTTAAAAAAAAAAAAAAACTAGTTGACTATCAACAAAAATAATGAAAAAGACGCTCATTAATGAATTTAGTACATGATAGTGCAAATTTTCAATATGAATAGTTGAATACACATTATCTAGTAAACTTGTGTATTGAATTAAAGATGAAATTTTTAATCCCAAATAACTATAAGGAAAAAAAAAAAAAAGCTATGAAACATGAAAAACCATAACAAAAAGTTTATAATTATACAGAATAAGAGAACAAGTAATAATTGGCAAAAACCGATATAAGGCATAAGGAAATGGAGTGCAAGCCTTGACTTTGTAAGTATCGTTTGTAAGATGTTATATAAATATGCATGTATATATGCATTTATATATTACTTTAGATGATATTATTTTACTTTTTTATAAATTACTAGAAAATAGTGGCGTGTGCTTTCATAAAATATACTAAAGATAATCTATTAATAGAATTATTTAAGAAAATACCCTATATATGACATATATATTATCTTCTATATTCATCTATTCTTCTTTTTCTTTTATTATTAAAAAATAGGAGACTATTTAACTTTAATAGGAAAAAAAAAAAGGAATCATGAAGGTGATTATAAATTCAATCCTAAAAAAAAAAAAAATTTTTTTGTTACCTCATGATTAGATTCTTGGAGGGAATCATCATTCCATGTTCTTTTTTTATTTTTTTAAAAAGGATAGTGTTAAATAAAAAAAAAATAGTGCGAATTTGTAGATTATCATTTTTTTCTTTGCAAAATCTTAATTTACACGAAATGATTTAATCCTAAGAAAAGACTTAAAATTACCAAAGTAATCCTTTCTTAAAAAAAAAAAAAAGAGGAAGATTAGTTAGTTTTTATTTTGTAGCCTATCATTTCATATTATATTAAAATGTCTTTTCCTCTTCTTTGCTTCTTTTCTTTTTTTTCCGTCACAAGGGACATTTCATATTGTTTTTTTTTTGTTTTCTTATTAAATCATTAGTGTGCACATAGATTTATTGATTATTTAGTATATATTGAATTTTATTTTATACTTTATTTATTTTTTATACACTCATTGCATCTGCGTCATTGACTAGTAAAAATATAAAATGCACAACTCTCTCTCTCTCTCTCTCTCTCTCTCTCTCTTGTGTTGGCCTCATGTACAAAAAACCTCCTTTTGAAAAAATGTAAAAACACCCTTTAATGTTGAAAAAAGTTTCATTTATTTACACCACAACTTCGAAAAGTGGGCTTAAGAGAATGTCAAATAGTACTTTTGCCCTTTCTTCTTCCCTTCTTGCAAATTAAAGAGTTGCAAAAACAAAATTTTTAGAAAAAAGACAAAGAAGTGGGAAAGCAACACATTGAAATTCCTATTATCTTATTCATTGAAAATCTCAATCAATAAGATGATTGTTGAAGAGCATTAATATCATTGGAGCATAAAATCTCCCATGAAGACTTCATAGACATAGGATAATCTTGCTAGATGGTTCTATATACATATACATTACAAGACATCATAACTTCATGCATACATTATAAGCTTTTTCCTTTCATTTTAGTTCTTCTATTGGTACTAAAACTCATAAAGGTTCTTAACAAACTAATCTTTATATCAAATTAGAAGAAAATAGGTGTCATTGGGAGGTTTAGTGAAAAGGGATTTTATGAATTAAGTTGAAAGCTTGAAACTTGATACTCGATACTCACATTTAATTCCACTAAAGAGAGTGAGAGAAGCTCAGATTTAGTACAAGTATCAAAGGAATAAGAGAAAGATTTGTCAAATGGGCAATTTTTAAACGTAATCTTAGATAGCTATTATTCTTGAGATTCTTTTATATGTGATTTAAAAGTAATGAGTTTTATGGTTGCATTTGGTTTAGTGTTAGGGATTGAATAATAATTGAAATATCTTATCTTATTTTGAAATTAGTTTTGTTGGTTGTCAATCACATTTCTATGGCATTGCTTTTCAGTTATGACAATTGTTACATTAGATGCTCTTGTTATTCTCTTTATACGCTAGCAATACTTTATATGGAGGCATGCTTAATTTGTAAATTGCAACAAAAGTAGAATATTATTCATCTTGAATTCTCACCTTACCATTCCCTGCACTACTTCTATCTTTATATTAGGTTACTTACCTATTAGTGCTAAATATTGTTGAGCTAAGAACCTTGATGTGATGATGCTACTTTTGTGCACAACTATACACATATACTCTTGATACAACCTTTTTAGTATAAATGCCTCATGTTCCCCTTTCAGTGGCACTCCATAACATCACCATACACACTTTTGCCCATAAATTACCATTACTTTAGGCTTCTAATTTTTAATATACTTAATATCTCTTCTAATGTGTGCACTATATGCACTTATTGCCTTCACGAATAAGTTTACATTTGCTAATTTCATTCCAACAAATAAACGTAGGCTTTTAATATAGTATCTCATAAAAAACCAATCCCCATGGGCATCATCATCTTCATCCTTTCTTTAAATAGGCTTCTCAACTAATCACTTGCCACATAAACACTCCCTTAGTCATCATCTATCACATCTAAATTCAGCTTCTCTGACCATACCTCTCTTATTTGCCACATCTCCATCTCTAAGCAACTAATGAATTTCACTTACTTAAGAAATCATCATCATTTCTTTGGCAAAATGATGCCACCTTAAATGTCTCTATTGTCCATCTCTCTTTTATATGTAAAAATAAAACATCAATTCTTTGTTCACTTGAGGGGAATTGAAATTCCATTCTCTCCTTGTTTCTTATTACAACATTCACTTGGTCTTTTGTCTTTGAATCATAATTCCATAAAAATCTTCATTATTACTTAAAATCAAGTAATAGGAATTTCTTAATTCAACTAAATAATCATGATTCCTTATAAAATTTTATATATTTTTTTCCAAAAATAACCTCATACCAATTAAAAAATGACCATCACTGCCATTATCGTTTCTACTATAGACTACCATCACCACCATTACCATCGCTGCCACCACCACCATTACCATCGCTACCCCCACCCAATAACGCAGCCACCACCACTTAATACCACCGCCACTGCCAACTCTAACCACCGCTATCACCACCACCGCTGTTGTTGTCACCATTGTTGCTGCTACCACCGTAACTATCACCATACCTACCTACCTCCCCCCTAACCACCACCACCACCATCAACTGTTGTTGCCATCAACCGTTACTACCACCTCCGCCCTCATTACTGACTATCACCACCACCATCTATTACTTTAGAATTACTTAGGAAAGAAAATGGACTAAGGGTAATTTAGTCATTAAAGTTCTATTACATGTTTATTCTTAAGTTTATTGAGCCAATTAAATAAAATAATAAGTATTACACTTTCATTACATTCCTTAGGATATGCTTATTTAACTTGCACCAAATATTAATATCTTAAATGTACAAATTATAAAATATCTGATAATAATTTATCAAACAAGTAACTAGAATAGGACAATATACTACCATAAATGGCTTTCCATCCTTGTTTATCATTTACAACTTATTAGCCTTCAATGCATGACCATATTTTTTTCTCTAAAAGAAAAATCAATAGAAAAAGAAAACTTACTCTTTATTTTGTTTTTGATTATATGTAGGAAATCAATTGCAACTTGATTATTTTCTTACAAGAATGAGACAAAAGTAACACCCACTCATGGAATTCTTTGTTTTATTATTTTTATTAATTCTTCATATTGCTATCATATTATTACATGAGATAAAATTATGACTATTCACTTAGCCTATACAAAATACTATTAAGTTGTTTAAAAAAAATGAATTTAATGGTATAGAACAATATATTACTCTACACATAAGAGACTACATATTAAGCATAGTAGCAACACTGATGCTAGTGTGAAAAAAAGAAATAAATATCATATTTGATACTTAAACTTTATTTAATTTTTGCAGTTAACTACTTGAAGTTTGAAAGTATCAATTTAATAATTATAAACTTTTCATACTCATTTATAATAGTTGGATTAGGTATTAGGTAATTAAGAAAATAGGAAAAATTTAGGTAGTTAATTATAGAAATGAGTAAAGTTTGATTACTAAATTGACACTTCTAAACTTCAAGTAGTTAACTATAGAAATGAATAAAGTTCAGGTACAAATGTGACATTTAACCAAAAAGAACTATTTTCACAAAAATTTTGCACCATCTTTAACAAGACAATTTAGACATCTAAGACTACTTGTAAACCATGTTTTCAATGCAAAAATGCAAAGAAATTACTCATACAATAAGCTTGCATTTTTGTACATTCTATAGAAACATCAACAAGACTTTTGAAACACTATAAAAACACATCTAGTTCAATGAGATTGCAATAGAAATAAGGAAAATAAGTAATATTTAACATAAAGTTGATGCCATTTTAGCTTACGTCAAAGTCCCAATTGTCATGACAAATCTAAAGTAATTCATTTTTTTTTTCTTATATGTTTTTCTAATTACTCCAATGAACAAATTTTACTTTCTAATTTGTGGAGTCTCCACGAATCATTTTAGTTTAGACAGTAAGTGGTATTTTAAAATTCACATGGATAAAGCACCTGCAAGAATTAATGGGAAAGGCATAATGACAGTAAAATTTGTAACAATTTAGCGTTTTTTTGCACATTGTTAAAGAAGGGGGCCTATTCGTACGTACAATAAACATAAGGAGGGTGTTTGCAGTTTACCCCAAAATTTATAGGTTTTATATAATACGTTACTTATAAGTTATAGGTTTTAGTTCTAGTCTATTAAGGGATATTTTTTATTCTAAAATTTAAAAACCTATACTGTGCTTATGGGGTAGGATATGGATAAAGTTTTGTACTCCACCAATAGCTCTATCTTCTTGTATAATTTTTCTTTTATCTTACCGAAGAACTTTAATATTTTCTAAGAGCATCTTTATTTTAGAGGAACCCATTTTAGTTTTTAGATATCATGTCAACATATTAAGGAAATTCACTACTTTATCTTTGGATTTCTTTAAAAAATTACTTTTAAGTTTTTTATATTATATGTAGGTCCCATAATATACATCTATTTGTTTATATATTCAAAAAGTTATATCTAATTATAAGACTAAGAAGAAGGGATGTGTCTTATTAGAGGTATGTCCCTATGGCAAGGAACAGAGACAAAGGAATGGCCTAGCATTCCTTCAACCCCATAAGCAACGAGCAATAAAGTTACTAAGAATGCTTAAACTCTTAAGTTTCTCTCATATAGGTCCATCGGATTCCAAATTCTGCTTCTCTTCGTAATTAAGACTCAACATGGCATATAAAGTCCTTTTTTTTTTCTTTTATGATGGACATTATCGTATTGTGATCGACTACATCCAGACACATGAACTACCCTATAAAAAAGCCATTTTGCAATTTCAAGTGATCACCCAGGTAGGGATCCCTTGAGCCGCTTTGAATTGGACAAACTTTCCTAATTTACATGTTTGTACATATAGCAATTTGTTTTTTAAAAAAATATAATTATCTTTACATTTTATGATTCTTTCATAATTCATTTGTTTATGTGATTATCTTTTGAAATTTTAATTTGCTTATAAATTATGTAATTGCTATAAGACTAGTACATCTCCAAAGGTTCCTAGTTCAATTGTAGGAATATAGAAGTTCTTAACATCTTGTGATTTTTCTGTCTCATGGTTCTATGGATAATTTCCTTCTAACATATGTTGTCTTAAAAAAGGATTCAATGCATAAAATCTCCACTATTAAAAGTAATAAACTAATTATGAGGGAATAATATTGGCAAAAAAAAAAAAATAGTGGAAATTGCAAAATACCATTTGAACTTTTCTTTTGCTTCGAATTCAACCTAAATATTTTTAAAGTGCATTTTTAAGGTCCTAAACTTTCAACAACTTACACTATTGAGTCTAATTAACATTTTGTATTAAAATAGAAAAACGTACATGGCACATGATAGAACTTCATTAGAAACCCATAAAATTTTCATGAACTATTGGTGTTTATTTGTTTCCCTATTCTTATGCCCCTCCTCCTCTATAAAGAGAGCATCATGTGTTGATGTATTTCATGACTTATATACGTACCAAGTGTATAATGGATTCTAATGGGATTCTACAAGTATTTTGATCCATATATCTATGGACAAATTAGCAAAGCTCATGAGTGTATTAGAAGTATTGGTATGCACTCTCTTACTACCTTACATTGAAGTAAGCAAATGAACCAATATAGTTTTTGTAGTTGTAGGGCTCCAATTGGAGTAGTTATGTGCATATTGCATGAGTAATATGCTACACATAACTTCAAAGAAGTGAAACGAGACTGTTACTTGAAAGGATGATTAGGCGAGAATAAGGCAGGGAGAAAGAACATGAAATCTCAATGTTTTAAATGCACAAGTGAGAAACAAGGCAACCTTAGGAGATCTCAGGTATTTACCTTATAGCTTGAGCGAATGAGATCAGTTCTTTGCTTGAATTGCTTATTTAATCTTAGAGAATAGAGATTTTGCAAAGCAATCTTGTTTCCCTGTACTCTTTAAGAATTGCCAATAAGGAGGAATGGCTTGGTATTTATAGGCTCTTGAGAAAGATAGCATTCGTTGGATCATCTCATTGATCAATGGATGTTGATCAATGGATGAGATGAAGTTTGCTCAATTCATGGTTATCCAAAACGAGCTAACTAATAGGCTTAAGGCTAGTAATCTTCTTCATGAATGCACGAACCTGTCTAAGAAAGGTTGGATGCGAAAGACCGATCAAATGATCCTTGTTTTGAGGCTACTAAGCCAATTCTCCTTAAATCATCCCAATATATAGATCGGACTCTCTAAGCCTTATCACTTAGCCCGAGGATTCAAGTCTAAATAAATAATAGGCTTAAGCCAATAAATTTCAACTCTCTATATTTTGCCCCCTAACCAAAATTCTTGAATGGAGTTTAAGTATTTTAGGTATTAATTATTTACTTTGAATAGCTAGGTTGCTATTTGGCACATGTGCATTGTTAATAATTGCACCATTACCAAGTGCATCCACTTAGTTGGAGACTTTATTTTGAAGGACTAGAGCATATGAGCCTAATACTGATGCTGCAATTTTATTTATTGTCTATTTTAGTGCGTAAGCTTACGGTATCATTTAATTGTGCGTCTCGCTTTTGGCATGCTGGAGTAATATTGCTCTTATGGCTCTTTAAATTATCACCCATGTCTAGGATGCACTTTTTTTTCCTTCTCAAACTAGTTTCAAATATATAGAAGTATTCATAATGGAGTAAACCCTTAACTAATGTCACAATCCATCATCTTTACCCTTTTAATCCAATGTAGAAGATTATCATTGATAACCTTTAATAAAGGTCCATTCTTTATTAAATTTCCCAATGTACATTCACATTAGTCACATATCTAGGCCAAATGCTATTAAAAGTTAACCACTCTTATACTTCCTTTTACGTATCATATGCTGGAATAATCACTGGTCTAGTGGCTTTTTCTATAGCTATGTGTCTTGATGGACGTGTATTGATCCGAGTACTGTAGAATCTGCTTGTGTTAAAATCATAGTTTCTTCAGCCTTATCTCATACTTTAAAGATAAGTGTTGCATATATTAGTATAAATCTATTCGTTATCTCTTCCCCTCATGATCTATACTAGTAATAGGAAGTTGCTACATTGAATTAGCAAAAGTCAGATCAAACTATCCTTGCATAACTGGAAAATTAAAATATATCTTTGAATCTTTTCCCTTTGCTAAATCTTCAGTATTCCAACCTTTTAATATTATTATCGAATCTCAACTTAAACTTTAGATTTGTCCCAACTGTTATCATTTAAATCAACCTAGATTCATAAAATCTTTGTCCCAATCTTTCAATATCCATCTCTTATCTCCATTAGACTATATATTCAAGTATAGCTCGTCAAACAATATTTCCATTCCAAGATCAAATAGCTCACATCTGGCTATCATTTATTAAGCTTATCCTTTACTGCTAGCCATGAAATCTTTGGCAAACAATTCTCGTGAGGCTTCAACATTGATAGCAACAATAATAACCTAAACAATTTAACACCTTTGGTTCATCTTCTCCTTATATTTGCTCCCATGTTTCACCTTAATTCTTCTCTTTAATATTCTTTATCAGGTTGGTAAGCATTATAGTAGATTGCTATACTTAAAATACCAACAACCATCGACTTTGAACTCCTTAGCAAACAACCTCGTTGGGATTTGGCCATAACAACAAAGGCAATAATGAAAAAAGCTAAGTAAGTCTTTTGGATCCTTTTCTCCTTTTTCCTTTTTCTTTTTTATTCTATCTTACTTTCTTAATTACATATATATATAAAATTTTTTGCAATGAGAAATAACCAACAACATGGCTAAATAAAGTCTTTGCTCCATTCATATTTATATAAACAATGACATACTTCACCTTCGATTTAGTTAGTACCTCATCTCCATCTTCATGATTTCTTTTTTTTTTTTTACCTTCCTTGTACGCATGGCTTAGCCATCTCACTCTTAGAGGAGCTTTAAATTCCTTCAATTCGAATGTGCTATGCTAATTTGATATGCATGCTTTCCTTTTTATTTTTGTTTTTATTCACCTTTTATAGGTAATAAAAGGAGTTTGATTCTATTAGTAATCAAATTCTTTGTCCATCGTCTACAAATTGTCTTTAAGTTGTCCTCCCTTTTTGTTATATTAGCATTAGCAGGTTCTCCAAAGATTACATTAAGGTTGAGATTTTTTTCCAATTTCATTTCACCATAGCCCTATGTTAATAAAACTTAATGAAACTGAGCACAATAATAACAATGAAGGTCTTCTCCTCTCATGACATCATCACACTTCAACCCTTGTTCACGCTTGAATCTCCCTCAACTTATGTTTAACAAGCTTCACATCACAAGTTTGTATTACTTTAATTTTATTTTATTTGAACTCTTAACTTGTAGATTTCTCTCTCTCTCTCTCTTTTTTTTTTAATAAGGATGTAGTGAAATTGTGATTGTGATCAATTCATCAGTAAAGATAAGATCTTAGCAGCTACTAATCTGAATGCTACACTCTATCAAAGATAAGCGTTTGAGTAAACAACCACCTCCATAAGATCTCCTCCTTTAATTCCATCGAGTTCATAACTTTGGAAAATTTTAGCAATTTAGCTTGCACTTGGGATTACACTAGGTGTATATGTTCACTCAATGTTGCTAATTTATCTACTTCTTTTAATTTTGTTCAATAGGCCTTACAAAGACATGTTTCAAGGACATTGGATTGCTTGAACCAAGCATATGATGACTTGTCTTGATAAGTAAATAAGATAGTCTCTCTCTTTTTTTCTTGTTCAATTTTTTTCTCTACAAAAAGAAAATCATACTGCATCATAATCATCCTTCATGGCTACTTTCTAGCATTGACTTAAGGCCTTCTAAAACATATTGACAGCAACAAAATTGGGGTACAACCTAATAATCCTCTCATAAAGTAAAGCTTATACGTTTGCTCCTTTCTCTATTCTTTTCATATATGTAATCGTTCACCTTGCCAATAATATGAGCACTTGATATGTACATTAACATATATACTTTGTTGTCTTTTTTTTTTTTTTTTTTTTTTTCCTCGAATTTTCTCTTGATAGCATTTCTTGACACAACAATAGACATTGCCTTTCCTTTTTTCTTTGCTTGTTTGCTTCAATTCTGATAGTATCCCTTTTATTTTTTCCTTTTTAGTCACAAGAAATAGAAGACAATGATACCTCATCATTGGAGTGGTAGCACTTAGAATTGTACAAAGTCTTCTTACTGCTTAGTAACTAATTTGACTTGCATTGGCAATAGTGATAAGACTCGTAATGTCAAGCTTTCTTTCTCCATTTAGAAAATAGAGTGATTTTACACTTGGCTGGCAAAAGAGATGAAGACCAATCCAAGTTGAAGCATAAAGGTAGTGAAGATGAAGGACTTATTGGTACACTAAGATAAATGCCTACCACTAATCCCATGTCCTCGGGGTAGGTGGTTGGTGGCTAGATAAGATTATTTTTGAAGACATATTTTGGGATAAAGCCAGGCACGAGAAGCCTACACAACACCTCATAATGATGGTGGTTTCTAATTTATCGAGCATGAGCCTTGTGTTGATTCTAGAGATATCATCAGGGGAGATTCAATGTTGCACTTTACAAAATGAGAGGAGGGAGCTACCTCTCTCTAACACCCAATTCGCATTCTTGAAGGAGCTGCCCTCTAGATAGGATGATTGGGTAACATACTTTGTAGAGAAGCTAAAGGATGTGACTCTTCTAAAGAAGACTATAGTTCTCCATGCAATTACCATTCTACTCAATTGTAGTTCCTACATACGAATGGAATGGAAAGTATGGTAGGCCATCACTTTACAATGGAGTATCCAAAGTTTCCAAAGATATTATGAAAAGATACTCAATACTTAACACTATTATAAGTATGGTGGGTCTTTTCCCATTCCTTAGATTTCCACTTCAATTATTCTTCTTTTCCATTATTATTATTTTTTTCCTTTGAATACCATGTATGCCTTATCTTGCTAACTTCTTTCGTTATTCTTGCATGTGCAGTATCATAATTAATTGTGCCTAGTCAATTTCAATATCTACTTTAAGAGGCAAAGTAGGTTGAGCGGTTCCTTGGTAAGGAATTGACTTCCAACAAGTAAGCATCAAGCATGGCAAGTCCTAGTAGGTTTCAAGCGCAATAGGCCTTGAGTGAGCAAGCCTTAAGCATAACAAATCTTATGTGAAGAAGCTTTGAGCAAGAACACCTCAAGCATAGCAAGCCTTAGCAGGCTTAAGTGCAGTGAGCATTTTATATAGCAAGCTTTGAATGTAGAAGACCTTAACAAGCCTTGAGTGGTGTAGGGCTTACACATGGCGATTATCTCTTGTAATAAGACTTAAGGGGACTCTAGGATCAATATTAAAGAAGACTCAGTAGGCTTCAAGTGTTGTAAGCCTTGAGTAAGTAGGCCTGGAGCATAGTGAGCCTTGAGAGCAGTATGGCTTGCGCATATGAGCCTCCTGAGTGATAGGTCCTAACACGCCTTGCACATCAAGAGCTTCATTTGAAAAACTTGTTTCACTGTTGAAGAAAACTTATTCCATTCCAAGAATGAGAAGAGGGAGTTACCTATCTAACATGCTCAATTTGCTTTTCTTAAGAAATTGCTTTCGTTGGGATGGAGCTATTAAGTGGAGTATATTACCGTAAAGCCTAAGCATATGGCTCTCTTGAAGAAGGCTGAGATCCTTCATGGCATCACCACTTTAGCTCAACTGTAGTTCTTACAATGAGCTAGATGGAAGTGTGGTGGGCACAGGATCCTTCATGTCATTGTTACTTCTGCTCAACGAAGGTTCTTATACATGAGCAAGAAGGGATTATGCTTAGACTATCATCTCTTAATGGAGTACTCATACCTACACGTTTATTACTTTATAGAGAGAGTCACTTTAGCATTTGAAGATATTTTCAAGCTTTTGAAGTTGCACAACTGGGGTTGAACCAACATTACTATTGCTTTTGTTTCTAATAGAATACCATGAGAGTCTACAGGGCTCTCAAATAAAGTTCCTTTGTAGTAGATTTCAAGGAGCTTACTTTCCTTGTTTGACATGGAGGGCAGTATGAATGCCTCTTAAGGCTGACGATGGTAATCTAGACTTGGTGGATTATAAGGTATCCCTAGTATATTTAGAAGATGGCAATGGTGGTGATGATGATGACTTAAAGAAACAAATGGATCCCCATGAAGTAATTAATGTTGCTCTTGTCATTAATGTACTTGTTAGGGAAAGGGGGATGAGATTTGTACTTATGCTAGTGTGCTACCTTCTCAATTGCGTATGGACGTAACTAATACGTTGCACCTATTGATATCCCTCCTCCCCTAGTTACTAACATGTCTCCTTGAAACTAAGTAGAAACTTGAGTGATTGTTCCTTCATTAGAGGGAACTTTGTGCTTTAATTAACTTGTTACGCTGTCTCATTTCATGATTCCACTTGAAGTTCTCTTGGTAGCAGAAATCATTCGAGCATGTGTAAATCCTCGTACACTTATGAGCAACAACAACGTAAGTCATTATAATCGGCATTCTTGTAAGGTATTGAGCTTATAGCATTTAAGGCTGCTTAGGCTCTGTGATCGAAGGAGCCACTTAGAGGGTTGTCATGAACATAAGGCTACTTAGATTATTATGATCTAAGGAGCTTCTAGAGTCATCTTGTGCATCGGAGCAAAAGCTTTCACTTGTAGCGATAATATTTAAGTGATCCCTTTCAAGAAGGTATCCAATCATGCTAAAGCAGCAATAATAGCATTTGTTATCTGAGATCGATAATTATCTTTCATTAGTTAAGGAAGTATTTCCCACTACTTAGCTACTTATAATTGTCTTACTTAGCTATGATAACTTGTAATGCACCTAGGAGACAATGCTCTTACCAGTCTGCATTATACAAGCCTGTCTTTTTATTGTGTGCTTGGGAGTCCCTACTCTTACCAATTAGCAACGATGTTTGGTTGAGCATTGCTTAATCGTAGGAGTCACTTTTTGGTGAACTTAACTGAAGACATCTCACATTTTCAAGTGGCGGTGATGTAAGATGTGGATGTCAAGGTATTACCTAGTCTTAAGGCATGGAAGCTAATATACTAGGGTGTTGCCTAGGCTTAAGGGGTGAAAGCCAAGATACTAGGATATTGCCTCGGCGTGACGCATTGCATGCTAAGATGCCAAAGCGTTGCCTGGGCTTAAGGCATGGAAGCCGAGATGCTAGAACATTGCTTATACTTGAGGCATGGAAGCCAAAATGTCAGGGCATTGCTTAAGCTTGAAACTTAAGAGCTAAGTTATTGCGGCATTGATGATATGGGAATTTCAGCTTTGGTACTCCCGTAGATGACTTAGCTTGTATTTCCTTCATATAAATGTCTAAGTCTTCCTTTGTCATGAAGGAAGTCCTTAAAGTAGAGGCCATAGACGAAGGTAGTGGAGCAAGAGCAACATTGGGGGTAAGAAGTAGATTTACCCAAGGTTGGGATGGTGGGATTGAATGGAGGAGTAGGTAAGTGTGAGGATGAAGAACCACCTAATTGGGCTCTTACATTTCTTATTGTAGGGGTTGATTGTTGTGTAGGTTATGGTAGGAGGGGTTTCATCACCTCCTCCTTAATGAAAATTTTTCTCAATAGCTAGAGGATTAGCTGGTTGAATAAAGGCAGTGGTGCCTAGCTATGTCGTAACTATAGGATTTCACAAAGCCATACCTTGTTGCTCAGCAATAATGGCAACCATTCTAGTGAAGATGGGTTAGAGCATAGCCATGAATTGGTTTAAAGCTCTCGTAACTTCTTGCATTACCTACATTATCTGCGTAAGATCTGGAGGAGCCTTAAGCATTGAATGGTCTTAACTAGCGTTCTTAAGTGGTAGGAGCATATTTTGCTTAGTAAGCTCAATATTAATGTCAAGCTCTTGGGATGTAGTATTAGACGTGCCAGTTGTTCTCTTCTTGGGGGGTGTCATGTTTTTGCAATGACTCTTCCTTATTGGAGTTACCAAAATGTAGATGTAGGGGGTTTGATTGGAGTAGTTACGTTCATACTGCGTAAGTGATGCACTACACATGGCTTTAAAGAAGTGAAGTGAGACTGTCACCTGAATGGATGATTAGGTGAGAATAAGGTAAGGAGGATGAATATGTAATCTTAGTGTCTTAAATGCACAAGTGATAGACAAGGTAGCCTTAGGAGACCTCAGGCGTTTATCATGTAGCTTAAGTGAATGAGATTAATTCTTTGCTTAAATCACTTGCTTAATCTTAGAGAACAGAGGTTTTGTAAAGCAATCTTGTTTCTATATTCTCTCCAAGAATTGCCAATGAGGAGGAATGGTTGGGTATTTATAGGCTCTTGAGCAAGATAGCGTCCGTTGGATCATCTCGATAATCAATGAATGAGATGAAACTTAATTAATTCATGGTTATCAAGAATGAGCTAGCTAATAGGCCTAAGGCCAATAGCCTTCCTCATGAGCACATGAACTTGACTAAGAAAGGTTGGATGTGGAAGACCGATCCAATGATCTTTGTTCCGAGGCCATTAAGCCAATTCTCTTTGAATCATCCTGATATGTAGACCAGACTCCTTAGACCTTGCCACCTAGCCCAAGAAGTTAAGTCTAAATAAATAATGGGCTTAGCTTAATAAATTTGAGTCCTCTATAGTTTTCTAAGAAACAAATACAAGAGTTGGGAAAATAAAATAATTGAAGGTTTCATGTATAAGGAAGCCTTTTTTTGTTTATCTCAATGAATCTACCTCCTCCCCTTCAAAGTCCTCGTCACTTCCTTGAACCAAATCTTTTTGTACTTTTTTCCAAAAAGAAATGATGCCTAAAACTTAGCAAATTGCATGATCATATAGATCATTCCCTCTTAGTACCTTTGAAGAATGTGCAACCCCCTAAACAACCTTCATTTATAGATGAATATTACACTCCATACCAATAGAGCAAGATAGCTTAACTCATGAGTAGCAACTCCCTTCCAACTAGCAGTATCAAGTCTCATCAAATCAAGCTTCAAGTACAAAGTAAGCACAACCTATTACATAAGTGCAAAACAAATTAAGAAATCCTATAAGGATATAGTAGTTACCACAATCTTAGGGGCCTTTGTACAGAATTTTTCTCTTCTTACTATGGAAGAAGACATGAATGAGGATTACATGAGTTCCTCTAACATTGATGTAAACATAATCGCGAATTGATTTAAGAATATCTTATCACAAAAGATCCAATAAGTAGAACAACTACTATAACTTTCTTAAAACAAGAAAAATGTATTCTACGAAAACCTTAGAAACACATTAATAATTAAACGATATGGTATAATATGTCCCACTTGAATCTACACCAAAAACTAAAAATGCTATGGAAAATAATAAGCGTATTTTCCCTTATTAGCCTTGGCTCGGACTTTTATAATGTTCTCTTCAAAGACCTTAATGATATCTAATATGTAATTAAAAAGGAACCATGATTCATATTTAGAAAATTCCTTACGATCTAACATTACGAGCCAAATTTTCAAGCCTCAATAGTAAGATTCAACTCGGTAGCTTTATGGGTGTGTATTCTAGAGCTCCCCTTAGAATACTACTCTCCTATCACGTTAAAAATAATTAGGCAAGTTAAAGGACCGGTTTTACACTTTGACGCATATACGCTTAATGTAGAAAGAGGTCATTTATGAGACTATGCATCCAAATAAATCTTTTTGAACATTTAATAAATGTTATTGTTTTATGCGATATAAATGTCAAAGTACAATATGACAGACTAAATAACCTATGCCTCACATGTGAGTGCATTGGGCACTCTACGAATTATTATGCATTCAATAAAGAAAAAAATTCCCATCAACGAATAAATAGAGCTCATGCATGAGAAACTAATCTCTTAAACCTTCTTTTGGAGAATCAAAATATTAAAGAGACAGTGAGGTGAATTAAATGAAAGCCATGTGATGTCTCTAAGCCATCATGACTCCATATCCATTAATGCAAGTTGCTCTTGAACTAAAAAGCTCCTATGGCCCTTAGATACTTGTTCGACCAAGTAAACGAGTAGCCAAACCTTCTTCCTCTTTTACTCAAAATCATTACGAGCAACCTAAGCTTGAATCCAAGAACATTACCCAACTAAGCAATAAAACTATGGAAGCTAAATCTCTTACTATCGACTAAGACCTAAATCTCCTATTAACAAACCCTAATTCACCCACATTTGACTCTAACCACAAATAAAACAACCAACTTGATCAAATGTTCCTTGTTCCCTAAAATAAAAATGAAAACCAACAACCAAATTTGCAATCTAGTCACCTTAATAACCCAAATCTATTGTGATCATCACAATCACCCCCTTCGAGAAACCCTACTCCCTCCACTAAATTTAAATCTTAGACCACCCATTAAGCTCTAAATCAGACAACATTAGAATATCTCTTTCGCTCAAAAATTAGCAATACAAAAGACCAAACATGGATAAGAATGTGAATATTGCAATTTTTCTGAAGATCCTTAATTAGGATTCCGACCTACCATGGCTCTTACTGTACATGAGGATACTATATGTGCCCTTCATGGATGAATGGACCCAAACTCTAGTAGAGCTCCATCAATTGACATTTGCCAATGAAATCCTTACGTTGATCAAACAAGTTCCTCACATGAGGGTTATAGTCACCTTAGCCAACGGTTAAACGATCTTTAGGAATGGAGTGACTCTAAGAACAATCAAGGAGTATTTGTTGATCAACCAACGTATTGTGCCAGATCACATGACTCATTCAGATACGATCTTGGATGTATGGGAGATGTCTTATGTAACAATAACCCACATGCTCTTTTAGCGACCCAACTTCAAGCTGAACCTGATAATCACTCAATAACCTTAGCGGTGCAAAGGACAACAATTCCCCTTGTGTATTGTAATAGAGAAGAAGCAATTGCTCTCCTAACCCATGACTACCGTCCTTTGAAGTTTCACCTCGAAGCAAAGAGTTCTCTAATAAGCCAGCAAACTACTTAGTATAGGATAACCACCACCCTAATGGATTCAAAACTATTACCCATTTCAACTAGACTCGTTAAAAGCCTTTCATGGAATATCTAAGGAGTAAATTTCATACATAAAGCTAATGTAATTAAAGAAATGGTTCATGACTTGCAACTAGATATGTTATTACTTATAAAGACTAAGTTAGACACTGCTATTGCTTATGAGTTGGCTTTCCAGCTATTGTATAAGGGAGTAATATGCATTAATACTGAAGGAAGAAGAGGAAGGTTGCTGATTCTTTAGAAGGAAGAATCTTTGTTTGTCTACTGAGTCTATCAAACCCCATAAACAATCTATGTCATGGTCTAAGTTAGGCTGTTTACACTAATTTGGTACTTTATTGCGATATATGAAAATTGTAGGCCTTCTTATTGTAGGTTACTTTGGGAAATGTTGATGAACTACTATGAAAATATAAATAATCAAACATGGTGTTTGTTGGGAGATTTCAATGATATAACACACCTTAAGGATAAGTTTTTTTTTTTATTGGGTTGGGGGTTGGTGGGTGGGTGTGGTGTAGGGATTGGTGGCAAACTTTTAACCATAAAAAGCTCATGCATATCAAACTTGTATTGTCATATTATGGCCCTACGAACCTGGTTTTTGTGGGCCTAAGATATATGTGCTCAAATAAACAACAACTATCGAGATTAGTGTAAACTAAACTTGATAGGGGATAGGCAAACTACACTTGGTGATCTCTTTTCCCTAGAACCTTAGTTAGACATTTAAAGAATTAGTTTCTATATAGTTATTAAATTTGCGAGTTAAAAATATAATTCTATAAGTTTGTAATTTTATAATATTTTTCTTAGTTAAAAATTGAAGTAAAATCGTTTATATACAGACTTTTAGTAAAATTATGAATTTTTGTATATGATTCTACAAGCATAAGATTTTACCGATTTTGTACAATTCTATATGATTTTACTATGAATTCAAATAAACAGTAAAACTACAATTTTGACAACTATGATTTTTGACCCCATTTGAATTAGTCCTCCAGTCCAATTAAACGCCAATGTGGCTTAGGCATCTAACTTTCTTGAATTTAGTCCCCTCAACTTAGTTATCTAGCCAAAATGACCTTCTTAGTACATTACTAGCCTTATAGAACTCCTTAATGGATTAGACTAGAAATATTTTTGGTAATACTGGAATTAAGAAGAAGTGGGTAATGGCACAACTAGCAAAAGTTGAATACCAAATATCCTAAAGTTCAACTGAAAATCTTATTTGACAAGAACATTATCTAAGAATTATATTAGAAGAAATACTTAGACAAGAAGAACATTTATGAAAGTGGTGATCTATAACAAAATGGGTAAAAGACGGAGATTGAAATACTAGATATTACCATGGTCTTGTTCTCTCCAAACAATCAACAAATATCATATGGCAGCTTAAAGACTCAATTAGACACTTGATATTTGAATCCAACCAACTTATAAAACATATCCAGCAATATTGTGAATCCTTTTATTCTACCACAAAAGTCCAAGTTTCTTTAACTAACTTTCTTCGAAATTATCTTTGGGAGGGGACTCACTCTTAAGTAAAGTCGCTCTAAACAGCAAACTCCTACCGTACAAGAAATAATACATACCCTTAACTCTATTAGATCAACAGAAACACTATGGAAGGATGGATTTTATGTAAAACTCTACAAAATCGTTGGTCAACTGTCAAAGACTCTATCCTTAATCTTGTCATGGAATTTTTTGAAACATGGTCCTTACCCACTTTGGTCAATGAAACATTAATTGTACTCATACTAAAACACTTAGCACCTATACAAATTACCTAATATAGGCCAATTAGCCTCTGTAACATTATCTACAAAGTGATCATTAAAATCTTAACTCGTCACCTTCACCTAGTTTTTAATGAGATCATACTTCCATGTCAAGTGAGCTTTATCCCAAAATGTGCCTCATAAGATAATATACTCCTAATATATGAGATTCATTATAGTTTCAATTTTAAAAAAAGAGAAAACTGGTTTCATGATGATAAAAATCGATCTTGAAAATTTTTTTGATAGAATATAATGGGACTTTATACTAACAACTCTTGAATCTATGAAATTCTTACACAATTAGATAAAACTTTTGCATTCTTGTATGTCAATAGTTTTAACCCAAATCCTCTTAAATGGTTTGTGTTTCTAACTTGAAGAATTCCTTAAGGAGACCCAATTTCTCCTTACTTGTTTATACTTGGCCTGGAAATGTTTAGTTGGTTGAATGAATGTTAACTAATGAATGGAAAGTGGCATCCAATGAAGTTTCGAGGTATACAACTCAAACTCTCACATATCTTCTTTACAAATGACATTATTTTACTAGTCGAAGCCAACTATTCTATAGTGGAGTATATTTACCAAGCCCTTAAAACTCTTGAAGACTAGTCAAGCCTAAAAGCAAATCACTCTAAGTCCACCATCTTCTTTTCCAAAAATATTAAGGAAACATGACTCAAGAAATCTCCTTACTACTTGGTTTAAAACAAACAATAAGCTCATGAAAATACTTAAAGAATTGATAACAAAAGTACAAACTAAGATGGCTGGATGGAAATGGAAACTATTAAGTCTTATAGGAAGGGTGATACTTATTAAATCCATTCTACAAGCCATACCAACCTACTAAATGCAAGTTACTTAGCTCCCAAATTCAACTATTGAAGCTTTAGATAAGTTATGTAAGAATTTTCTATGGAATAATAACAAGGATGGTAGGAAAAGATAATGAATCTCCCGGTTGCGATTGTGTCAATCAAAATAGTTATGTAGTCTTGGACTTGTTAACCTTAAGTTCAAAAATCATACCTTCAAATTAAAAAGAATTTGGAAATTTTATCAAGGAACCAACTATTGAAGCATGTTATGTTAGAAAATATACAAAAGTTACTTAAGGGGAAAAGAGATCCTACCTACGCCTTGCTCATCCTCTATTTGAAAAGTTTTAGTTCATAGGTATCAACTTGCTAAACTACACTGTCCTATCACACTTGGCAATGGAAAAACTACTAATCTTTGATGTGATAGAGGGCTAAAAAATACAACATTGCACTCCTTAATTTAGGATCCCATAGGCAAACACAAGGACTTGCTTACAGCTTACTAAGCCTAGAAAAACATAGATGATTGGCATGATGAGATCACAGGTTTTGAAATATCCAAAATATTTAAGCAAAATTTTGGTCCCTATATTTGCTTAGAGGACAAACAAGATAACAAAGAACTCCTTTCAAATCCATAAGCTTTATTCGCAAGACTACTATTGACTATTGCATTGAGTTAATATAGAACTATCCTCCAATGATGCTAACTTCTGTTGGATTTGGAAGCTATATTTGCCACTAAAAATACGAGTTTTCGTATGGAGTATTTGTTTCAATGCCTTGCCAATTAAAACAAAATTATTTCCTAAAAACAATATGTTATCTCTTTTGTCATTATTGTGAAAATGTAGTAGAAATAGTGACTCATGCATTATTCCTATGCCTAAGAATCTTCTCATTTTTTAGTCGAGTAGGATTTGTGTTTGAGGAGCCTTTTACTCCATCCTTATGGCTAGAAAGACATATGAAACACTCCTGAAAAAGCAAATTTCATTCAAAATCACCTAGTGAAGTCATCCTTGCTTTCTTTCTATGGTTGTGTTTGAACAATAGAAATGAGATTGTCTTTCAAAATACAAACCCTTCAACTGAACTTAATTATATATGGATAATTGCCAAACAATTAGCCCATGAATAATGGACAATTGTAGTGTTCAAGGAAAAGAAATTAAACCACATTGAAGTGCAAAGCTGTATTTAGGAACCACCTTAAGCCAATTAGATGAAATTAAACATGGATGCACCCCTAATTATAATATCTAATGTTGTGACTGCAATTGGGGTGCTAAGGGATGAACTTGAGAATTGGGTTGTTGGCTATACGCAAAAACTTGGATGCATAGAAGTACTCCAAGCAGAGATTTAGAGCTTTTATTTTGGATTGCTAATTAGTGAAAAACTTAAAGTTGACTCATTATTGTTGAACTATTAAAATTTGACAAAATGTCAACCTACTTCACTTCCAATATTGTTTCTTGTAGGGAAAAATTTAGAAGTTTCAAGTTCAAGTTGTTTTTACACGAAAGGAGGCGAACTAAGTAGCAGATCATATGACTAATCTTTCTATGTCACAGAATGATGTTGTCATGTTTGTTCCCTTAGACTCTATTTTATCTCTACTTGATTTTGATGTAAGGCCTTATAAGGTTACTACTAAAATTTGTTTTGGATCCTGTCTCCTACAAGAGTAGAGACATTGGCTAATTTTGTAATTCTAGGAATTATGTATAGTGTTTATTGTAAATAAGAATTTGCTGCTTCATGAAATTAAAAATAAATAAATAATTGAAGGCATACCGTCAAATAGAATATAATGGTGTATATGAAATATTAAAGTTCGAACAATTGCATTAAAACCATATTTGAAATAGTGCAGTTTATTATAAGATATTAAATGGTAAATGAGGCATGTTTGATTCTAAATTTATCCACTTGTATAGTTGAAGATAGTGGATCATGGTGCAGTGTATTTTTGAGGATTCAACTATAGATTTGCTGTTTAAATATGTTTCCGATGAAACATATCCTTTTGGACTTGCAAAAGAGTGGATGAGAACGTTAATTTCACAGTATACGTTTCTATACAGTTATAAGACGTGTTAAGATTATTATAATTTAATGGTATGAATATTTTTTTTATAAATTGTAATATAATTGTATTTGATAAAAAAAAAAACAGAGAAGGAAAAATATAGCTATAAGACACTGATTATGACATGGAAACTAATGATATGACATCTTGTTATTTCATATGAAGCATTCGGATTGGATGAAGTTTTCTTGTGGTGTCGCCATGCATGAACAAAAAAAGACGAAAAATTGCTCCTAGTTGAATGAAAACCAATTTGATTAAGTTGTAATAAGAATGAGAAAATAAATAGGAATTAATCCACATTAGACGTTTTAATTCCACTAAATTGTTAGTTCATTACATTGTCAAAAATGAAAAAACAATGGGGGTGGGGTGGAAATTATAAATAATCTCCTTAAATTTTGACTTAGATATGGATTCACTCTTTAAATTTTTTAAAATGTAATTTTTAATTTTTTAAAATTTTGATAAATTAGTAATATAAAATATATTTTTCTTTTAGTTAAAAACTATCATACTATGATAAAAGTTTAGAAAATCTTAAAACATATTTTGATAAGTTTAAGGAGATTTTGTGTACTAAAATCAAAATTTAAGGGGGTTATTCTCAATCTATGAGATTTATTTACCTATTTATTAAAGTTTTGAAGTTTAAAAATCACATTTTGAAAATTTAAGAAGTCAATGTACATCTAAGTTAAAATTTAGGAGGATTATTTACATTTTTCCCAAAAAAAAAATTAAGATGTTCGAAAATGATAAGAAATTATACTTTACAATAAAAATATTAATGATAATAATTCATAAAAAGCTCAAAAATTAAATAAGAGAAATGGATATTTACGAGTTCTCTAATAAAGTTTTAGTCATGTGCCATTCATATGCCTCTATTTTAAAAGAAAGTATTAATTGGACCGAATGGTGTAAATTGTTGAAAGTTTAGGGATCAAAAAATGCACTTCAAAAGTTTAAGAGATAAATTCGTATCAAATCAAAAATTCAGGAGTATTTTGCAATTTTCCCAAAAAATTGCGAGGGGATAGTAATATAGCTACCAAGACATTCATAATATATATTTTTAGAGAAGATATACTTTTCTAGTTGAATTAATTCGTAGTTTTCATTGACCACTAATTTCTGTTTTATGCCTTGGTTTACAAAATTGTGCGCTTAGCTAACACTAATTGTGACAACATTCCCCAGGAGGGTAAACAATGATGGATGTTGTTATTGCTGGATGAAATGATATATCTTGCAAAGAAGGTGAAGATATGATAGAATGTCGTTGTTCCCTACTCCTAAGTACACTTAGGGGATTGAAATTCCATGATCCCTAAACCACTTTTTAATCCAAAATGTATTAAAACAAGTCACAAGATTTATGATGGGTGAGCTACAAAACCGAGGAAGTAAAAAGCAAATATTCCTCTAGATAAACACATAAGATGCTATAGCACATCCATCTACAATTATTACCGAATACAAATGTTAGGTTAATGGTTATTTAAGTAGAGGGCAGCAATCACAATCTCAGCATCTCAAATCTCAATTCAACCTGAAATATCATTCAGTTTTATCTGGTTCTTTCTCTCTCTCTCTCTCTCTATATATATATATATTTGTACATGTATTAGTTAATTTAGCTTTAAATCTTCACCTAATGCTAAGTTTCTCTCACTGAAGTTATGTTCTTTTGATTATCTTTGGTTTGCGACCAAAAAAAAAAAAAAAAAATTCATTTGAGGTGGTTTCAGGTAAGGTCCCACATCCTTTCACCTAATTTTCATGTCATTTATCCTTTGTTGATTAGGATCGTCTGTCTTTTAGTTTGATTCTCCATTTTGTGTGATATATTGGGTCTTTTGGATTATATTTATCCTTCATGCTTATGATCTATATTTATCGAAGGAATTACATAATTTTCAATCACTTAAACAGAAAATAGACAATGTGTATATCGCACCTTATTTTTCTTTTTCTTTTTTTCCTTACTTTGCGTACGTGTATTTCATCACCAATAGTTAGCAAATATGTTTTGGCTTTTCATTAGTTCAGAATAATTAATTTAATAAATAATAATATGAAATATTTTTAATCAAATAATATAATAAAAATAAAGAAATAAGAAAAAGTTTGAGAAAAAGTATTAACAGTACCTTAAGGCTGGAATTGATTGGTCACCACTTACGAGAGGCCGCACAATAAGGTAGATTCCCAATCCTTTGGGATTTGACGAAGGTCATTAAAGCTTTAGCCTGCATTTTCTTTCTTTTCTTTTTAATTCTATTATTTTTATTGTATTATTAAATTAAAAATATTCAACAATATTATTTTATCAAATTAATTATCATGGACTAACATGTGTCCCTTATCATTTGTTGAGTTAAAGGAGCATGTATCACCAGGGATGATGGGTTTTGTGAAAGAACAAGTTAGTCTTTTCTAATTATATATCTTTTGCTTAACTTTTATTTTTCAATATTGAATTTCTTTTTTTTTTTTTTACTTACACTTTTATCCTGACAATCTTGTCCTCACGTATAAGTCTCTTTCATATTGAGCTTATATTTTTCTTACCCTCAAGTGCAAACCTCTTATAGCCTCATCTCATAAGCTTGCTATATAAGCGACTTATAGTCCACTTTTCTCACATCATGTCACGGGCTTACGAAAGTTACTATTGCATAGCTCTTCTTTCCATATGGAATGACCCATCTAAGAGAGCTATACTGATGTATTCATAGTATCTTTTCCTAACTAAATCATTGGATTTGATACCACTTGTTAAGTTAAGGGAGTATGCATCATTGGAGAGAATAGGGTTTGTTGATAGGTTATTTTAGATATGGGCCTCCAAGATCATACCTACTTGTCTAAGACAAAGGTTAAACTCTTATAGCCTAACCCAACTGCTCTACACTTGTAGCAAGCTCCTAGTAGTTGGCTTACCCCTAGCAAGACATGGGCCATGCAATCGAAAGTTTTATTGACCTCGCTAGAAGTTAAGGGTGAATAAAAGGAACATGAATCAAACTACGAATTGAACCGAAGTGAATTGAAAATTTAATTTTCTTTTTCCTGCAATTTAGTTATTGGTTTGGTTTGGTCTTAGTCAACTAGTTTGCAGTTCCATTTGAGGGATTAAATTGGACCGAATTGGCTAGCTATTAAAAAAAGAAAGAATCTGATGTGGCTTTGTGTTGAACGCTAACTCCTCTCTCTCGCTGTCATATAACCTTGACCTTACTTACATCTCATAGAACAAAACACAAATGAAATTGTTTCCTCTCCTTCTTTCTTCTTTCCTGTCATCAGAAATGTTTGAAATAACATTAAATATCCCTTATTTTACTAAAATTTGATAGTAAAAATGAATCCATCCAATTAGCTACTTTATTTGCATTTTAAAATAATATTCTGATTACATATGATCTCACTAGTAGCTCTTGGATAGACAAATCATTAAGCATGATGATGACGTTACCAAATGATGTAATGAAAATAAATTGGAATCTATCTCTAGCATTATGGGTCCTCTTGATTAAAAAAAAGAAAAAGGAAGACCGTTTGAACTATGAACCCAATCGAACTATGTGGTTAGGTTTCATCGAGTTTGGTTCAGTAAGGAAGCGAGCCATACAAACCAAAATGAACCATGCCCACTACTACTATAAGCCATGTTGAATCATTAGCAATAATCTCGACCTAACAGGAATGAAGAACTCCGAGCTCTTGGATGCCTAGACTTTAGGCCCAAGTTAGCTTGGCTTAACCCAAGCATTTAAATGAAGACCATGTGGAAGCAACTACACAAATAAGGAAAGTCAAAGCCATCAACATGCAAATCCTACCAAATCTAGAATGGTTCTCAAGCAATTAATCCTCTTCCTAAATTGACTTGTCCTCATCCCATATAAATAGAGGATAAGGCTCTTGGTAAAGAATTCTCACTATTATACCCTTTGGCATGCGTACAACCCATAATAATCAAGGTTACAGTTGCAACACTCCATGGTGGACATGGATCTTGACTAAATAGATAATTATATCTGAGATCTTTCTAAGCTTAGGGAATCTAAGAAGTACAAACAATCCAAAAGGTTTTCCATCAACAAATTGTCATTTATGTAAGCAAATCCAAGATGAAGTGCTATCTCTAACAGTTAAGTTACTATATTTAGAGGCACATGACATGACCTTTAACTTAGATAACAACATCGATTACTACAGGACCATAATGAATCTATAAAGTTGCAAGGACTTCCTAGGTACATTAAGGATAGCTTAGAGGAGGATGTCGTCACTTGTTTTGATGAGCTGGTAGAGCAATCCCATCAGTATTTCTTGGCAAGTAAATTACTTCATTAGACAGCACCGCGATGAGTTCATCTATAAGAACTTATCCCGTTTCATTGCAGTTATGTTAAAGATCCCCAACTTGGACATGAGTGTCACCTTGAATGTAATAGTTCATGGCTTTAAGCCATCTAACCCATTCTTCATGTCCCTTGCCAAAAGTAAGCCAACCAACTTCAGAGTTCTGAGAGAAAGGCAAGAAGTTCATCATCATGGAGGACAATATAAAGGCATGATTTGATGCCTACCAAGATAGGTTGGGAAAAAGTAAGGTAAGGAATGAAGCTTAGTATAGGACCACCTAGAACTTAGGACCAAAAGGGGGTCGTCTAGGAATCAAGATAATGATGCAAGAGATCAGAAGTACACTATCTTGACCTATATAAGCTATACCCTACTAAATCGACCTATGAGAGACATACTCATGGAAGTTCCTGATAAGGAGTTTCCTAGCCTAATTAGAGA
Organism: Lumnitzera littorea; assembly: GCA_024138015.1. Lineage (NCBI taxonomy): Eukaryota > Viridiplantae > Streptophyta > Magnoliopsida > Myrtales > Combretaceae > Lumnitzera > Lumnitzera littorea. The sequence goes on along the minus strand of JAMXBB010000004.1, from coordinate 29,660,149 downwards.
AGGTAGACTAGTGCAAGTTAGGTAAAAGGCGACAACAATAACAACTGCCGTAACTATCACCACCACCACCACAACAACAACAATAGGACCCCTAATAGTATTGTTGACACCATAATTAGGGGGCCTTATAGAGATGGCTGGTCGAACTTACAAGCTTAGGTACTGCTTAATAGAGTTTGTAGGTCATGAAATTGCCAAGAAAGGAGCAAAGGATAGATAATTCTATCTCATTTTTAGATGAAGAACTTGAGAGAGTTTAAAGCCCTCATAAAGATTCCCCTATAATTAGTATGAAGATTGTCAAATTGAATGTTTGTAAAGTTATGATTGATATCAGTAACCTAATAAATGTCATATCGAAACATGCATATAAGAAGATGTAGCCTAAGCTACATAACAAGTTGAAGCCCTATAACTATGACCTCTTTGACTTCAACAATCGGCTAATATAGGCAAAGGGCATCATTACTCTTCCCATAGAGCTTGGCAATGATGAGAATGTTATCAAATAGCTCATCGACTTATTAAAGGTAGATTGCTGGTCACCTCACAATGTGATATGAAGTTGACCCAACTAGAATACCTTTAGGATGATCTCCTCAACAGCGTACCTTAAAGCAAAATTCCTAAGATCTATAAGGGTTAGCATCTTTTAAGGAGATCAAAAGTTATCAAGGTCTTTGTACTTGAAGGCCTTGGCAAGTGAAGAGGTCTTTAGCATAACGTATTGAAGGAGAAGTCGGGAAATGGGAGAGAATCGATTGAAGAGCTGGAAGCCATCTAGCTCTTTAGCAGTGTCAAACAAACCATGTCGGTAAGGACATCAATATTCACGAGTGCAAATAGCAACCCCATTGACTTCTTTTGATCCAATAAAGATAGGTTTGCTTAGTCTCCATTAAATGCCAGGCATCTCCTCAAACATCATGATGCTTGACCTTAACATCGATCCAAATGCTAAAGTGGTCAGATAGGAGAAGAGGCCCTTTGCTTCATAGAGATAAGCGGCTATCGATGAGGAGGTGTAGAAGTCATTGAAAGCTAGCTTAACAGGGGAGGAGCCATGTTTAACTTGGCTAGCTAACTATGTATTAGTTAAAGTTCAATGGGACGTGGTGATTATGCATAGACTTCACTAACCTGAATAAAACCTACCCTAAGGACACTACTTTCCCTTCCCAAGAATTGACCAACACGTTGGTTTGACCTCTAGTTCATGGATGCCTTTTTAAGCTACTATCAGATCATAATGCATAAGGATGATGAGGTTCACACATTTTTCGTCACTAACTTCAAGACCAATTGTTACAAAGTGATGCCCTTTGACCTTAAGAACATTGGGGCAATGCATAATAGTTAGTGACAAAAATGTTTAAGCCACAATTTAGGAATAACATAAAAGTTTACATTGGTTACATTATTGTGAAGAGTAGACAACCTGAAGACCATTTTAAGGACTTGAATGAGACTTTTGATACACTGAGGCATTACAACATGTAGCATAACCCCAAAAGTTTGTCTTTGGAGTAGCATCAACTAAGTTCCTTAAGTACATGGTCGTACAGCTCGACATTGAGGTGAACCTTAAGAAAGTTTGAGTTGCCTTAGACATGCAACCCTTGAGATAGTAAAGGATGTCTAATGGCTTGCAAGATGGATCACTGTGCTAACAGTTTTGTATCTAAGAGTGTAGACAAGAGTACCAAGTTCTTTAAGATCCTGAAAAACCCTTAAAATTTATGGATCACCGTGCTAACAGGTTTGTATCTAAGAGTGTAGACAAAAGTACCAAGTTCTTTAAGATCCTGAAAAACCCTTAAAATTTATAGTGGATCAACCAATGTCAAGTAGCCTTTAATGACTTAAAGCAACTCTTAACAACTCCACTTATGCTCTCAAAGTCTTTCCTTAGGGAAGAGCTTTGCTTGTAATTATTAGTAATGGCCAAGCCTTCCCTTATGTCTTGGTTTGAGTTAAAGGAAGAGAACACCAACCTGTGTACCATGTTAACTATATCATCTAAGGATTATAAATAGGATATTTTAAGGTGGAAAAGTTTGCCCTTGTAGTGGTCACTTTAGCTAGGAAGCTTTAACCTTATTTTAAAGCTCACCAAGTCATATCCCTGACCAACCAGCCACTCTGCACATACTTCAAAAAGCTAAATTCCTTTCAAAAAATGGTAAAGTATCTGTTAGAGCTTATGGCATAAAAATTTTAATATCAACCTCTTGAGGCTATAAAGGTAAAGTCCTAATAGACTTCATAGCAGAGTATACCGTAGAAGAGGAAATATTTGATGAAGGCAACAAATTGGTGTAGACTCTCCACATCAACAGTTTACCTACTTGAGGAGGAGTAAAGTTGGACTTATATTGCATAGACCATATGGGGTAGATGTATTGAAATTTAAGTTTCCAATTAGTAACAATGAAGTCAAATATGAAGCTCTCTTTGTTAGCATGAATAAGTACCTTAAGGTCATATAGGTGCTTAGACCAAAGTTCCCTTCTTGGAGTATCACCAAAATCCCTTAAGTAGAGAATTCTAAAGTAGATAAGTTGTCTAAGTTAGCCTTGACTAGCATTCTCGACTTAGATAGAAGAAACAAGAAGATCTTTATTGAGTATTTGCTAGACAAGAGCATTAATAAGCGATACTTGCATTGTTTGGAGATACCACATGCACTAATTGAGTCGTATTGCACGGATTCAATGCTGGTAGGTACTATCCCAGAAGATAGGAAGGAGTTAAGGAGGCTTATGGATGGGCCATCTCATGTGGAAGGAGAGTTGTGTAGTGATGTTGACTCAAGGTAATGCTAATGGAGTAAGGTGAATGAGGTAAGCTGTAGCCTACTCATGGGGTAGGCTTAGAGGAGTCAATTTACAAGCTTTTGATGAGGCCGTAAGAGGTTTGCACTTAAGGGAAAGCAAGATGTAAGCTCAACATGGAAGATACTTACACTTGAGGGAGAGATTATTAGGATACATACAAGTTTTAGTAGGGAAGTTCCACATGGAAAAGATAAAAGAGTGTAGTGAATGATATATAAGTGAAAAATATTCATAACATAATACCTTAGGGTTTTTGGTTGGATATGATGTCGAACCCATTGGTATACTCCTTTATAAGGCCTATTCTCCCCAATGATGTAAGCTCCTTGATTCAACTCTATTAGTGATGAAATATATGTATGCAAGTGTTAAAAAAGAAAAATTAGACATAGTGAATGAAATTATAGAGATACGAAGCGTATTGTTATTAATTGAAAAATAATAATAAAGGGTTAATGTCACAATTGGTACCTTAACTTTACCAATTTTTTCAATTTACTACCTAAACTTTTAATTAGTCAATTTAATACCTAATTTAACTTTTAGTTGTCATATTTAGTACCTAGCTTAATTGTATTAAATGCCGTTAGCCTACATGGATTCTTCAACCAATACAGCCTCAACACATGTCATAACATGTGAAAAACATGCAAAATCAATATCCTAAGCTATCCATTCTATCTTCTCTTGCCACATCTCAATGCCTTATTAGGTATTTTTTCAAAGTTTTTTAAAAACAGAAGAGAAGGGTTCATTTCCACCGTGTGGGTAAGCCTTCATCTTCCTCCTTCTTAGATTAGATAACTCCATGTAAACCTCACTTTTTCTTTTATATATCTTTTTGTACACTAAACTAAATCTAAATATAACCCTACTCTAAAACTCTACTCTAACACTATTACAAATCTCCCACCACCACTACGACAAAGATACTCTCTTACTCTTGAAAAACATGCCTAAAATAGGCTCCTTGAAGTAGATATTTTAACTTAGACAAAATCCAGATCCGAGGCTTTTCTCTCTTCTTTTTTCACCTCTTGACAAACTGTTACCACCATTGTATTATAAGCATGGAACACTACAAGACATATCCTTTTTCTTAACCTAGATCTTGTGAAGTAGTAAGAAAATCAAATCCAAAAATCAAGCTTCACTTGTTTTTTCATATAAATTATTTGTGGAAAATATATATATACGTTAAAGTTTTGATTTTTATTATTAAATCTCTATACAAATTACATGTAATGAAATTTAATATATATTAGAATATGTGTTAAATGACTTTATTAAAAGAACATGCTTGAGACAATTAAAATGTCAATTTAAATTCAAAATATATATGCATATATATATATCTATATGTGGTGATACTTTCATAATAGTGAAGAGTCATCTTTGATTCCATTTTTGAATGTGTTTTTGGCATATTTTGGATAAAATTTTTGTATAATCTACAAGTAATCTTAAGGTAGATTAAAGATATTGTAACTTTATGGGATTTGGAACTCAAATGGAGAAAGAAAAATCGAGTTGAAAATAGACTCTTGTATAAGTAAAACTGCAAACTTGCAATCTGAAAAGCCCTTACATTATCATTTGTCCTACCTAGACTGTTTCTTTTAACTTTCCTTCTATATAATATGAAATGCTGAGTGAGGACATGAAAGTGAAAGGAAGCAAAGAGATATAAAATATGGTAGGATGGGTTTGAGGCTTGGGAGTTTCTTGTTGGTCATTTAGGTAATTTGTTTTGATTCGTTCTAACTAGAGTCATACATGGCAACTGACAACACGTGTCAAGCTATCATTCGTCTGTTTGTTCACTTAGGTTAACGACTAACGGCTTCTAACAAGTCTAGTATTAAATATGACAACTAAAAATTAAATTAAGTGTTAAATTGACTAATTAAAGGTTTAGGTAGTATATTGAATAAATTGGTAAAATTGGGATACCAATCATAACATTAACCCAATAATGAATTTTGTTGTATTAATAATTCTCAATGATAATGCGTAGGACTATAATTATGGTTTGGACATTAGAAATCAAATTACCTTTATTACTATAACTATCTAACTTTACACGTAACATTTGTTATGGACTATTTACAGCTTTTTCATTTTCCTATAGTTTACATATTAATTCTTTATTTATTCAAAATTGTAATTAGATTAATAATGGCTGGTGGTAAAATTCAGGGAAAAGGAAAAAAATGGCAGAAAAAATAAAACAATCTTGAAAATGCTGTTTTTGGAAAAATATTTCAAAAAATGCGATACTTAAAATCACCTTCTTAATTTTAAAATGAATGGATCGAAATCGTTTTTTAGTGTTATATTTCTAGGAATAGTTTTTACAAAACTCATATTTCTATAATTTTTCATTTTTTATTTTTGCAAGTTTTTTTCCTTTTCCCTAGAATTTGTAGGGTTAGTAATGCTAATTAAAGTTTGAATTGGTTATATAATTTGTTAAGTTGAAAGTTTGGGTATTATATGAAAAACAACTAAATTTCATATAATAATGTGATATATTGCCTTGATATTTTAATAAAATATCAAAAAGAAAATAATTCCGAGCATATAGGACATCCTCTCTCTTTCGACCTCGACACACCAACCTCTTCCCCACTGTGGTCTCTCCCTGCACTGTTCCAACACCTACTCCTTTTTGCTGACCATTTCGTTTTATTCTCTATGGCACATCCTATTTTTGTCCCCCTTTTGAGAACGCTGGGCAATTTTAATTTGCCAATAAATCACATCAACGAAGTGGGTGGAAGAACAAGACAGAAACTTGTATTTATATTATACATTATTTATTCCAAATTCGACTGCATCGTTTCTGATTATAGAATCTTAGTATTACTATCATCATCATCATCATCACCGTCTTCTTCTTCTTCTTGCATAAAGCCAAAGGAATTTTACAAATGGAGGAGGAGCAGAAAATTCAAGTGCCAAAAGTGAAGTTGGGTAGTCAAGGTTTGGAGGTAAAAATTTTGCTTTTATCTTGTCGTCAATTTCCCATGTATGGTGAAAAGAGGTTTAATATTACTTTACTTGGTCTTGCCAGTCAAAAAGATGATATAAATGGTCGTACTACTTGTGTTTGGTGTGATTAAGGTTGAGATGGAAGACTGCTTTTAGTACTAAAAGCTTGGCATGCATCGTCAGTTCATCCGTCAGTGATGGAAACTTCTTGACTTCTCCATATAATAGCTTCTTGTTTGTTCGTTCTTTTGGGTAAAATGTGCAATCAGTTTCGGAAACGTGAATGGTTTGTGGTTTCTTCAAACCTTTCAGCTACTGATCAAACTGGAACGTTAATGTTATATGCTTTTCTTGGAGATGGTTATATAACTTTGCCGATAAATAATGAAAACATCTAATCTTGCTGAAGGTCAGCATTTTCCAGAGTTTTTTTATTTTTTTTCTCCTCATCTTTTTCGCTACAGCTACTGCAATTTGGAAAAGTAGAGTTGCTTAATTTAGCTGATCAGGTCTGCATAGGTTTGCTTATGTGATACGGTTGATATACCACTTGGATTGGATTGATGAGTGAGGACGTAACAACAATTTGACACATATCGATTTTTCGATCAACCGCCTTCCTTTTATATAGATGGTTTCCAAAAGCTGCTGGAAATGTTTAATTAGCTTTGACTCTGTGTTATCAAATTTTTGTTTTTCCATGCCCAATGCTCATTTTCAAGTTCCATCGTACTCCTAATAAATCCTTGTATATTGAAGATAATGCCTTTTGAAACTGCTATTGTAATTGTGATGGTTTATTACATTCACTGGACGAGGATATGAAGTTCTAGACAATTAATTTATGTCACACCTTAATCTAATTAAGAAGGGGAAGAGGGTCAGCTAATTTTATAGGCTTAAGGTCTTTACTATTATGGTAAAAGTTATTATGACAGAACTAAATTTTAAAAATATTGTTACTGTTATCTTCACAAATCACTTTACTCCTCCCCAGGTATCAAGATTGGGTTTTGGATGTGGAAGCCTCTCTGGTTTTCTAAATGCTCCTCTTTCTTTTGAAGATGGATGCTCAGTTTTAAAGGAAGCATTTTCTAGAGGCACAACCTTCTTTGATACTGCAGATGTCTATGGAAAGGATCATTATAATGAGATTATGGTTGGCAAGGTACGGTTTAACAATCTGATTTCAATTGCAAAATTTACAGATGCAACTGGACATGCTACTATGGTTAGTTATAACTCCAGTATACATTTTGTTATTTCCACCATTAAAAAGATGTTACCTGTGCTGTGAGTTTTGTCAAGATTGGCTGCTATGCTATATTTTATGATTCCAGTGAGACATTTTTGTTTTTCATCTGCAGGCATTAAAGGAGCTTCCTCGAGTGCAAATTCAGTTGGCAACAAAATTCGGTTTTAGAGAGCTAGAAGAAAAACAGATCCGGATTGATGGTAGTCCTGAGTATGTAAGGAAGTGCTGTGAAGCTAGTCTTCGACGACTTGATGTGGAATATATAGATTTATACTATCAGCATCGGGTAGATCCCACAGTTCCAATAGAAGATACTGTAAGCATACTTCTTTCTCTCTTTTCCACTCTTCTTTATTGTTTGTGCAGTATTCTTTTATTCTCCTCAGTTTTTAAGAGCAAAGTATTCTCCATGGTAGTTGAATTTTAATTGATGACTAGTAAACCTCCTTGGTTATGGTAGATGGGGGAGCTCAAGAAGCTGGTGGATGAAGGAAAGATAAAGTACATTGGTTTATCAGAAGCTAGTATTGATACAATAAAAAGAGCTCATGCAGTTCATCCAATCACTGCAGTACAAATGGAGTATTCTCTTTGGACCCGGGATATTGAGGATGGAATAATTCCACTATGCAGGTTAAAAAACTATACTATTAATTATCCTATACGCATGTTATTGTTATTTCTGTTCTTCTTCTTCTTTTTTTTTTTTTTTCTTTTTTTTGGAAGAATCGAACTCAGTTCGTATTTATAATTTGTTTCAGGGAGCTTGGCATTGGGATGGTGGCATATAGCCCTTTAGGTCGAGGTTTCTTTGCTGGAAAGGCTGTTTTTGAGAGTTTGCCCTCCGAGAGTATGCTGGTATGAAATCACATGACTATAAAATTGCATGTGTCTTGTACGTCTTGCATAAATTTCAAATAAGTCCTCTGTGTTTATTAGTCTTGATTCTTAATACAAATACAAAGGCAAATGAAACATCTCCCTATTTCCTTCCAACAACCGCAAACACAACGTGAGAATTATATTTCTCTTCATCTCTACTCATCTCTCTCCAAGTCCATCCATTTGTGTTCATTTGTAGTCTCTCAGACATTGTTAGACATACTTTTAATATATTTAGCATTTAAATGAATGATGACATACACGATTGAGCATACGTGATTCAGGTTGACATTTAACAAGTTTTTCCTTTGCAATGTTGCAGTCTGTGCATCCTAGATTCACAGGAGAGAATCTGGAGAGAAACAAAATTATGTACAGAAAATATGCCGAACTGGTGAACAAGCATGGGTGCACCTCTGCACAACTAGCTCTGGCATGGTTACTTCATCAAGGGAATGACATAGTTCCGATACCGGGTACCTTGCATTTTTGATGCTTATGATTCCGATGGTTAGGCTTTACTAGAATGGTTTCTGATACAATCTCATCTAATGAAAACTCCTCAGTAGTTGATACTTTGGCCAATATAATTGTTTTGCTTTTGTCCGGCTATTGCTTATCCGATTTTACAATGCCATTTATTGAATAGCGACAACAAAAGTCAAGAACCTGGAAGACAACATCAAATCGTTGCAAGTGAAACTTAGCCCCGATGATTTGAAAGAGATTTGTGATGCAGTGCCGGTTGATGAAGTGTCTGGGGACCGAGAGTTTGATCCATTGGCGAAACATTCTTGGAAATATTCTAACACTCCTCCCAAGAAATAATTTGATCAATGTGGACAGGAAAGGAGGGTAATCTACAAAAACAGAAACAGTTTGTTGCGGGAACTGGCTCAATTCGTGCAATAAGATATTTTGTAAGTTTGTGCTTGTTTGGGAATCATATGTAATACTAGTGTGACTTTCTTAAAGTTTGTTTCTCCTATAAATCCAATAGAACATACTTGGCTTGTGCTGGCATACTTGGTTTGCTTCTTATGAGTTACCATTTTCCTGGCAGTGCCATTAGATATTTGTTCTAGCATTAGCATTCATCATTTCATTTTGTCAACTTTGGTTTGTCTTCTTAATGTTTACTTCTCATAACAAAAATAAAATGCCATCATCATTGCACAATTGCATTTGCTTCTGCCAGTTTTTGAAAGATGTTTTGGAAGATAAAATTCGCAATGAAAATTTCTACTAGCTTTGTTATTGGAGAATGACCCCCTTAATAGATTTATATGGTAACAGAAAAGCGGCAACCTTTTCTCACCGTTCAAGTTGATCTTTCTTGAAGGACCCATCATGGTTCGATTTGAGGGCCGCTTTCTACTTAAAAAAAAAAAAAATGAAAAAAAGAATTAGAATGGATAAATTATTTTTTTTCCCCCACGCCTAACCCAAAATTCCTAGCTATCAATCTTACAGCTTGTTTATTGGAGGTGGTAGAGAGAGGTGCATTACTTGAAAAAAAATTGTAAAAAGGGACAAGGGAAAACTTATCACATGTAAGAAGCAGTGAATGCATTTTTATAGAAGACACTTTTCTAAAAGATGCTTTTGTTTGGGATGTAATTTAAGAAGAAAGTACCTTTCAAAAAAGTGTCTTCTTCATATTTTGGTAAAAAAGAAGTTGATTTCCCGAATGGTGCCTTCTTCTTGAATATTATTACTGAAGAAGACACCTTTTGGATAAGCGACTTCTTTAGTAATAAAATTCAAGAATGAAAGGTGCCTTCTTCTTTAATTCTTGTTGCATAGTAACTAAAAAATGTAGTAGGAATAGTTGAATATAACTTAATCAGATATTACAAGTCTCAATTGAAAAGAAAATGTATCTAGTGTGAACCCCACTTCATACTCTATTAGCCAACTCCAAACTTCACCACATATTAACAAATTCATTACTTCTCCATGCATTATCAACCTACACTTCTAACTCTCAACATGACTATGAAAAGTTGAAGTCAAATAATCAAGTGAAAGACGAATAGAGTATACAATGAAATACAAAGAAGCATACTTATATTAAAATGTACATAAATAGAATTGTTAAGTTTAGGAGTTCGTGTAAAACAAAATAGGGTTTACAACTAATCTTTTCTTCTCTTACTTCTAGTGAATATACATGCTACCCAAGAATCCAAACCTTGCTTGGACCCACTATCCTTGTGGGTGCTTGGACCCTATGACTCCTGTATTAGTATATACCCTTGGAGTAGCTCTATAAACTAAGGTTGATGAGCTATAAGTACCGGAGATGAACTCTTCCTCCATGAACTTACAGACCTTCTCTCTCTCTTATATGGAACCGGTGGTGTGAAGAGAGGACCGAGTTGCATCTATATATAGGTAGAGTTTGGAAGGAGCTCAACGGAAGGCTTGACATGCTTTCTACCTTAAGGACAGTTGATGGCTATCGGGGCATCGAATGACCTTACAATGTCGTGATTTGGATAGCCTCATCGCTGTTGTTGTCTAAGGCCCCTCGTTCTTATACGTCCTCTTTGCTTAGGTGGATCTAAAAGGTTATAATCTAGCTTGTCCGAGTCATTCTAATCCTATACTTATGCCTTAGCCAAATGTAGTGGGTACAATATAATTGGAGTGTGGTCCTCTAACAATTGCATTCCTCGATCAATATGGACTTAAGTGATGTTGTAGTTGGCCTGGTCCATGGATATCTTAATTTGCTAAAATTCCTTAGCTTGCAAAATCAAGGAGCATTAGCACAAGTGAGTGTAACATAGTGAAAGCGAATAATAGGTCACATATACGTACTTATGAATCCCCTTAGTAGAGCTCCATCACAACCAATGTAACAATGTTTAATGCTCATGTACCATTTGCTTATAGCTACGTTTGGTACCTTTCAAACCCTTTATATGCAGTATTTAGGCACTTGTCACTCTATACACCATTGTAGCCTCGAATGGTAGTTAATGTAATTGACATCCATGCGATCTCCCAAATCGATGTGATGTAGCCTCTCTGCCTCATCAATGTCACATAGTGGGGGAACTCTCTACAACCCCCCAATTTAGCACACCACTCGCTTTATATGGTGCTAGTCAATGATGCGAAAACATATCAATGGTACCCAAGCAGTCTAAACATCTCTACCACGACTATAGTACTTGGGTATGATCTGAAGGAGATCATCGGTATAAGGTTGCCAAACAACTTGCAATTACATGTAAGCAATGTCATTTCCTATACAACAAATATGGAATGCAAAAGTAGAAGTTGTATTTATGCTGCATACCTAATCTAGGCTCTGTTGGTCAAAAGCATCTTTGTAGGCCCTTATTACATGGATCGGGTGCTATGTAGTATCCCAATCCATACTCCATTGAGCTGTTAGAAGCCTCGTACTGTTAACCACCATTCAATGCCTGCTAACGAAGGCAATGTATAAGAATTGATCCCAAGCCCACATCTGAAGGAGGATGGTCGACCTTCCCATCTCGTAAACTATATTCCTAAAAGTTAAGCACATCTATTTGTACAATTAGATAAGACATGCTAACCCACAATTGTACTATCCAACTTGTGTAAAGTTCTCTAATAGTAGAAGGAACATGAGATGAACCAAGTTCCTTATTGATTACACATATATTAGTATCTTTCTTATGCGATTAATTACGCTATTGATTCTTATGTGAACATGTTCTCTTATTATGTTCTTCTATTTTGCACAAGGTACATGTTGTTTTCTCTAGACATTCACTGACGTCTAACTCCATGTAGAACCATTTTTTTTTTTTCTGAGGCTTGGTCTTTTTAAGCTTGACCCATAGATTAGGTTGAACTTTTTGAAGATGCGAAATAATGGGCTTGGTTGACTCATTGCTAATTGGGAGGAAGTGCTCTCTATAACATTGCACTTAGTAGACAGATCTATACCAATCCCCCAATTGACGACGTAACATCTAGCCGCTTGAATCCTATTATAACAATTGCATCTAAGTAAGGGATCCTATATATTTTCCATTTGTTGCAAATGCACATGTGATTGTTGAAGTCAATTGTTTACAAGTGTTTACTCCCTTCATCCCATTACCTATATGCTTGCTACCCATGTCAACCTCATAAAGCTTGCCATACCTACTAAAACACACCACATGATACGAACTTGCTCACTTAACCCACTCCTCCAACATATCTGTAACATAATTCGTGTATGGTCGATTCTCAGCTACCTAATCCAATGCCTCATTGTGTCTCTTATCCTAAGTTAGTAAAAAGTTATAGAAGATCTTCCTTATAAGTGATGTAACTGATAGTTTACGTGCATGTTTTAACACTGAATTTTATACTTTAACCAGGTTCAATGTCATGTATCCAAATCGATAGCCTACATCATGGGCAAGTGTATACTGCTGCATTAGTAATGGGTGAAACTAATTCAAGGTGTCAGGCTTGATACGTAAACCTTCTCCATCTATTTCTCAAACTTTTGAGGTTGAGCTCGCATTACACCAAAAGTAGCTCACTTCTTACATTATTGGTTCTTGTATACCTTGTTGAAATTACTTGCAATGTGTCGAACACAACAACGCTACACCACAAATGGGGGTTTCCGTCCATTTTCATCCTTGTCTAAAGCTGACTGGATACCTATCCCTTTGTCTAACATTAAGCATATGGTTTCTCGACCTACTCTCTCACCATAGATAAATTGCCTCAAATTCTTAAGAAACCAACCTTACGTCTTCGTCATCTTGTCATCCACTAATGCTAGGGTTAGAGTGACTATATGGTTCACACCATCAATGTCGGTAGCAATGAGTAACTTATGATAGTATTATCAATATAAAAATGTCCCACCAATACCAACTATGGGTGTACAAAACTTCTATGCATCTATGCATGAGCCAAAAGACCACCAAACCTACTATAGCTTTATTACGTTCGGTTCCCTCGACCTACTCTACATTCACTTAACCTTTGCTATGAGATTACTCATCTATAGAGATCATTACATGATCTCTCCCAATTACTACAGATGGCTTCAATAGCCTTTATCTTTCTAACCTACAATCTTTTGTTGGAAACCATATACTCAAATTGCTTGGTAATAATGTTTCATAATTGAGAAATTTTTGTATCAAGACTTTCTCTAATGACATTCAGAAACTCCTTTGCCATATTATTAGAATCTAGCTATGGGTGGTCTTGAGTTATGATTGGATTTACACATATATGAGGTCTCACTAAACTTGTTATGACAAACACACTCTCCAACTTCTTCTGACATGCCCTTAATCTCCACTTGCATCTACCCTCATGCTTAGTACACACAAATGAGTACTTGCTCTTTTTAGATTCCATAAATCTAAAGTTCGTATGATACTTAATGTAGTAATGCTTCACAGCTCTCACGAGTTCATCTTTATTATTGAATCTCATACTTATGTAGAGGTCTTCATCAGCATGTAAGTTATTGAACTCCTTATTAATGTTCCTCTTGAATTGTACATAGCCATCATCTCTAACCTTGTTGAAGAACGATATTGCATCTTTGATAGTTGATTCGACCATTTGATCCTCTAGAAGATGACTTAACTAATGTAAGCTCCATTAAGCTTATGCTTAAGGCATAAGGATGTACAGGTAACATTTCTGGAATATAGGAACGGTCAACAGTCATCTCGAAAATAATTAGATGTGCAGGAGGCATATCGGTTTTAGTGTCATCATCATCATCCTCTTCATCTCCATCCAACTCATAATCGTCGTCATCATCATCATCATCATCTTCATCATCTAACCTTTTTATATGTTGAACCACCCAGTCATGTGAAACTTCCTTTTGAAATACCATTTTAATTCCCTCATCAACTGCATTATCGTCATCTTACATAGGGTTAGACATGGGCAGTGATTCATATTCATAAACAGCTAGCTTTTTAAACTAAGTTGGAGACATATGTATCACTTGTACGCGGGGGTTAGGGGGTAGGGTGCTCCTTCCATTTCTCTAATCCTTACATACAAGTGGTGAATGTGGGTTTGCTCAAATACTTCTACTATCTTAAATAAGTTTTCGACATTGTCGTCATCTATGATGGCAATTAGTGAGTAGGATACAATTCTCGAATACGTATTCAGATGTCGATACAAAATCTCAATCCCCTTAACACTTGCATCAACCCTAACACCATGTCAAACCCTTTGTAACAATTCAGAGAAGTTTGCATTAATTCTTACTTTCAACATCTTCATTAGGTCTTGATCATATTACGATCCTGAATTTCTCCTCATAATATTTCCATGAGTATAAACCATAAATTTCACCATACCTACCATTTTCAACCCATCCACATCAATAGGAACTTTTTAGTTAGCACATTATGGTTTGTACATCGTATGTTTGATCTTTGTTCCCTTACTCTTAATCTTAACTAAACAATTCTCTATTCTCTAAGAAACATTTCACTGAACACTTAATGTACGAAGTGATAAATAATCAAATTTAAACTCTACTATGACTAGAATATGTACCAACGTATAATTTACAACCAAAATCATGAAACCGAGTGTTATAATACTATCAATTACATGCATAAACACCATCAAAATGAAGAAATCACATGTATACATAAACATGAAAACCTAGAGTAGATCTTGTGTAAATATATAGCAATGACTCGTGTAAAAAATTGATGTAATCGGAGTATGGAGTTGTTTACCTTTGATTTTCGGTAAAGAGTATGGAAAAAAAAAAACAAAAAGGTTGAGGATTTTGGATTAGGAAGACATGTGAAGTTTGGCCAAGAGGAAAAGAGAAGGGAAATTGTGTTTATGTACTACATTTTGGAAAACAATCATGGGAGGCGATTATATTTTATTGACAGTAAAGGTGTACTTAGGAAATGCACCTTCTTTAGAAATATTGTTATAAAGGAAGATGCCTTGAAGAAGAGTGCCTTCTTCTTTAGTAAATTATGAAGAAGGCACTCTTTTGAAATGTTCCTTCTTCTTTAATTATACAAAAAAAGCCCGTTCCATGCCCTCTACATATAATAAGTTTTTTCCTTACCCCTTTTCACTAAGGATGTAATTAGGTGGGTCGTAATAGGGTTATTGACATGCCTAACCTAATAAAAATCCTACAAGGTATTTTCCAATAGGGTTTTGGAAAATACTTGAAAACCTTAGAAGGTTTTTGGATGAGTTTTTGGTTTTTTTAAAACCCATTGAGAAACCTATTATCCAGTAAGAAATAACTCAAATAATTTATATTATAGGAAATAAAAGCGATCAATTAGAAAAAAAAAATTTAATTTGTGCAATTTCTAATTCAACATTCCATTGTTGATTAATAGTAATACTTTGCATCTATTGATTTTTAGTGCTTTACTTTTCCTAACCTTTAAATTCTATACTTATTTAATTTGTGAAATTAAATTTACATGACTTACTGTTAAGTAGAAGAAAAAAAGAAGAAGAAGAGGAAAACGGTTTCCAAGTTAAGGAACTAAGTTCACCAACGGGCTTATCAGGCCAGTTTCAAGTAACATCCTTAAAACCCCATAGGGTTTTGGGCGAGTTTTGCGATACCCTATACGTAACGAAATGAATACTAGGATTACCAAACTTGTCCCAAATTCACTTCAGTTGCATCTTTATTTTTCACTAATTTTTTTTAGGGTATGTTCCTTGAGAGTAGAGAGAGGATGGAACAATTATTCCTAAAAAGCTTTCTATTACCTTATATCATCCACTCAATTAATTAAAAAAGTCAAGTGACTTGGTAATGTTCCAAAAATACTAAATAGATGCACATTGGTAATTTTGGTCATATTCATAACTTGAAACTACAACAGTTAATAAGATGAAATAATTATTAGAAGAAGTAAATATTGGAATATAATTTTTTAGATTATTTGTGGTAATAGTCATTTCTAAGGCATAATTTTGCTACCTTATTTGTTATATTTTAGAAAATAAACAAATTGTTAATTTTACATTTTTACTTCGTTCTACGCCTCTACACCTTAATCTATTGAACATAGAATTCATTATTTGATTATGATGATAACAAAACAAAAAGTGTATAATTAAACATATTGTTTTTTATAAGAACAAAACAAAAAGTGTATAGTTATACATTTTATTATTTGTTTATATTGAGTTAATTGAAAAACAATTGCTATTTTGCAAAACAATTATAAATATTAATTAACTTTATAAGATATTTAGATTTGAAAGATGTTTAAGCATCATTGAAGTTGAATTATATATTGTGGATGTTCTTTGTTGTGTTTGAAAGATGAAAATAGGCGAATTTAGCATACTGACTTGATAGCTCCAAAGTACTACTAGCTGGACGGTGAAGTGGCCTAGTTAAGAAGATGTAATTGCTTCTAATTATGTACCGGTATGATGGTGCAGTTGCCAGTATTCATGTTGGTAGCACATTTGCTTACCGTCATGCTAGAAAGAGTAAGGTACCGGCATGTTGATAAACTTGTTTCAACTAGTTATTGGAGCATTTAATGCACTATAATGGGAAGAATTGAATGGGATGATATAAATACTCAACAACCCGACCAATGACAAGAGAGAGTTGATCCTTTGCTGCAATAATCAACATTCTCTTGTATTCTTATTATTTATTATTCTAATTGTCTCTTGTATTATAATTTTCTAATATTTAGAGAGATTTGAAGTGTAGTGCTTGTGAGTTATTGGTTGCTAAGTATTGAGAGTTGAAAGCACTATACCGATAACCTTTAAGATTGAGTTTTGTGTTGTGAGTTGATATTGTGATTTATATTAAGAGTTGTGAGTGTGAAACTTGCATAGTCAAATTTATGTTTGTGTAGCTCTTGGAGCTTGGATTGAGAAATCAATAAAGTAGTATGAAGTCCTCAGTTGGAGGCATTGTATGTTCGTAAAGAGTAAGGGATGGTCTGAACTCCACATGAAATCTAGGCTTAATCTTCTTTATTCTTATCTCTTTTAATTTTTGCACTTATTATTATTTTATTATTATTATTATCTTGATCATTCTTATTATTGTATTTAATTGGAAATTTAAAAAAGAATTGCAATTTATCCTTAAAACTCAATTCACTTCCTCCTCTTCAGTTTAGCTTAGTGTTCTATAATTGGTATCAAAGTTAGTCTCTAAATTTATTGCTTAATTGCATTTAAAGTAAAGATCATGGCATTGAACACATTAAGCTTCATGGAAGGGTAAGTTATAAATAAATTATCACTCTTAATTGGGAATAGTTATCCTTATTGGAAATGTAAGATAGATATATTCTTAAAAGTACAAAATAGATTGTTGTAGCAAATAGTAGATAAAGGACCATTCAAGATAAAAGGTAAGGAAGAAAATAATTACACCAATAATGATTAGAAGTTGTTAGACTTAAATGAAATAGCTATGAATATCTTATATTGTGTCATTAATGAAAATGATTTTAATAAAGTTTGTATATGCAAGAGTGCTAAGGAAATTTGGGAAGAGTTAAAAAATACATGTAAAGGAACTAGTTATGT
This sequence comes from Lumnitzera littorea, assembly GCA_024138015.1. Classification (NCBI taxonomy): domain Eukaryota; kingdom Viridiplantae; phylum Streptophyta; class Magnoliopsida; order Myrtales; family Combretaceae; genus Lumnitzera; species Lumnitzera littorea. The sequence continues at coordinate 29,642,617 of JAMXBB010000004.1, read as the reverse complement.
AAGGGATACAAAAATAAGCTTGCTTTGTGGTCAATTTGAAAATTTCAAGATGGATTCTAATGAAACAATTGATGAGATACACAATCGGTTCATTAAAATTATCAATCCTTTAAGTATTTGTGGTAAATCCTTTACTAATCTTAAAATCAATTCCAAAATCCTTAAGTCTTTACTAAAGGAGTGGACAGCTAAGAGAACCGCAATTGAGGAAGCTCACAATTTTAACATAATGCCAAAGAAGCAACTTCTTGGAACTCTTAAAACCTATGAGATGGTTAAGAGGCAAGGAGAGAAATTCAAGAAGAAAACAATTACCTTGAAAGCAACCAAAGAAAGCTTTAGTATTGATGAAACTGAGGATGATGATGATGATGATGATGTGGCTATGATCACAAGAAATTTATGAAGTTTAATAGGAAATTAGTGAAGGACAAGGATAAAAACATATCTCAGTTAAGGAATAAGAAGAAGGAAGCAATCAACTATTATAATTGCCAAAAATTAGGTTACATTCAACAATGTTGCTTGAATCTTACGAAAGCCGAGAAAGGAGTAAGGAAAAAGGCTATGTTGGCGACTTAGAGTGATGGCGATTCAAGTGAATCAGATGGGGAAATGTGCTTCATGGCTATAAACAATGAGGCATGTTTTGCTTCTAATGACACTTCATTTGATGAGTTCAAAAATATGTATGATGAGTTACTTAAAAAATTTATTAAGGTTGAAAAGAAGAATAAATAGGAAGTAAATTTGATCTATTTAGAAATGAATATAATAAAGTGAATGATGTCAAAGAAAATTTAGAAAAGGATAATGAGTACTTAAGACTAGAAGTTGAAAAATTAAATATAAACAATGAAGAATTGAATCTTAGGAATGAGGAGTTGGCTAAGGAAAATGATTAATTGAAAGAAAATTATAATTCTCTTGAAACAAAAGTTGAAAGCACGAAAAATGATGATAATATGATTGATAGGCTAGGAGAGCTACAAATTAAAAATATTATCTTGAAATCTAGCCTAGATGATTCAAAACAAACTATAGCTAAGTTTGTAAATAGAGAAAAGAATTTGGATAAGCCCCTTGGCTCTCAAAGGTAAGGATTGGACAAGACCAAAATTGGCTATGATAAGAAAAATATTTACAAGTCTTACAAGAGTTGCTTTGTAAAACCAACAATCAAGACTTGTAACTATAGTGGTAGATATGATCATATTGCACACATATGTGTAATACGTTACAATACCAATTTGAATAATAAAGGTAACATGATTTAGGTTCCAAAAGGATAAGGATATATCATTGCAATCAACCACAAAGGACCCAAACTCACATGGACACCAAAGAAGCAATTACATGTTTTTGTAAGAACTTCAAATGAGAGCAACTCAAGAAACTCGAATAGATAATGTTCAAAGAAAATTTGAAATGCCTCCAATATGGTATTTGATTTAAGAAACTCATTCAAGTAGTCTCTATAAAATAACCAATAGATTTTGTGTGTACTTAAAACTCTTTATACCTATTAGGCTTTCATGTGTATATTTTTGCCATATCTTGGTCTTCATGTCAAACATGTGTTCATGCATGTTTAAATGTGTTAATATTTCATGTTTAAATGGTTAATCTGATATATTTATGAAACTATATAAATTTGACCTCTCCTTAATCACATTTAAGCTTTCATAAGCATTTGGGAACTTACCTAATGTTTTTACAATTAATCTCTTTCCAAGCCATGCTTATACTCTCACTAAATTATAATACACATTTAAATATTGCTTGAAATGGATAATTGCAAATACCATATATTTTGTACACATTTGAAGTTATTCATGTATGTTTAGGATCATATGTGCATAATTTTGCCATGTTTTGATTTTCACATTCAAATCCAACTTTCACATGTTTAATTTTGTCTATAGATTATGGTTGAATGATTAATTTAGCTTATTTTTGTTTTTTGTGCAAATTTAACTCCCCTAGACCTAAATTAGGCTCTTATTGTTATTTGGGAAGTCATATGATCATTTTACCCATTTACATGATATGTGTTTTGATCATTGCACCCTTGTATCTATGGACACCATTGAAACTTGTTTAGAATGCCAAATTATTATGAACTTGATTTAATGTATGTGTATGACATTAAGCTCAATGTGTATTCAATATTTGATGGTTTTAAGTAATGATCCTTGTTGTGATATTTTTCTTTCGACATACTTAAATATTATGTTGAAACTTGCTTAAAGTATTGATTTGTCATAACTAAGCATCATTGCTCAAAATTGGTCATTTATGCATTTACATGGCTCAATAATAAACTTTCAATCAACTAATGACTTAATTTTATTAAATGTTGTTAATGTTGTTGAGAGACAAACTTTTTACACTCAAGTGAACTTAAGAAATATGCTCATATAGATTTCATGCATAAACATGGCGTTTAATATGTTTAGGACATACTTGAAGTTGTTCATGCTTATCTAAGTTCATATATACACAAATTTATCATGCTTTGGTTTATGTGCCCAAAACCAGGCTTCACATGTTAATTTTCATCCCTAAATCATGTTTGAGTGGTTAACCTAGCTTCATTTGAATTTTGTGCATATTTGACACTTCCAAACCCTTATTGGGCACTAAGTGCTATGTGGAGCATCTCGTGTCTATTTATACCAATATGAATGTTGCTTGGTTTAATCATGAGCTCTTATGCTTCTTAATAACTTCAAACATGTTTGAGGCATGAACTTATTTTGAAATTGATGAAGGATCTCTACTTGCTTACTAGTTACTTACATACTTAACTTTGATCTTAAGGAACACAAGTAGTGATTTTATATTTTATAGAGCCTTAAAGTTATAATTTGTTCCTACCATGATCAAGTATGTATTTGAAATTTGCTTGAAGTGTTCATGCGCAAAAACTCAATGGCTATTCACATGACTTACTTATATATGCACATTTCTTCTTAATCATATACTTTATAGCTTTTAGGATTTGATTTGGCTAAATCTTTGAAATCTCACTTAAATTTAGTTTTTTCAAACCTTAACGGACTCAAATAAACTTGTTTGAAGTGTTAGAATACTCATTAAATCAATCTAAATCAACTTGAGTTGGTAACTTAGATAAATGAAGTAGACACAACCTAGTTTCTGTAGAATTGCTGACAACTAGCATGACGGTGCCCATCACTATAGGCATGCCTATCACGACTCGAGGGGGCTAGTCGTGGCAGTCGTCGTATACCGTACAAAGGACTGTAAATTGAATTTCCTTAGAATTGACAACCCTTTATGCAATACACAAGGCTACAACTATAACTAACAACTAAGAGTTGCACAAGCATGAGCAATATCATTTTATGATAATAATAATAAGATAAAGAAATATAAAACATAATCTATTTATATAAGAATTTACAGATAAGAAGTTTAAAGCATTTCTTAACTTAAACTAGTATCATTTGATTATATAATTAGATCTATAATCTAAATAAACTATCATGAGTACACTCTGATCACATCTTGCTCCCATATTGATCCCTTAATGAACAACTAACCTTAGGCATACGGTGGCCCGACTCCATGAACAACTTAGCCTGCGAGAGAAGACTATAAGGGTATAAGTTAACTAGCTTAGTGAGATAATCCCCTTAATCATATCACAATCAAGTTATACATTAATTAAATTCAATCAAATGAATGTATGTTAATTAGTATGCTAAATATATACATGCAGGTGACCAAGTACTGCTTACAACTCAGATTTAATGCCCACTGAAGTCAGGGTTGGACATACATCGACATAGTCAGATCTAGGTATCATACTAGAACTTATCTCATAACGAAACTCCGTATTTCGTATTTAAAAATGTAATGGTATATCTATTCTCAATTTTATCTAAAATGAATTCTACATATGATTGTGAATAGGTTCACGCAACCCTCACTCACCCCTAAACGGAGGCCTCTAGACTCGACCCTTAGCTAAACGGTTGGCGCTTATAACACCTAGTAATCCCGTGGGCCAAGGTAAGGTCATATCATATATGTACACCGTACGAAATTTATAATAATCAAATAATCAACCTACGTATGGCCTTTCGCTACCTTTGTGTAATGTAACGGCCAAAATTAGTTATACGGTGTATGATTATGTGTGTTTCAAGTTAACTTTTGCTGATCGAGTAAAATTAGGTCTTATTATTCAGTAATCAACAAGGTCACAAATAATTAATTTCTAACGAATCTACTATACAACAATCAATATGTTATCGTACTTTAAAATAAATTCACCATTAACAATAGTTATCATATATAAGTATAACCCATTCTCATATAACATTCAATTATTAAAATAATTTATATTCGTTAATTACAAATACAAGCAAGTATGGGATTATTAGAAAAAACTTATTTAGCCATAATCGACTCAAGGGTCGTAATAATCTGAAGGCAGTTCAAGGTCAAGGTTGGGATAACCTAAGAATAAGGAATATAGAAAATTGTAAGTTTAAGAATTTAAAACTAAACTAGTATCGTAATTCATAATGTTTACTTTATTTAGTTACGCGAAATTGTCGATTCGAGCTTTTTATCGAATCGCGTATAACTTTTTCGTTTTAGCTCGGATCGTTATAAATTTATAGTCCATTTTTTATCGTTTTTGAGCGTATTTTCTCTTAGTGAGATCCGTTTTAGATGTTATAACTCACAGTTTGAACTATTATATAAAAATATTACAAAATTTATTATTTTAATTTAAAAAGTTATGAAATATTAATTTTAGTTTTTTCTTAGTATATTCATGATTTAATAATTATTTAAATTATATAATCAATAATTTTATTATTTTAAGCTTATTTTACTTTAGTTACTTATTTTTACCTATTTTTGAGATTTTAGACTTATTAATTTATTATTATTTTTTTTCTAATTTATTATTTTCTAATATTCTATGATATACATATATATATATAAATACTTATATAACTATATGTACAAAAATTCTTGTAATATGAAAATATTAGATATAATTATATATACATATACCTATTATTATACTTGTATTTATATATAATAAAGACTAGGTTTATATATATATATATACATATACATATATAAGAAAATAATAACTTACATGTGTACATGAATATGAAGCACATGTATATATATATATATATATATATATAATATACGTATACTTATACTTATATATATATGAAAATAAAGATTATATACATATATACATAAATATTTATATTCATATGTACATATATATATATATATATCTATGTTTAATTTGTGAAAATACTAAATACATACTATATGTACTCTTATTTATATATACATATATATATTTATTTATTTTTATTTTTCGTGTACATGTATATATATATCCAAGTAGTAAAATTTCTAAATATCTACTATATATATTCTTAGTTATACATACATGTATATACATATATCATATATTTTACCTAATATTATATATATATATATACATGTCTACATACATATATTTATACATACATAAGGAATACATTTATATTTGTTTATCTACCCATACATCAATTTATGTACATGTAATGAAACATTTAGCAAAATACAACAAAATATTTAATATATACATGCACATACCGTATAATATTTATATATATAACTAAAATAAATATACTTACCTAAATATATTGTTATGATCCTTAATTTTCTTCTTCTTTTTCTTCTTAATTTCCTTCTTGTTCTTAGTTTTCTTCACTTTGTGTTTCGGTTTGTTTTTAGTTTTTTCCTTCTAGATTTTTTTTTCCAACTTCAAACGTGTACAATGAGGGTTATAAAGCAAGTGAATTGAAGAAAATATCAAGTAACAAATCTTAGCAAATCACTCATTAATGAGGGTAAGACATATGTTTAAAATGATTTGTCTTTACTCCATAAATTTGTGACACTTGTACATTATTATTTTTCACACATGGGCTGTAAGAGTGGTTAGAAAAATCACGTGGAAGATCAAAAAAATTATAAGAAGGAAAATGAAAAGAAAAAGAAAGAAAAAGGGAAGAAAATGGAAAATTAAAAACAAATATATGTAATTTTTCGAAACATAAAAATCATAAAAATAATCATTATAAATTAATTTTGGAATTTTATGGAAATTTATCAATTTAATTAGTAGCCGTTACAATTATAATTTTTATAAGTTATTTTAACGATTTCGTTAAAAGTTTTACGCGATTATACAATTTAATCGATTACAATTATATCACTATTGAAGAATATTTAATTATTTTATAGGCTTGAAGTTATAGTTTTAATGTTTTAATCAAGTTTGGGTTCGATTTTGGGTAATTATGTATAATTACACGATTTAGGGTTTCGATCAATTTCTAGGATTTTTATTATCGGTGTTATATTCGATTTATTAAGTTTCATAATTTTTTATTGTTATTAGCCTTATCGACTCATGACACAGTTTAGGACACTCGAACTTAAATTGGGATTCAAACTATTAATTTTCTAGGGTTTACAATGCCGGTATACCCCTTTAGATAAGAAGTTGCAATTGGTTTTGTTCCTTAAATCGTCATGCCAGTAGCCCTACTTATCGTCATGTTGGTACACCAGATTCTGAGTGCTATTTTTCAAAACCTTTGAATTTTCTCTTTCGTTACTTGCATTCCTAAATCATCTTCTTCTCTTAAACCCTAGAATCATTCTCTCTTTTTAATCTACAATTTCTAAACCCTCAAAATCATAATTTTCCCTCATCAATCATCTCCAAACTTACACAATCTCTCATCAATCCTCTCACTTCTTCAAGTTATACTCTCTTCTTCTCCTTCACATGACTTTCTCTCTCTACCAAACCCTCAGTCACCATTACAACGCTACCTTGATGAACTATAGTCACTTCTTACTACCCAGCTTGCCCCTTTCCTCCTCTAGCTTAAGATGATGATTCACCAACTATATGAATTGCCAACTTCCAATCTATTTTGTATATGCTCTTCATTATATTTATCTTATGTTATGAACTTAGCCATTGGCCCCTACTATTGTTACTTTCTAGTGTCTTGCCTTGGCCATTATCTTGGCTTTTTATTGCTTATGTTGCTTGTCTATGTTGTTTACCACTTCTAGTTTATGTATCTCATAGAGTTATTACACTCCTCATAGTTGGCTTGTATTTTTGAACTTTTCGTGTGATATGGGCTGATCTTATTGAATTCATTATGGAGATCTTATTTGGTGTAGTTTTTAGCTTCCTTGATTTCACTTTTACCAAGGGCATATTCTAAGGCTCAAGCCAAGCTAGGATTATGTCAAATTTTTTACTTGAATTCTCTTTCCTCTTCACCACTTGAATTCTCCTCTTTTTGATGAGGCTAAAGGGGGAGAAATATTTAAATTGTTAGAGTGTCAAAAAGTGTATTAAGTTAAATTGATAATAGTTACTCAAAAGATGATATTGATTTTATGACTTTGGCATATCTTGATTCATTGAAAGAATGATATAGCTAATATGTAGAGTTATTAAGAAGTAAGACTTGATTCCTTAACACATCAATACTCTCTTTTTTGCAAGCATTCTATTAATATTTTTAATTGTTAAATATCTTGACACTAAATGCTTAATTTATGAAAAGTGCTAGATTGAGGGGGAGTATTTAAAATATGAGGGTTTTGTCCTCTTCAAAAAAGGGGAGATTGTTAAACCTGGAGTTTATTATTTAATTTTAATGAAAACAAAACAAAAAGTGTATAGTTATACATATTATTTTTTTTATATTGAGTTAATTGAAAAACAATCGCTATCTTGTAAAACAATTATAAACATCAATTAACTCTATAAGATATTTAGATTTGAAAGATGTGCAAGCATCATTGAAGTTAAATTATATATTGTTGATATTCTTTGTTGTATTTGAAAAATGGTGTAAAGTTCTCAGTTTGAGACATTGTATATCATGGAGAGTAGAAGGCGGTCCAAACTCTATGTTAAATATAGGCTTGATTTTCTTTATCTCTCTCTTTTAATTTTCGTACTTATTATTATTTTATTAATCTTGATCATTTTTGTTATTGTATTTAAATGAAAATTTTGAAACGAATTGCAATTTGTTCTTAAAACTCAATTTGGCCCTTTCTTAAGTTTAACCTAGTGTTCTATATGATCCTCCTTAATACTAACTCTAGAACTAAGCCCTTTATAGTTGTTGCTCATGACCTTTTACCTATATTCTACGTTGACACTACGGTGTCGTTTAGTTGTATAATTCTTTTGACACTAGACAAGACAAAAATTTTTGTTCATCATTTTGTTTGCAATTTGAGCCAAGTTATTGGACAAAAGATGGTCCCAAGGACAAGGCAAATCAACAAAATTTTATCCCTTCAAAAATTCAAATGCACCGGACAAAACCTGAATTTTTCAAAATCTTAGAAATGTCTTGACAGAGTTGTCCTTTCATCCAAATCAAAGCCGTCTTCTTCTCTTTTTTTTTTGCCATACCCTAATCTAGGCTGTCTCTCTCTCTGTTACTCCATAATCAGTTGACGTGGGCTTTGACTCACTTTCCCTGTACTTACTGAGCTGTCTCAAGCACTGCTGCTACTAAGCGAGCTTGGCGTCGAAGATATGCCAAGCAGATGAAAGAGGATCGAGCCATTTAGCAGTTTCTTTGAATTTGAATGTGAACTGGTCTTCAATGGAGAAAGTGGTTTCTCTAACTCAAGTTCGGTGATGGGAGAGTTCCTCCATGAATAAAATTCTCTTGCATAAGGAGGAACCGTATGCTACAAAATTGCACAGTGCACGTGTGAAAGGAAAGTGTCGAACAAAATTTTTCTATTTGTATTGTCTTGCCGAGCAATTTGTTCCAAGCAAGCCGAGCTATTGGGAATAGCAGCCACAATGCCGAACTGCTGGATGATAATCAGACGCAGTGCCTAACTTTATGGAACCAAACCTTAATAACAGGGAAAATTGCTTAACTAGATACAAGTTCTTTCAACTATATTATCTAAAATTTCGTTGATATCTCTAACTCCCATGTTGATATTTGCAGGAAGTTTTTAAACCAATACCTTTAATTGAAGAGGTTGTCGCGATTCCTACCACACAAGTTGAGGAATAGAGTTATTTTCCAGAGATACCGGTAAGAGCCTCCCATGTATCTTTTTTATTTTAACCTCTGTTAGTTTGTTACATTGTGAACCATTGTATAGACATACTTAAATTGGGATCACTTCTCGATGATATGTGCCTGAAATTAGGAGTTAAATGTTTTTTGCGCCTCTGTTTCCTTATCTCCCACGGGATTTGGTTCTATCATGTGATATCTGGCATTTAGCTAGATCACTTCGTTTTTGTTCAACTGTTTTAGAACATATCTGAGATGCATGTTATTGTATATTCTTGACAATTGGGATGAAATTATTCAGTGTAAAGTACTCCTGGCTATGGAGATTTTTCATTTTTATTTTTTAATTTTACACCATGGGTCAGTTTAAATTTTAGTATAAAATACCGTTAGTAATGTAATTTTTTCATCTTTTGTGATTTCACAACAAGGGTCAATTGCCATCTACAAGTTGTACAATCCTTTTGTGTACCATAGTGCATGTCAAGAAGTGTACGAGTGTAAAATCTACAAGTTGTACAATCCTTTTGTGTACCATAGTGCATGCAAGAAGTGTACGAGTATAAAAAATAAGGTATTCATCACTGTCCTCGTTAGAAGATAACAGGGTATTCATGGCTGTCCTTAGTTTAGGAAGCTTGTTAGAGTTTCAGTAGATGCATGATTAACAGTGTATTATCATCTATTGGAGAATATGCGGTTTCCATGATGTTGTGTCTTAGATGTTGCTAAGCTATAGTTTGGTGTAAATATAGAAGTGGAAGTTGTTTTTGGTTGTAGAATTCCATTTGATCATATTTGTTTTTCACTTGTAATTGGCATCTTTGAAACATCTTCTTGTAGTTTAGAACTGTCTATAACAAATAAGAAATAACACAAAATTTTATAATTTTCTTATACTTATCATATCCAATTCTTTTTGTTTAGTCTAATCTTTGTAACCAAACACTACCTACCATCTCTATCCTTTGATGCTAGCAGCTGGCCCATCTCTGATGCTAACCGGTCTTTGGAAACAATCCAACTCCCATATCTCTTCTACGTAGCATTCGACAACAATGGTGGAAGCCTTGAATCAATAACTTAGAAGAAATCATCCATTAACTTCATATTGGAAATATTTTGGTTTGTCTACTCTATTTTTGTTAAATATGGTCATATTGATGATGCTATTGGTAGGGTCGTCAACCGTGTTAAATTATAATATAGGTGTTTTTGAGAGCAGTTAAAATAGTACATTTGCTACGGTCCATTTCAAAATTTTGAAACACAAAACGCAGTTTTGTTTGGTTCTGGGTCATGAATACTCCTTCCAACAACACTTTATTTATTTATCTATTTATTTATTTACTTATTTTGGGTTCTCATGCATTATCATCCTATCAAATTTTTTGGGATAAATTACAAGAACTTGAAATATGTTTTCGTGCTTTTGCGATTTATTGACTTATTTCATCCTTTTACAAGTGATCGCATATGCTATTTTTGTTAGGCAATCATTAGACCTCAGTTAAAATGGACACGTGACATGAATGTTTCCTATTTACAGAATTAAGTTCAAATCACGCACACCTTACTCAAAAACAATAAAATAGTACATTTTTTATATTCTCAAACCCTAAGTTAATAAAATTCATGCGTGATATTTTGCCCAATGTTTGAATTTTTGAGTAATATATATGTGACTAAGGATTTTGTTAAGGGAATAGGGGTACATATTGCATGTTGATTTTAACCAAAGACCAATGATTTCTTAAGATAGAACACTATATATCATGATCTAATAGTATCAATGTCGTGGTAAATTATTGTATACCATATAAAGATCTATGATCAACCCTCTCGTTGATCATAGGTCTTCTATACAACATATAAAGCTTATTTCACTTTACGTTACCATCAGACTCATAGGTAAGCAATATCAAGCAAAATGATTAAAATTAACATTTAATTACAAAAATACTAAAATTAAGATGTGGAATTGTCACATTCCACAACAAAAAGATATTACAATATACTCAAAACTATAAGATAATTGAATTAAGAAAATTTAGCTAAGTAAATACATTTATAATTCATTATTTATACAAAAATTCTCTCTTCTCATCTTGGACTCACACCCCATCTTAGTGCAAGACTCACCTCAGGCATTCTACGGCTCGGATGAACAAAAGGATAGCCTTACATCAACAAAAATCTATTGGAGTGTAAGCTTACACTTAGTGAGTAAATTCCTTTGTCATGCCATACAAACAACATAATTTAATGTACGACCCATGAATGTATGAACAATCAGAATGACATACAGTGACATAAGAATTGCATGCAACTCAGAATTATGTCCCCTGTAGTCGAGATTGGAGATAATTAACCGATACAAATCATTAACCGGATCTTAATACCTAAGTTTTTATTCCACTTGCACTAACGTGCTCAAATTAACTCAAGCAAATATATAGTATAAACAACTTTACATTTCATACAAAAAATATATCTTTCTTTTTAAAAATCAAAATTTTTAAACCAGAATTCCCAAGTCTAGCGATGTAGTGGCCTTTGCAATCCATGTTACATGCCTTAAGTGGAAGCTACAAGACACGATTCTTTGCTAATAGTTAGTGTCTCTTGGTGCCTAATAAGCCTAAAAACTCAAGATAGAGACTTAATAATATAAATGACCCATTAGCCTAATCTTCACAAGAGACCTTGCTCCTATGAGCTTCTTCCTATCTTCTGTGTGAGGTGGTAGTTAGTATAGTTGTAATACAATTATGAGATATGCATGACTTATTGATTTTTCTTAGTCGAATGCTTAATTAATTCAATTTCCAGTGTGATCAAGTAATTCCATTCCATACAATCCATGCATACTACTATCACGACAATTCCTATTATTATCTCATTAGCAAGTCATGGCATTCAACCATAATACAATACATATGCATTTCCCTTAGCCCATAATCATTGAAGTTCAATTTATATATTTAAGTACGACTACACTACAAGCAAAATCAAGCATGAAGTTATCAAGAATCACTCACTCGGCTATGGTGGATTAGTCGTAGTAATCTAAAGGCAAGTTGTCTCCTACGATTAGTCCCCTAATCATCGCAAATATGATAAAGTTAAGAGTTTAAGGTAAAGTTGGAAGACTAACCCATAATTCTTTAAGTTACACTTTTTAACTTAGTTTTGTATTTTTTCCAGTTTTACTTAAAACTTAATTGCTTATAACTTTTTCGTTTTATATATAATTTTTATGATTTTATAGTCGATTTCCATCATTTTCGAGTGTACTTTAACGTAGTATGGTTAGATTTTTGAGATAAGATATGCAAATCTCTATATTGATCATAACAGTAGCAATCCTCAAGATTTGGTGCTCTTTTGGGCATAGTTTAGTTATTAGACTTTTTGTTTTCTTAGGGAATCTTTTGGGTTTAGGCTTGGGCTTAGGATTAGGATTTTATTCTAAGTTTAAAATACTCTTTAAGGTCATATTTCCATCTTTGTCTTATGGCCTTGGTGCTATCAACATTTTCTTGGACTTTTATGTTGGGTCAGGTGGTCAAATGGGCTTGTTTTTTGTTTAAACTAAGGATAGTCATTTTGTTGGGCTTAAGAAGTATTATGTGGGCTTCTTAAAGGTCTCAAAACAACTTTTATTGATAGATTAAGGTGTTGGTTAGAAATTTGGTGAAGGCCCAACTTGGAGTTCTAAGCTTGCTTTGAGTGTTTTAGGTTTGGTTTTGAGTTTAAGGTTTTATACACTTGTTATACGTGCTTTAGTTAATCTTTCACTTTATTTACTTGATTTTATCATATTTTTAAGTGACTTTTCTTATAGTTCTAGATTTAGACGGTTTGGTATAAGGGTCATCAGCTTGGTTTTTTAACTTATTTTCTTATTTTCTTAAGTTTAGGTGTCAGATCATGAATTTGTGCTATTCATATTCCAACTCCAACTTAACTTCTTTTCCATAAGGTGATTATTTAGCTTATGTACTGCATAAAAATGATAGATCACATACTTATCATAAACTCTATGCTATAGTTCATATCTCAAAAGTTAGTTTCTTCATAAAAACTTCATATAATGGATTTTCCTTTACTTAAAGCTAAATTTGAGCACATGTTACTACATGAAGTAAAAAATAACATCTAAATATCCTACATACTCTACACATCCAGTATGTTATCTCCCTTTCCATACATATATTTTATGATTTTTTTAACTTACAAACTTTTATTCTACGTGCTAGACATATATCTTACAAAATATCAACTTAGCATGCTCATTTTTCAACTTTCATGTGAAAAATTCATAATCTTATTTCTTAAAGTGGTCTAACGATTTCATACTAAAGCACTTTAACAAGAAAATAAACTTACTCATCCTTAAAGCGTAAAAATGAATGGTTATGCAATTAATAGTCCTCTTAGCTCTTTGCTTTCCTTCCTCTTCTTGCAAGTTCTTTTAATAACTAAGATCTTGATGTCTAGGATGGGTTTTGGAGATATTCTAAAGTTTCTAAAAATGGCTTTTGAAGTTGATAAGGAAGGCAACAAAACAATGCTTATGCCATGAGTGTGGAGGTAAAAGAAATTAGCAGCAATGTGTAGATTTTGTGGGGTTGGGTTTTCTCTTTTGTTTTATGTTTGAAGTAAGAAAAAGGAAATGAAAGATGAGGAAAAAGAGGGGTGAGTGTGCTGGTTTGGTTATGTGTGGAAAGTGTATCCAATAAGCCTCATTTAGTTGTCTTTTATCATGTACAAAAGCCACTCTATGACATGACTAGATAATATAAGTATTAATGAGTAAATAATAGATGTGTAAGACAATTTGATTGATGGGTAAATGGCAAAACATAGCCTCCCCTTAGCTCCTCTTACAATTGGCCATTAAGGTCTCTTTTTAGGGTAGTATGTTGTCTTGTCACTTGTTTGAAAATTGAATTGATATAATAATGTGATAACTTGTCCATATGTAGTATAAGTTATTGTGATATATGGAAAGTATCTTATCACTAGTTTTTAATTGGTTATCAACTGATAATTGGTTCTAACTCTAACTCTTAATTGATAAGTTATTTAAGGTGATTGGTTGACTTATTTATCTATATGTACATAGCTTATGCATGAAAATAAGGGAATTGTCTTATATGTCATTCTTTTAGAGTTTGGTTCTTAAATCAACTTGCAAGTTATGATTTGTTCCTCATAAAATTATGGACTTTTCTAAAGTTGAATTATAAGTTCTTAATTATTTTGGGGTTTAGGGTTTTGGTGACTTTAGATCCATTGTTCTCGTATTCGAGTTTTTATTGCTAGTGAACTTTTTGAATTGAAAAACTAAGTTCATTTTTAGATATAAACTTAAATTCTTAGTTTAGTTGATCTTTAAGAACGTTTAGAAAGTATTCTTAGTTGATTCACATGCCATTAAATAGTAGAGTTTACATCTTACCCCCCTTAAAATAAGTTTTGTCCTTAAAACTTAGAGATGTACTTGGATCTTCAAATAATTAGGTGTACTTTTGTCTTACTTCTTCCTCAGCTTCCCAAGTGGCCTCTTCTCTTTCGTAGTTCTTCTAAAGTAATTTTACATACCTAATTTCCTTATTCCTCAACTTGTGAACCTTTCTATCTATGATTTGGACTAGGTGTTCTTCGTATGTTTGATCTTCCTTGAGTTGTATTAGTTCTAGTTTAATGACATTATTTAGGTCGAGTATATGTTTTCTCAACACCGACATGTGAAACATATCGTGTATTCTAGTCATACTAGGCGATAATGCTAAGCAGTACGTAAGCTTTCCTACTCTTTCAAGAACTCAAATGGTCTGATATATCGAAGGCTTAGCTTCCCTTGAGTCCTTACTCGATGTATGCTCTTGATTGAACTTACCTTCAAGTATACATGTTCTCCCACATTAAACTCCAATTCTCTTCTCTTCAAGTCGGCCCAGCTCTTTTGCTTGGCTTGGGCTTCCTTCATCCTTTCCTAATGGTGGCTACTTTTTTAGTTACCTCTTGAACCAAGTCTGGTCCCAAAGCTACCTTCTTTATGTCATTCCAAAATAATAGAGATCGGTATTTTCTCCCATATAAAGCTTCATATGATGGCATTTGAATAGATGAATGGTAGCTATTATTGTATGCAAACTCAACTAAAGGTAAGTGAGAATCCTAATTTCCTTTGAATTCCATGACACGAGCCCGAAGCATATCCTCTAATGTTTGAATTATTCTCTCTAATTGTCCATCTATTTGAGGATGATACGTTGTACTGAACTTCAAATTAGTTCTTAATACCTTTTGCAAACTTCCTTAAAATTTGGATGCAAACCTTGAATCTCTATCAAACACTATTCTAGCTGGCACCTCAGGTAAGTGTATTATCTCCTTCAAATATATCCGAGCCAACCTTTCTAGGGAGTAGGTTATATTGATGGGTAGAAAGTATGTTGATTTTGTGAGTCGATCTATTACCACCCATACAGTATCATGGTTTACTACTGTTTTAGGCAATCCACATACAAAATCCATGGTGATTTGGTCCCGTTTCTACTCAGGGACTAATAAGGGTTGCAATAATCCTCCTAGTCGTTGGTACTTCGCCTTAACTCTTTGGCACCTGTCACATTTGAGCACATAGCTTGCAACATTTTTCTTCATCCCACTCTACAAAAAATTCTTCTTGAGATCTTAGTACATTTTAATTCCTTTGAGATGTACCATATATTCAGAATAGTAGGCTTCCTTTAAAATCTCCTTCCTAAGTTCAAGGTTGTCAATTAGACATACACGTCCTTTCATTCGGATCATTCCATCTTCATCTTGACTGAAATCTGTATACTTTCTAAGTATCATCTATTCTCTTACGTGTTGTAGAGCAAGGTCCTCTTGTTATGCTTCTCAGATTCTTTCTTGCAATGTTGGCTCAAGGACTAAGTTTGATAATTCGGCATTCGCTTCATGTCATGAAAATTCTAAGTTCATCTTCTCAAATTCCTTGATCAATTCTTTTTGCTCAATGAGAAGGGATGTAACTTCTACACAGTTCTTCCGACTTAAGGCATCGACTACTGCATTCACTCTCTTAGGGTAGTAATTGATGTGGAGATCATAATCCTTTATCAATTCTAGCCAACGTCGTTGCCTCATGTTTAACTCTTTTTGAGTGAACAGATATTTCAAACTCTTGTGATCGGTGTAAATTTCATACTTAAAGCCATATAAGTAATGCCTCCATATCTTTAGTACAAACACTATAGCTGCTAACTCCAGATCATGAGTGGGGGAATTTCGCTCGTGCGGTCGCAACTATTGTGAGGCATAAGCAATCACTTTTCCATTTTGCATCAGTATATACCCTAGACCATTCTTAGATGCATCACTATATACTGAAAAAAGATCATTATTAGGCAAAACCAAGATTGGTGCTAAGATTAATCTCTTCTTCAGCTCTTTAAAGCTTTCTCATCTTTCCTCATTCCATTCAAACCTTTCATTCTTTTGAGTCAATATAGTAAGTGGTTTAGCAATTTTCGAAAAGTCCTTTACAAACTTTCGATAATATCCTACCAAACCAAGAAAACTTCGCATTTCAGTGACGTTTTCAAGCCTTTTCCAATCAATGATAACTCTTATCTTTTCAGGGTCTACTTTAATTCCTTCCCTTGAAATGACATGTCCTAGAAAGGATATATCCTTCAACCAAAAATCACACTTGGATAACTTGGCATATAACTTGTGTTCCCTCAAGGTCTACAATACTAGTCTCAAGTGTTCTTGATGTTGTTCCGAGGTTGACAAATACACCAAGATATCATCGATGAACACGATTACACACTTGTCCAAATATACTCTGAACACTGAAAGCGCATTGGTCAATCCGAATGACATTACTAAAAACTCGTAATGTCCATATCTTACTCTGAATGCTGTCTTAGGCACATCTTCCAGTTTGATCCTCAATTGTTGATATCTCGATCTCAAATCAATATGAGAGAATGCACCCGCACCTTAAAGTTGATCAAACAAGTCATTAATACGAGGTAAAAGATACTCGTTCTTTACGGTAACTCGATTTAGTTCCCTCTAGTCAACATAAAGTCGAAGAGAAGCGTCCTTCTTCTTAACGAACAAAACAGGTGCTCCCCAAGGCAAGACACTTGGTCTAATGAAACCTTGGTCCAATAACTCTTGAAGCTGTTTCTTTAGCTCCTTCAATTCTATGGGAGCCATCCTGTAAGGCGCCTTAGAAATTGGCTTAGTTCCGGGCATCAAAGCAATGGTGAAATCAATCTCTCTTTTTGGTGGCAACCCTGGTAGCTCTTCTAGAAACACATCGAGAAATTCATTTACCACTTAAATATCCTCTATTCTTTGTTGCTCCGACTCAACTTCAGTAGTATTTATCCAACTCGTCTCTAACATCAACACGAAGGAGCTTAGTTCTTATATTCCCACTAGTATCGATTCTCCTTAAAACTCCACCTCAAATCCTTCTACATTGTTAAAATGTGCTTTCTTCTTTTTACAATCAACTATAGCTCCATATGATGTTATCCAATTCATGCCTAAAATCATCTCATATTTTCTTAAGTCAAGAATGATGAGATCTGTTATACTGTCGTGGCTTTGTATGCTGAGTGGACACTTCTTCACTATCTCTTTAGTAATGACTATGCTTCCCTTAGGGGTTCATACATTGAAACTTGATTCAGTGATGGTTATGGGTAACTTAACTCTTTTCACTACTTAAGGGGCAACAAAGGAATGAGTAGCTTCAGTGTTGAACAAGGTATACATCGAATGTTCCTTTATACCGACGTTCCCTGGATTGAATTAAAGTTGAGTTTTTATAAGGTATAATTATTAAACTTTGAAATTCTTGTTATTAAGTTAATCGTTTTGGCTTCTTATTACTAAAACATACTTAATAACATAACTCAACTTAAAAGAGAGTTTAAGAAACATATCTGTAATCAGCTCAATATCTACAACATCTCTTACTTCTTTACCGCAGACTATCTCCTTGTTAGGATACTCTTCATAACCCTATCCTCCCTCCAGATTATAAACTTGGGCGACATCTACAGCTCTTGATCTTTGGCCATTTCCTCTAGCTATCTTCCCCATCCCAGAGCATCTCGTAGTCTGTACAATGACATTTTGATGTTGAGGGCAGGTGTTATCAACATGTCTTACTTGTTTATAGATATAGCAAGTCATAGTGGTCTTCTTTGGACAGTTTGCTACCAAGTGACCTCCTTCTCCATAAAAATAACACTTGTTTCTAAGCTGAGCCTAATCTCGAGGATAGTGGTTCCCCTTCCATTTCCATCAAGACACCTTTCCATTCCCATTTCCATCAAGACACCTTTCCATTCCCATTTCCATTCTTCTTATAGATCACCTTATGGGGTCTCAGAATCTTTCTTACCTTGGAACTCGAGCTTCTAGGTCCTTCAAATGGCCTTTTTCCAAAAACAGTCACTTTTGGTTTCAACATTTCTTCTCCTTGCCTCTTGGCGGTCTCCAATACTTTGCTTTCTCTATAGCCTCATAGTAAGTCCTCAACTAAAATTCCAAAACCTTCCTTTTTAATTCGAGATCCACTCCCCTTACAAAAATTTGCTTCTTTATCTAGTCATTGTCATGATATTTAGGTGGAACAAACTGGAGTAGGCGTGTAAAGTCTGCCTCATATTGCTTTAAAGTGTGATTCCTCTTCTAATTCTAAACAAGTCATCATTGTATTTTTCCCACAAGCTCTTCGGGGAAATAATGCCTCAAGAACTCACCTCTAAAATCTTCCTATGTAATAAGGTGCCTTAAGTTTCCTCTCTTCATTTCCTACCATATCCTCACTCTCAAACAGAGCAAATAAGTATCATATGTCAATGTCAAATGATATGGCACTTTAAAGGCTTCAAATGATCTTTCTACCTGCATAAACTAATCCTTAGCCTCATCGGGTTGGCTCGCATTTCCCTCAAAGTACCTGTTCTATTTTAGAAATTCAGCTAACAAGTTCCTTCATTGTCGGGGCTCATATGGAACTGGGTAAGGGTCTTTGGCTAGCCTTACCGGTGGCGGTAGAGGTGGTGGTGCTACTGCATATTGCCTTACCATGGCCATAGGTGGTGGTATAGGCATTTGTGGAACATTCTCTTGTGATGTTGGTGGTAGAGGTGCTTGAGTTTTTTCTAAGAAAGTCTTTAATAGAGCATTGTTTACCTATATAACCATTAATATTTTCTCGATGTGGTTAACTGGTGTGTTTTGTTCCAAATTTTGAACTGGTGGCACTCTATCTCTTGGAGGTTATCTCTCGCGCCTCTGTTCATTGAAAATAAAATTTCCAAGATCAGGTTTCATATGGTTAATTCAAATCACAGTTTACTCAATCCAGTCCTTTACTTAAATGACACAATTTTATTGTTTGAGAATCATAATGTCCTTATTCAATTCATCCATTATAAAGCACTTCTTTTTAATTGCACTATTGGAATAGGAATCAACACACAACGAGTTCTTTCATAAATTCTCCAAATATACATAAGGTTCAAGTACATATCCTTCCGAAGTTACACATACTTCCTACGATTATTGCAACAATACTTAATATAACCATAAATTAAAAGTATATGTAGGTGTATGGGTTTAGATGTAATGATCATATGTGTGCCATGTGTTGATTGCGCTATATGTGACTAAGGAAATGACTTGAATTACATGAATAAGATAATCAAGTGAGGTAGGATAGGAAGAAGGAGTAAGCAATCTAGATAAAGCTCTAATACGTAGGTGTGATAGGTAGAGGAGTATAATGGCATCAAACTCTACAATCAATGAAGAATGGAGTAGTGTTCTTGGGGTGTTTAAGTATTTGATTTTTTAGATAGAATTTTGATAGAGTAGCGGTGTTAATGGGAATTTTTCACTTGTCCAAATGAAAAAATGAATGGGGTATTTATAAGAAATGGTATATAATCCCATCCATCAGATTATGATAGTGATCAATGGCCAAGATTAAAGCCTTTGATTAATGGTTTTCATATAGATTCCTTTTCATTGGTTTAGGCCTAAATAAAGGATTTATATTTTAGTGTGAGCTAAACAAAGAAATATTAGATTTGGTAGAATAATCTAATCGGCCTTACTCCAAGTGAGGTTAAAAAAAGGAGTCCTTAGAAAAAATATTATGTCTATGGGGTTATGATGGCGCTTTTTGAAAGGGCACCTTCAGTTTGGGTTATTTTTGCATTTAAGACACTATTTTGAAAGGTACCTTTAGTGTATTTTATTACAACTAAAGGTGTGTTTAAGAAATGTGCCTTTATTTGTAATTGTATCATAATTGAAGGTATTCAATTATAATTTCACTACAATTGAACGTACCCTTTAGATAGGTGTCTTAAGTTATAATTACTTACATGCATTTTGAAAACATGCCCTCTTTGGAAAAACCTACACTACACAAAACAAGTAAGTCAAAGAACCCTTTGTATGCTTAAAACAAAGTAAAAGCAAGAATTACAACGCAACTAAAACCTTGAAACTCCGAATCTAACCCATCTCATTACCTCTAAAGACATAGCTCTAGCATGTGATGATATTCATTACTCCACATCCAATTCACTTACATGAAACCCTAAATCATTCACTACTACAATAATATAAAAAGTGAAACATAAGGCGTACAACTTATTGAAACCATCATGAATAAGTTAGATTGATATTAAGATCTATATAAACATAAATGTCATGAAGAATAATTTATAACAAATACAATTTTATTGTCTCTTAAACTTAGTTAACACTCGGCACACTCTAGACGCCAAACTCTCATTATGTCTCCTCTCTTTAATAATAGGTTGAGCCTAGGACTCTTAAGTATGTAGTAGCTATTAAGGTGGGTTTGAAAACTGTAAGGTGTCGATAGTAGGCACCTGGGAAGAACTTTCTCCCCAAGGACTGATGAAGCTCCTCCATTTATTAACTGGTGTTGGCAGTATAAAAAGGGGGTTTTCTTAGATACTTAAAGCTAGGGTTTCAAACATACTCCCCCCATGCGTACCCTCAAATGACTCCTTTATATAGAGGGTAGAGTTGTACTATCATCGCCATGATGGGCCCTATCCCTAAGCACGCTGAACTCTTCTCGCTTGTGTCCATCTACCTTACTTAGGGGGGTTTGGAGGGTTGAACTCCACTTAGGTGTCCTCATTCGGTTACTCTACCTAAACTTAAACCAAATGGGGAGGGCGGAGAGTGACTAGGAGATGGTTGTGTAACAAATGAATCCTGTGCTTGGCTAAGGATTAGGATGCCTAGTAGTCATTCTCATTGAGAGAGATCCTAATCTATTGGAACTCTTCAGCTTATGAAAGATAATAGGTTTAAGAAATTGCATAACAATGAAAGTAGGAAAAAGTAGTCGTACTTAAAAGTCATCTCACCAACTACCCAAGTAATGCTCTAGTCTAGCTAATGTCCCGTCAAGTGATCTACCTGTACCATTGTTGGTACCCAAGCTCCACTCCTTTAAGTCTGTCAATCTAGATGACTTAAGAGTCGTAATCATTCTATGTGGTGATGTGGGGAGATGCTTCGTGATCTAATCCACATCTATCCTCCCATACAGATCGATGTGGTGTAATACCTCCTCCGTATTGCATATAGGTGGAGTCCTTTGAAATCCACTAAAATACTTGACGACTCGATTGGAAAAATGCCACTTAATAATGTGGAAGCATATGAGTGGCACTTGCACTCCCTAAATGTGTTGACCATTATAGCAGAAATGAGATAGTATCTCTAAAAGTTCGTTCGGATATGATTACCAAACTACCTGATAGATGTATTTGTTATAATTATTGTAATGGCAATGGAGTAGAAGAGCTAGTAATTAAATTTCATGAAAAATAAGCACATGATCTAAACTCTATTTGTCAAAGGCATTGTGGTATGCTGTCATGACATGCATTGGGTATATCCTTATGTTACGATTAGTCATCTACCTAACAGCCAATGGTCTCTTATTGTATACAATCATGCGATGCTTAGGGATGGGACCTTTGTGTGGGAATCTATCATGTGCCCATACTTGAAGGAGAATTGTTGTACCTTCCATCTCCTGGGCAGTCTTTGACAAAGAGTTGCATAGCTACCTATATAGCCATACACGGCACACAGATCCTTTGTTGTACTGTTTGGCTCTCTCGAAGTCATCCATTAGAGGCAGGAACATAGCATACACCAAGTTACTGGATTTGTCGGTAAACACGAACCTACCCAACATTTGCAAGATGTGAGCTCTTGTGTGCTATCTAAACTACTCATCGTCTAGTTACTCAAGTAGGGAAGCAAAGTGGTCAATTAGCCAGCCTATATGTAAGTGCCTTCCTTGCCCATTAATGTTGTCCTTTAGAACTACCTTAATGTAGGTAGCACATACCTATGGCCATATCCTTTATGTGCTCCCTATTATGGGCAATCCATCAACTCTAAGGCTTAACTGAACCTCTATATCTTAGAGTGTAATCGTCATCTCTCCATGGGCCATGTGAAAAGTATGAGTCTCCCTCCTTCGCCTCTCCACCAGTGTAATGATTAAGTGGTGATTCAGTTGAATGTATAGAAGACAACTCAAACCTATGAAGCCAGCTTGATTAAGGTAAAGCAGCATGCAATCATCCTGTAGGATCTTATGAACTTGCTAGTTTTGCCTAAGTGTCCTCTCTTGTTGTCATAGCCATGCTAATGATTTTAGTAAGTATGCTACAAGTAAGTGGAGTAATTTATGTTAGAAAGAAAAGTTAGTTCTCTTACATGTCTTGCCCATACACGTATGGACCCGTGCTTGTCTTGTCCAGTGAAAATGGATCCATCAACTAGTCTGGACTCCATCTAACCTACAAAAGCAAGAAACAACATCGTTAATACAGTGAAATTACAAAATAATTACGCATCATCTATTAATAAACAAATCAAACCATGTATAATTTAGTACAACTAGTTCTAACTACCCTGTTAATTCCTCTAGGATACGTTCTTCTGTTGTATCCCTCCCTCCTAAAGAACGTGTAAGTGGTTTTGTTTGGTCGATCTCTTGACTCATCACAAGTTCAGTTGTACTTTCTAGAGGTGTAGAATGACTAGCCAACTTGACTCATCATCAGTTGGGAAAAAGTGGACTTTGTACATTTGCACCTGATATGCAAACTTATACCAATTCCTGATATTAGACATCACATCGAAGCGCTCAAAATCGGTAGTGGTAATAGCATGTGAATAAGGAATCTTATATATCTACCACTTATTGCATGTACACATGCGTCTATTGAAGTCTACTATTTGCACGTACCTACCTCCCTTCATCCCATTATCGATATGCTTGCTTCCAGTCTTAACCTCATAAATTTTGTTGTATCGACTGAAACGTACTACTCAATGAGAACTCACTCCCTTGAACCACTCATCTAACATCTTTGCTACGTATTTAGTGTATGCTCGACTTGTACGCACCCACTTAAGTACCTCCTCATGTCTCTTATCCTATTAGAATATGTAATTGTAGAAGAACTTCCTTACAAGCAACATTACCAGAAGAGCACGAGTGTGCTTTAACACCGAATTATACACTTGCATAAGGTTCGACGTAATATACCCATACCGATAACCCTTGTTATGTGCAAGTGTCTATTGTTGTATCGATAGAGGATGAAACCAATCCAATGCACCAAGCTTGATATTGTGAACCTTCTTTAAGAATTTTTCAAACTTTCGAGGTTGAGCTTGCATTACTATGAAGGTCGCCCACTTCTTGTACGACTCACTCTTGTAGACCTTGTTGAAATTGCTTGCAATGTGCCCTATGCACCACCGCCACATTCCAAAAGGTGTTTCTAACCATTCTCATCTCTATCCAATGCTATGTGAATCTCCACCCTTCTATCGAATATCACATAAATAGTTTCACGACTAGCCCTATCCCTACAAACGTACTGCCTTAGGTTCTTAAGAAACTAACTTCATGCATCGGCTATCTCATCATTGACCAACGCAAAAGCAAGCAGGACTATGTGGTTTACCCTATCCATACTAATGGCGACCAATAACTTGTGGCAATAGGTTCCATATAAGAATGTGCCATCATTACCTACCATAGGCCTACAGTACTTCTACACATCCATGCATGGGTTGAATGACCACCATACCTACTTCAACTCTATCACCCTTGGCCGACTTGACTAGTTCCACATCTACTCTAACTTGGTGCAAGGGTTAGTCATTTGGATTGATTGAGCAATCAAGACAAATCATTAGATGATCTATCCCAGTATCTGTACACAACTTCAATTGCTTTTATCTTTCCAGCCCACACCCTTTTATTGTCGACTTGATACCTACAGTGCTTCTTCATAATACTGTGAAGCTGGGAAATCTTGGTGTCAAGATCTTTCCTAATAACATTTAAGAATTCCCTAGCCATGGTATTGCTGTCTAACTATGGGTGATCTTGATTTATTATTGGATTTATACATGTATGGGGCTTCACTAATCTTATAATCACAAACACACCTTTAGTTTCTTCCTACGAACACGTAGCCTCCACTAGTAGCCATCTTTATGCTTGGAATAAAGGATGGAATATTTACTTAGCTTCGATTCCGAGGATTTGAAGTTAGCATGATATTTGATGTGGCAGTACTTAACAACTCTTACAAGTTCCTCCTTTGTATTGAATCTCATATCTATACTAAGATCTTCACTAGCTTGCAAGTTGCTGAACTCTTCATTCACCTCCTGTTCGAAGTTTAAGTAACCATCCTCCTTACCCCTATTGTAAACAAGAATTGCATCCCTTACCTTTATTTTTGCCACATAGAACTTTGAAGTCTGCATTGAAGCTAGTGTTGGAACTATTGAACTTGAACCTAATGCGTACGAGTATACACCAAGCATCTCAGATTGGAAGTTTCAGGTGGCAGGCACCCTAAGCACAATAAGAGGCACAAGAGGG
Source organism: Lumnitzera littorea (assembly GCA_024138015.1). NCBI lineage: Eukaryota > Viridiplantae > Streptophyta > Magnoliopsida > Myrtales > Combretaceae > Lumnitzera > Lumnitzera littorea. The sequence goes on along the minus strand of JAMXBB010000004.1, from coordinate 29,617,426 downwards.
GTCTCATTAACATCATCACTATCATACTCATCCTCGTCATCCTCATCATCTTCCTCAGGTTCATAATCATCATTGTCATCATTTCCAAGTAAGCATCCCATTCATTAAACTACACAAATGTGTGAAACTTTCTTCCGCAAAACCGATCCTATGGCCTCATCCACAGCATTATCATCATTCTACATGGGCATAAATATGAGCAATGGCTTATATTCATATGCCATTTGTTCATTCTCCTCAACTAATGCCACCCCTTCATTCTCTTCTAGTGGAGCCATGTTCGTTTCTTGTGCAAGGGGGCTTCCTTCTACTTCTCTAATCTTAACATACAGTTAATAGATATAGGTCTACCTAAATGTCTTTGCTATCTCAAAGAGATTCTTGACAGCATTGTTGTCCTTGATGGCAACAAGCGAATAATTTATGACACTCAAGTAAGCATTAGGATGTTTGTACAAAATCTTAACCCATGCACTTAAATCCACTCCAACACCTCGACAAACCCTTTCGAAGAGATAGGAGAAATTTCCATTGGTTCTCAACTTCAACAACTTTACCGAGTCACTAATCACGGTCATATTTTGACCCTAAACTTCCTCTTAGAATGTTTTCATATGCAAACATCATAAATTTGACCATGCTTACCATTTTCATCCTATTCATAAGGTAATTATCATTTCAATTAGTACATAATTGATATCGTCCCGTTCAATGGGACCGCAAGCTCTATCTTATTTTCCTAAACTACACAACCCCCTAATTGACATTTCACCAAACACTTGGAATGTACATTTCAAACAATAAAATTACAACTCCATAATGCGAAATCTATATGCCAATACACAAGTCATTCACATATATTGCTATAATACAATATATAATATATACTGGCATGTAAACACAACAATTAACATCTTAGATCAGTTAAAAAAACACATATCTAAACCTAGGATTCTAAATGGAAAAGTATAAAAAACAAGTGTATATGATGTATGAAATCCATGAAATCGATGTAGATTAAGTGTTTAAGATATTTACCTTCATTTGTTGGAGTAGATTTTGCAAAAAAAAAAAAAAAAGGGTCTAAGTGAATGGTTTTAGAGAGGTATTGATTTTTGTCGAGAGAGAAGTGAGGAAGAGAGAGTATTTTCTAGTGGGGGGAATGAATCTGTTCATGCGTTTTGGGAATATATGGATAGTGAAGACACTTTTTTGAAAAGTGCCTTCAATTATGATACAATTATAACTAAAGGTGCATTTCTGAAACATGCCTTCATTTTTAATAAAATACACTGAAGGTGCCATTTGCAAAAAGCGCCTTTACGACCCTATGACATAATATTTTTTCTAAGGACCCCTTTTTTCAATTTTTTTGAAGAGTGTGTTTTTCTACTCTAAGCTCACCATGCCAAAACTTCCTCGATCATCTCGAATATACATGGCCTTAAATCTTCAGGCCTTATTATCTTAGCCTAAAGAGTCAAATCTATTTTGATTATTGGGGCTTAAGGCCTAGATTCAGATTTAGCTCTTTACATTTTGCTCCTTAACCAAAGTTGAAGGGGTTTAGGCACTAAATAAGCTTTTCAATTGACTATGATGTGTGTGTGCTATCGAACAACTTCATTGTCACCAAATTCATTTAAGAATTGGCTTAGTGTACCAATTTACAACACTTCTTAATCGTGTGTCATGCCTTAGTTGGATTGAGTTGTACATTGACTCTAAGGCAATACCGTAGTGAATCTTCGTCGAGTTGAATTTCTATACTAAGTTCACATTAGTGATCTCGTTGGGCTGACGTCATGTATCAACATTGCCTTAATTTTCTTCTTACAAGGGAACATCTCTCTTATAAGGTTTTCACATATAATGTAAACACTTTGTGTTAGCTAAATCTTATTTGTTATATTATGAATAGTAAGCACGGCAATCCTACTAAATGAATTTTCAAATCTCTATTTAGAAAATTCCTTCTAAAATACTCTTATAGTACCTTATTTAATAATTCCATGGTATCTTCAATTGCAAGCAAGTAATAGTTAGGTCCCTTTACTCCATAAATACCCTGACCAAATATTATGTAATATTATCTGATACATGTGTAGGATACTAAAAATATTCCCTTAACCCCAAACTATTGGCAACTTATATTTTGTGATACCATTTTTTCCAAGCTCTTTACAATTTATTACAAAACCAATTCTCTTTGAGACATATAGTTGAACAATTATAGTGCACATTCCGACTCATCGTCTAAAGCTACGTGACTGATACCCATAATTCCTTCTACAAATATACTCCATTTGACAACACTTTGCTTAGGCTTTCAATGAATTCCAAATAATATAGCCCCTCAATTAGAGCCCCTCCCCCCTCCCCCTACTAATCCTCAACTTGCAATACTTTAGCCCCATATTGAGTACATAAAAAAAAAAAAAAAAAAAAAACACCAAGGCCAAGTCAAACTAAACAATGAGTAGAGTCTAAAATCAGATAAACATGCTAGCTATCCATATAATACATCCAATTCGTAGACCACCAATTTCATGTGTTTCCTAATAGTACTTGCACTTAATGGACTCTAAGTACACATGAGTGTTGCTCCAATTTCTTTTTTTTTTTTTTTCTGAATAAGATGTTGCTATGAATGTGTTAATACCCCATTGAATTGCTTGCTCCATAATTGTGTTTGTTGCTATGATTGAGTCGTACATGTTCCTCCCTTTTTTTTTTTACGCAATCTATCAAACAACTAGTATACATTAGTAAAATAGCATTACTTGTTCAACCTAGCTTCCCATTAGTAGTGTTCCTTGATGTTAATGGATTACCAACCAATGAACCCCTCACTTGCGCCCGCCTCCAAGGCCTTTAATCTCTCACTAGAAGAATTCTCTTTTGTCAACCTGCCAAAGACGAGCTTTAGTATATGAAAGAGCTATGAAAGAACTCCCTCAAGACACAGCTCGAACACATACTGCTCTGCTTAAACTCTTACCCAGTTGTAGAGTTGTCGAATGCCAAATTTGAGGATACTACATGTTGAGCTCTACTTTTTTAGCCTACTGAACTGTAGCATTATTCAATCACCTTAGTAGCTCCCAACATAACTCATCAACAATTGTCCCACATTAACTCTTCTCAACTACAACACCCTAAGATCTTAGAATGTGAACCCATTGAAAAGTTGCCACCTATCCCTTACTTTTTCTAACATTTGTACTATATTCCTTTTCATCTTTTGTCATATTTACCCTTTTCCGAGCATTCTATGAATCTCTTTCTTACATTTTTTAAATGTCATTTTCTATTATTATATTGTTGCCCTAAAGGACTTACTATAAATAGTTCTTTTTATGGTATCCGCAATCATCTTACACACCTTATAGTTAATAAATATCCTTGTTCTTGAGAGATGCCCTTCTCTAAGTACATTCTTTCTATACTTTCATCTAATCTTACCAAGCAGCTCAAGATTAGTCGCTAATAGAACTTAGTATTAACTTATACATCATATCAAGTGAAATACTAAGTTGTGTTGTGCTTATTGGTGTATCATATCCTATAAGTAGCTTTACAGAAGTTATTATTTTAGTCAACTTATTCATTCCCTCTTTCTTTGATATCTCAAAAGATCACCTGGTTACTAACTTTTACGGTAAGCCTTAGTGATTAACTCAGCTCCTATAATCTTGGTATCAATGCTTAAAGTTATGACCGAAAGTTAAGTATTATAGTAGTTGCTCTTTGTTGTAATGTATGTATTTTGTTATACTCTATTTCTCTAGTAAAAAAATAGAGCAAGTTCTTAAAACACTGTGCAATATCATATTACCAAAGTTATGTGAAATTTTCCATTTTAGTAGTGAACTTCCTAAAATTTTGTATTAAGAATGTCGAACCCTAATGTTGAAAGAGAGATTAATAATGTTGAGAGTAATACTCATGGTCGTGGTTGTGTTACCTAATAGAACTTGTGAATTGTTGATGAACAATTGCAAAACCTTACCATTATTGTGGCCAACTTAGCTATCTTTGTATAAAGGGCAGTAAAGATTAGGCCAGAAGAGAGAGTTAATGAACAAGGTTGAGACGTAAGAGACAAGTCGAGAAGATAAGTAGCTAAACCTAAAGTATTAGAAGCTATTAATCTAAACCTAGCTCAACCTCGATATGCTGAGAGGTTATGAGGAGGAGGAGTAATATGACAAATTCGAAGAGCATGAGCTTTATACCCCAAGAAGAGCTAAATATCTTAAAGTGTAGATTTTAAGTTTAAATAGGTCTGGTAGTACTGATGATTATCTGGACTAGGAGGAGAAGATTGAAAAGATATTTTACTTCTATGATTACGAAGATTCAGTACGTATTTGAGTAGCTACTTTAGAATTTTCTAGGTATGCAGTAATATAGTGGAAGAAATTGCAGAATGTATGCTAGGGAGCCCAACGTGAAATCTAAGCATGGAACAAGATGCAGAGGTTTCTAAAGAGTAGATTTGTGCCAGAACATTATGAACAAGACACATTCCGACATCTTTAGGAACTCAAGTAAGGCGACTGATTTGTGGATAAATATGTTTGGGAGTTCCAATTGCTGATTATTTGTTGTGATGTTGATGAACTCGAAACACAGACAATAGCTAGGTCCATTTTTGGATTGAGATCTAAGATTGGTAATGTAGTAGAGGTATAGAGGCTTCGGAATCTAGATGAGACTATTCGAGTAGCATAAAGGGTCGAAAGGCAGAGGCAAATCAGCTCAACCAAGCACAAAGCAGTTGACTTAGCTTGCCAAGCAGAACTAGAATATTAAGTCGACTTAGATATTACCAAGCTCAGTACAGTTTCAAGGTGGACTATCGAGATCATATGTTGAGTAGACCTAATAATGGCCAAGGAAAGACTATGGCCAAGGAACTTAAGGTTTGAAAGGATCAAGGTTAAAGCTCTAGTAAGAAGACCTAAGAGATTAATTATTTCAAATGCTTAGGTTTTAGGCACGTGGTAAGTCAATGTTAGAACTAACGTGTTATGACCATCAAGGGAGAGAACCCCCAATTCATAGTAGAAAGTGCTAGTGAAGGAGAGGAGGAAAAGGTAAATGTTAATCACCTATTAGAAGACTTTCAGGAAAATTCTAACACCCAAATCTGACCTGAAATGTGAGAATACTGTATAGTTGTATGGAGATCTCTCTGTACCTCTACCTTTGATGAGAATGAACGGAGAGAGAATCTCTTCCATACGTTTATGAGTAAATGGTAATCTATCTACTATAATAATCAATGGATGAAGTTATACCAATGTCATAACATAGGAAGTAGTGAAGGCTCTGAAGTTGCTTACTTGTCCTCACCTTAAATCCTACAAGATTCATTGGCTTAATGAGAAGGGAGGTTTGCCTATTGTCGAGCAAGTCAGAGTGTCGATTACTATTGGTGATAGATAAAAGGATAAGGTGTTGTGCGACATCTTACTTATGTGTGCTTCACACATATTGTTGGGTCGACCATGGCTCTTTGATCTTGAGGTACTCCATGATGGGTATAGGAACACTTATATGTTCTAAAAGGATGGGAAAAAAGTTATACTAACCCCAATAAGCCTCAAAGAGGTCTAAGAGTTACAAGAGAAGATTTCTAGATTGTTGTAGAAGAAGTCCTTAGTGATTTCTCGAGCTTAATTTTCCAAAGATGTTAAGATTTTAAGATTTCTAATATGTACTCTTATTGGTTGGAAGACTACTAGAGTTGAAGGAAGATGGAGCATTACTTGCTGAGGTATAGACATTGCTTTGACGTCCAGCCTATAGCTACTTTACCTAATTGACCTACCTATAAACTTAATCCTAAGTGGGCAACTAAGATGAAGAAATAAGATGATGAGTTGATTGAGTGCAGATATGTCCAAGAGAGCATGAGCCCTTATGCCATGCTGGCTATCTTGTCAAAGAAGGATGGCTCGTGGAGAATGTGCATTGATAGCCCAGCAATTAACAAAATTACTATTAAGTATCGATATCTGATCTCACGATTAGATGATATGCTCGATGAGTTGCATGGTGCATAAGTATTTTCGAAGATTGACTTGAAGAGTGGCTACCACCAAATCCAAATGAAGCTTAGAGATGAGTGGAAGACTACTTTCAATGTTCTATTCGAGTAGATGGCAATGTTGTTTGGTCTTACAAACACGTCGAGCACCTTTATGCAACTCATGAATCATGTTCTAAGATCTTTGATTGGCAAATGTATTGTTGTTTACTTCAATGATATTTTGGTATATAGTGATAACCTCATTTCTCATGTCATGCACTTGAGATCTATATTCGATATCCTCTGTGCCAAGCAATTATTTGGCAATTCGAAGAAATGCGTGCTCTGTCATAGCGAGGTAATATTCCTCGGAAATGTTGTCTCTAGTAGAGGAATCATAGTTGATGAGAGAAAGCCTGAGCTATTCTCAAATGGCCAATGTTGACTAGTGCTACCAAAGTTACGAGTTTTTATGGTCTAGCCTTGTTTTATTGAAGACTTATTCAGAACTTTAATTCCTTAACTACCCTACTAATTGAGCTAACGAAAAAGAACTCTGAATTCAAATGGTTCGAGAAAGCTTAGATTAGTTTTGATGAGATCAAGTCCAAGTTGACTTGTACCACAGTACTTACCCTACTCAACTTCAAGAAAGTTTTTGAATTGGAATGTGATGCTTCAGGAGTGGGTTTTGGTGCTATCCTTATGTAGGAATGCCAAATTGTTGCATTTTTTAGTGAGAAGATCAAAGGTCCCATTCTGAATTACTCGAAGTATGATTAAGAATTTTTTATACTTGTCTAAGTTCTTTAGAGTTGGCAACATTATTTGTTATTGAGAGAGTTTATCATCTACATAGACCATAAGTCCTTTAAACACCTTCGAGGCCAATAGAAACTCTTTCGACATCATGCTAAAGGGGTTAAGTTCTTAGAAACCTTTTTCTATATCATTAGGTATAAGAAGGGAAGTGCAAACACTGTAGCTAATGCCATTTCTCATCGGCATATCCTTATTACCACATTACAAGCTAAGATACTTGGATTAAGCACCTTGCTTGATCAGTATGAGCACTACCAGTACTTCAGACCCTTAGTGTCTAAGTGTACTGTTGGAAGAGTAGTGGACGGGTGCTACTTAAGTTAAGGGTTCTTAATGAAAGGTGGATAAGTATGTATGCTGAACATCTCTATTAGAGAATTACTTGTTCGAAAAGCCCATGCTAGGGGCTTAGCCAACCATTTTGCCAAAAGAGAACTATCAAGTTATTGAAAGAAGACTTCTATTGGCTTAGGATGATGACGGATGTGCACAAAGTTCTTGAGTGTTGCAAGGTGTACAGATGAGCTAAAGGAAGAAAGGAGCCATATGGAGAATATAACACTCTACTCATACTTAAGCATTCATAGATTGATCTAAGCATGGATTTGTGGTCAACCTACCCAAAACACCTTGAAAACATGATTTTGTTATGGTGGTGGTCAATCGGTTCAACAAAATGAGCTACTTCATTCCTTACCACAAAACTAATGATGCTTTATTTGTTGCTAACCTTTTTTGGCAGAAAATTGTACAGTTGCATGGAGCCTTAAGGAGTATTGTATCTCATCGTTATTCGAAGTTCATGACCTTCTTCTGGTGAACACTACGAAAGAAGCTCAGTAATAAGCTCATGTTCAGTACTTCTTACTATTCTCAAACAGATGGCCAGACAAGGTTGTGAATAGAATAGTAGGCAAACTCCTTTAAGCTATTGTGGGGAAGAATCTACATGATTGGCATCTTTATCTCCCCATCATTGAGTTCGCTTACAACTACTCTACCCATAGCTCAATAGGAAAGTCACCTTTTAAGGAGGTCTACGAACTTGACCTAAACTTGCCATTGGATATGATTACTAGCTTAACCTACCAAGGAGAAAGTCAGTCAAGTTTGTAATGACTCAAGGAGTTTTAGAGACTGCATCTGAAGGTTGCTAAGTAATTAGCCAAGACAGTAGCTCGACAATGAGACTAAGTAAGTTAAGGTAGAAGGTGAATTATTTATAACTTAAGAGACTTTGTTTGGATTCACCTAAATAAGGAGCAATTCCCAAGGAAGAGAACAAATAAGTTATCTCCCTAATCAGATCTCCCTTTCAAAATTCTTTGATGCATCAATGACAATACCTATGAGCTAGAACTACTTAAAGGATATAGAATATCTCTAACTTTCAATGTTACCAACTTGACTCCCTTTCTACCTAAAGAAGAAGGAGACCAAGATTTGAGGGCATATCTTCAACAACCTTAGGGAACTAATGGACTACTAACCATCGGACCCCTCACGTATGCCCACCTCCGAGGCCTCCAATTTCTCACTAGAAGAATTCTCTCTTATCAACTTGTCGAAGATGAGCTTCAATACATAGAAGAGCCATGGAAGAACTCCCTTAAGACGCAGCTTGGATACACATTGCTCGACTAGGACTCTTGCCTAGTTGCAGACCTACCAAGTGCCAAATTCGAGGACACTTTATGTCAAGCTCTAGCATCATTCAATCACCTTGGTAGCTTCTAACACAACTCATCAACAATAGTCCCAATGTCAACTCTGCTTAGCTACAACGCCCCAAGATCCCAAAATGCGGACCTATTGACATGCAGCTACCTATTCTCTACTTTTCTAACACTCGTACTATATTCCTTTTTATCCTTTATCATATTTACCTTTTTCGAGCAATCTAGGAATCTCTTTCTTACATTGTCTTTTGTGTAATTTTCCATTATTATATTGTTGTCCTAAAGGACTTACTATAAATAGTCCTTTTTAAAGCAATTGTAATCATCTTATACACCTCACGGTTAATCAATATCCTTATTCTTGAGAGATACCCTTCTCCGAGTACATTCCTCCTACACTTTCATCTAATCTTGCTCAATAACTCAAGATTAGTGGCGAGTGGACCTTAGTATTAGCTTGTATGTCATATCAAGTGAAATACTAAGTCATGTTATATTCATTAGAGTGCCATATCCTATGAACAGCTTCACGGAAGCTACTATTTTTATAGACCTATTCATTCCCTCTTTTTTTAATATCTCGAAGGATCTACCTAGTTATTAACTCCTTCGGTAAGCCCTAGTGATTAACTCAACTTCTAGGCACATCATAGACCTATACTTATAAATCCAAATTCAAATGAGATTTGTATAGGCTTGAATGAAAGGGGCGGAGTATATGAGGATCACAATACAGCAACAATTGAACATTTTAGGGAAGATGTGTCTTGGTATCACTTTTGTTATATGTGTATGCCAAAATGTGTAGGAAATAATTATTTGTAAATCAATAATCCTCTTTATATTGTAAAATAATCTATCTCTGGAACTTTATAGCAACTTGCCTTGAATGTGTATAAGCAATTACATAGGTTAAGCTTATATCTTCAACTTTTTGGCATCCTGGATTATACTAACCATGTTCTTCAACTTGCCATCACAATATAAATGAGTATGACCATACTTGAATAACACATGGTTAATAAATGGAGTCTTGAGCCTCTGTTATTTCCATTTCTAATATGCTTGAAGAAAAAGGATTAACGATTTGAATTATAGTATTTTCCAATCATAGACTAATGTTGAATCATCAATTACTTTCAACTTGATAGGCATTGCTCTCTTTTTATGCCTATAACTATTTCATTGCATAGTTCCATTTTTCAATTGGACTGCTCTTTAGTTTCATTTGGTGTGACTTCTCCATTTGATTCATTCAATTCAGTTTGTGACCAATAGCATGAAATGAAGCTAATTTTCCTTCTTTCCATCATGTAAGTAATTGATCTTCTTTATTCATATTTGTAGGTAATATTTAAAGATGTGTAAGGAGCCCAAGAAGAAGATAGCTAAGAAGAGTAAAGGCAAATAGGTGCTAACCATTCAAGAGGGTCGCATTCCAATGACACCCTTACCACTGGATAAGTGGCTCAACACGATAATAAAGGAGGACTCCTTTTAGAGTGATGTGAGGAAACAAGACTTGTATGGCAATCTATTACCTAAGGTACTTTACACTTCATAGGGTGAGAACCTTAAGCGCATGAATGGAGAAATATAAAAGTGAACTTGGTGCTACATTTTAGGAATAAAAGGAAAGAAATTTTGCTATCTGGAAGTTTATTTCGCTTCCCTTAGGTTCCATAATTAGCTGGGTTGATTAGGTGACTCACATTTTGAGCAGCTTAGCACATTCTGATATTTTGGAGAAAGAAGATGTATACTTTCTCATGTACATTTCCTCTTATTTTGGTTTTCTTAGGTCTAACGACATGGAGATCTGGGGAGTAATAGTATGTTGTTGGAGTACTTAGACATATACATTTATAATTATATGGGTAAGATCACATCCACACTTAAGGATGTTAATACACTCTTGCATTTCACGATTTCGACACAATTAATATCACCACATCCATCATTTCAGAAGAAGACCAACACTTGATCTCAACTCTAGAGGCTGAAAGAAAAAAAGCCATTGACACTCATAGGAAAGCCACATATGGCACCTAGATAAAACATTTCTTTATAGGAGATGAAGAATATAAGTAAGTATCAACATTTTTACTTATGATTTCGTTCAATAGTCCAAAATTAAATTATCTCATGAATGCTTTCTTTATGTAGGTATGAGCTCAAACATTTTCTTGCTTGTTGGTTATCCCTGTACGTGTTTCCTGGTGGCTTGAAGGATGGCTTGAGCCCTAATTTATTCCATTTAGAGATCTGTATAGTACGTAGGGAGCATTTTGTCTTGGGGCTATTTTATTTAGGATCATTGTATAGTCACCCTAATCTTTATCACAAGACATCCATTCAGTTAATGGATCGATATGCCATAGTATCTCATGTGAACATAGTATTCTTGTACATCTTCTTTTGTAAGCAATATAAAGGATATTATGGTTCTTGTCTCAATGAACCTTAGTGTAATGAGCCGCGAGCTTGGGCATGAGTTAATAGGAGACCTTTGGATGCTTTGTTGGATGTCTTATACAACTATTAAAAAGTCACTTTTGGCTATTATACAAGCAAAATTCTCAAATGCTTGTGGTTTCCACACTTTTATCCAAAAGGGTCAAAAGATATAATAAACTTACTTGGCATGAGAGAAAGACTTGATGCTACTAAGGCTGGTTTTACTCTTTAGTGCTCACTTAGAGGTCTCCCCTCCTTATATGACTGGGGTAACTCCTCTAGTTGCTTTTTGGAGTATAGAGTGATGTTACATATACCTCATTGGGTTGCTTAACAATTCAGTTTTGATCAAGGCATCCTTTCAAAGATATCAATTGATGATGACTTTGAGAAGTGTTGTAGATTGTTGAGCCCAGAGGATTTTAGGAATATCTACTTAGGGTGAGGCAATTATTCTTCCCATCCATGAGTTATTTCGGGATCAATTTCACTGGTTGGTTTACATATTGGACGGATTATTTGGAAGACTTTAAAAAATATGTGATTGCACTAGTTGAGGACAACCTTCTAGTGAGGACTATTTATAACGATGAATTTCTACTTTAAGCCCCCATCGAAAGGGAAAAAAATGTCTTCTAGTGCAAAAGGTAAAAACAAAAAAGGTCATTCTAATCCTAAATTGTTTGTCATCAAACAAGTTAAGCACTCACACATTTATGAGAATACTTATTAAAATCTCTTTTCTTGATATTTATACCTTCGTGCCTCATCATTCGCTTACCTATCATTTTTTCTTTTTCTTTGCAAGACAAGGATAATAGAAATGTGTTGAGTGCTTCGATCAAGCGGAATATAGATAAAAGAGTTGATGATTCAGCTACTCCTACATTGGGGAATTACAAATTGTCTAAGCTACCCATATTCGTACTTTCTCCTTTTCCAGTTCAACATGGCCTTAGGAAGGTACCTCAAGTTAACAACTTTCCTATTGAAAATGATGATGAGTACACAATATTGATGAATCTTTTGAAGATACAGATGAGCGTGAGAAGGAAGTAGCCCAACGAATAGTGTTGATGATTAAGAGGAAAACTCAACCCAAACCGAAAATGAAGTAGATCATCCGACACTACCAAATGAAAACCAGACTTGAGCTTTGGAAGGGTAAGTAATATTATTAAATGAGATGACCATAAGCTTGTACATTTAGAGGAAATTGATATCTATGAGTATACCGAGGTTTTAAGGGTAACAGGACATTTTGATAACCAGACAAATAGTACAATTGATGGTATTTCCTTAGGAAATATTGCCGTTGATGATGTTACTCCAGTCTATACTTAAACCCCTTCCACTAGTGACTCATGGCAACACTGACCTTACTTCAATTGTTGAGGTACTAAAGCAAGTTGAAGGGGAAGCACTAAGTATAGGGATGGTTGAGATACCTCGGTCTTCAAAGATATATACTTCATTTTATAGATTCACAATTCCATCAGATCTCTTATAGCTACTAGAGGACCTGCGAGTAATGGAGGGTGATTTTTGAGTTGGTTTGGTTTGTCTTGATACTAAAGTGATGAATACCATAATGACCTTTCTCAAGAAAGTTGCTTTACTTTTAGACGAGCCTGGGGAGTTAGTGCCTATCCTTAACTTACGACTCTTGGTGAATAATGTCACTGGAGCATATGACTTAAATTTCAAGTTACCAAACATGGAGATAATTGCTTTTGAAGCTTAGAAAATGTTGAAATCTCAAGGCATTGTAGAGCGACACGATCGACTTAAAATAGAACTTAGGGAAGTTAAGCTTAATATGCAAAAATGTATTACAATTGAAGATCACAAAGCTTCCATTAGATTAGTGATCTATCCTTGAGTTATCATTGTTTGAGTCTTTTGTTTATATCTTGAACTTATACACATGCTTATAGAATTTAAATGAATGAACACCTTTCACAACTTTTCATGCTTTCACATACATTAGATGAAACATCATATATCCCTATTCTCTATGGGAATCAACAATGGCATAGTAATCATAGTGTACATTACACTTAGCAACACAATCAAGATATGTAATAGTAAGCTTAGATTCAACTTTAAGAATTCATTTGACTTCTTAAAAAAAGAAGAGAATGTTGTGTATTGGAGTAATGCCTTAATTTGCAAGCAACAACTGTTTGTATTAAAAGAAAATTGACTTTTCTTTTTTTTGTTAAGGGGGTATTACCCACTTCTTAACTACGATATCATGATTCTAAGAAGTATATAAGATAACATAATTCAATCGTATGTAAAAGGATGCCACGTCATGCACTTAGGAGACAATGCTCTTACAAGTCAACATGACACAATTCCACGGTTATCACGCATTCAGGAGACAAGACTCTTACTAAGTAACAGCAATACAATGCTTACTTTAAATAATTATTGAATAAAAAATAAATGTATAAAAGCAAGCTCATATGATTAGAGCTACATATTTCATTTATTTAAACTCTAGTATATCATATTCTTTATACATGAAACTTTTTAATATATTGAAAATTTATAGGTGTTGTAATAGCATCAGCCCTAGGATTCCTGAGCTTGCAATATCCACTTTCATGTACTTCCTTAACAATGAAAGGCCCTTCCCACTTAGGTGTAAACTTCAGCACTAGAATACCTCGATGCACATGCTTAGCTGCATGAAGTACAATATCACCTTGTTGAAACAATCTCTTTTTCAACAAGCGACTATATGCCACTATAATTTTATGCTAATAATTGATAAGATTGCATTTAGCAGTGTCATACCTTTCGTTTAACACTTCCAAATCAATCATTAGTAATGCATCAGGTTTAAGTTTGGTACAAGTCTAGTTAATGGGATCAAGACCTCTATAGGAACCATCGCCTTAGCTCCATATACCAGAAAAAGGGAGTCACTTGCATCGGTCTTCGTTGATGTCTATAAGCCTAAAGTGCCAACGGAAGCTTTTCGTGCCATTCCTTATGCTTATCGTGAACCATATGACTAAGGACTTTCAACAAGCTTTTGTTAGTGGCCTTAGCTTATCCATTCCCTTTTGGGTAGTAAAGCGTGGACTTTACATGATTAATATTGTTAGAAGCTAATAGTTGACGAACATGCGAATTAATGAAAAGAGTATTGCTATCGGATAAAATACACTTTGGGATTTCAAATCTACATGTATTGTTCTCTTTTATGAAACTCACAACCGCTGGCATTGTCGCCTTCTTCAAAGGAGTTGCCTCTACCCCCTTTGTAAAACATTTTATTCCCACTAGAATCCATATGTGTCCTTTTAATGGCAAATGTATAGGTCTAATAAGATCAAACACCCATGTGTGAAAAGGCTAAGGAGTCATGACATTGTGGAGTGTGATTGTAAGGGCATGAATGGCATTACCATGCTATTGGCAAATAGTACACTTCTTGGTGAAATTGAAAGTGTCTACCTCCATTATAGGCCAATAGTACCATTTATCAAGTACATAATAATATAGCTTCCTTCCTCCTTAATGTTCCTTGTATTCTCTAGCATGCACTTTGATCAAAATTATTTCTATTTTAGGAGAAGCAATGCACTTTAGGGGTTTTCTCATAAATGATACTCTATAGAGCTTACCCTCATGCATAAGATATTTCTTGACTTTTTGATTTATAAGTTTGGCATCTGTGTTATTTGTAGGCCATACATTATTTTCCAAGTAATCAATATATGAATGCCTCCAGTCTCTAGTATTAGATACGAAATTGCATTCACTCCAATTAGGTAACTTAGAACATCTAAGGCAATGTATCTATACTAGATATGAAATTGCATTCACCTCATACCAAATCTGGTGATATTTGCCTAATTTGAAGCAAGCCTCTTTAAACCTGATGCAACTAAACAATACACCTTCTGGACCCTTATAATATAACATCCCATTAATTTTGACAAAGTTTTTCATGGTCGAAATAGAAGCAGTACTAAGATGTGCCAACTGTTTCATAAATGGGATGCACCAATCATTTTGCACTTCTTCATCTTCTTCAAGAAAATTCAAAGCTGCACATGGTATAGATTTCTTAACCACTCGAACATTCACACCATCGCTTGCATCTTGAATAGGAATTTTAGATTCCAATGTGGCTAATGCATTAGCATACCTATTTGTGGATTGAGTCATATGCTCGTATTGCATAGAGTTAAACTTTCTAACAATAGCCTACATTGTAGCCCTATAAGGCACAAGTATAGGTTCTTTCAATTCAAATTCACCCATAAACTATTTAATGATTAAATTTGAGTCACATCGGATATGTAAGTAGTGTGCTTCGACTTCTCACGTAAACAATAAACTAAGCAATAATGCCTTATACTCAGCTTCATTATTAGTGCATTGAAAGTCAAATTTAAACACCAATAGTATCTCTTGACCCTCAAGTGATGTCAATATGATTCTTGCTCCCCAACCTTAATTTCCTATAGAGCCATGAAATTAGAGCATCCATTACCCATTTGTCTTGATCATAAAAAAATCTTCATGGAATTCAGTCAATATCATGTTTGTAGTTGATCCCTCTTGGGCATTTAGGAAATGTGCTAATAAGTTAGCTAAAGCTTGTATCTCGATGGTCTTAGGGGATTGCATTAAGATATCAAATTCTTTAAAGAGAAGTAACCATTTAGCTACTTATCCTGATGAAGCTGGTCGTGATAGTAAGTACTTCATCGAATCAAAACAAGTCACCAAATTCATCTTGTGTGCAAGAAAGTAGTGTCATAACTTCAGCATGGCAAATACCAATGCAAAATAATGCTTCTCAGAAGTGGAGTAATTGACCTTGCTCCCTTGAAGATTTCGGCTTAAATAGTACATAGGTTGCTCTTGACCATCTATTTCTTGTACAAATAAAGCTCTAATTGACCTATTTGTAGGGATAAGATACAAGATTAATTGTAATCCTTTAATAGGCATGGTCATAGTCTGAAGGGAGATGAAGATCATCTTAATCTTCAGAATCACCTCTTCATGGGCCTGATCCCATTCAAATAAAGTTCCTTTTATTAAAGTTAATGCAATGGATATGAAATCTCCACAAGTTCAGGTATAAACCTTCTAATATATGAGACCTTTCCCATAAAGTCTTTTAATTCCTTCAAGGTGGTCAGAGATGACATTGATCTTATGGCTTGTACTTTTGCAAGATCGACATCATTTCCCTTTTAATGGGTAATGAACTTGAGAAACATCCCTAAAGACACACCAAAAAAAATTTGAGGGGCTTCATGCAAAGCTTGTAGAGCCAACATCACTAAAAAAACCTTTGTAAATGAATCAGGTGATTAGGTGCCCTTGTAGACTTGTAGACTTGATGACTATGTCATTGACGTAATCTTCCATAAAATCATATGTCATGTCATGGAATATAGCAGTCATTACCCTCTGATATGTGGCACTTGCATTCTTAAGTCCAAATGGCATGATAGTGTAATAAAAGTTTCCAATTGGTGTACGAAAAGTAGTACACTTTGCATCCGTTATTGCCATTTTGATTTGATTATAACCATTGAAACCATCCATAAATGAAAATAACTCATGCCTTGCGGTTGCATCTATTAAAGTATCAACATTTGGCAAAGGAAAGTCATCTCTAGGACAATCCTTGTTCAGATCCCAAAAGTCTACACATATTCTTATTTGTCTATTCTTCTTTCTTATAGGAACAATATTCGCAAGCTTAGTAAGATGTTCAATTGGCTTTATGAATTTAGCTTGCAATAATTTCTCAACCTCTTGTTTGATTTGCACTTTTGTTTCAAGATAGAAGACCTTTTGTCCTTGCTTCACAAGTGTAACCCTTAAAGCAATATTCAATCTATGTACTATGAGGCTAGGATCTAATCTTGGCATCTCTTCATAGGTCTATGTAAACTCATCTTTATACTCTTTCAACAACTTAATAATATGAACCTTTATTTCTTCTAGAAGACTTTTACTTATAAAGATTGGCTGCTGTGACTCTTCTAGTTGTGCTAGATCTAACTCTTCTATTTCTTTAGCCTGAAGCTTCATTCAATCTTATAGCTGTTGTTGGGCATGCTACACTTCTTGCATTGGCATGGGATCTGAAGAGCAAAGGCATACCTCCTCAGGCTCCTCAAACCGTCATAGGTGGTACATACACCTTCCATCTTCTCTAATAAAACTTTCAATCTTATTAGTTTACTTATTCTTCTTTCTACCCTCCCCTTACGACAACCATGCATCCTTCTCTTCTTTTGTTGGCTCTCTTGGATTTCTTCCCATGTAGGCAAAGGAACACCAAACAGCTTGGCTATGGCCATTTCCCTATCCTCGGTGAACTCTTCAAAGACACCTAATTCAATGAAATATGGTTAATGTTATTCAAAAGGATTTGTTGTAGCTAAAAAAAAAAACACATCTTTCCTATTCCGTTGCCCTTTAATACACTGATGCAATGTTAAAGGAACTAAGTTATGATCGTATAGCCACTTTCTATTCATAACCAAATGATTGCATAGGTGCATCAATCACATGAAAAGTAGTGGTGCTATGAATAAGCCTAACTTTAAGATCAACATTCACATACCCCACAAAGTTCATAAGACTATGACTAAACCCTTTTATTGATATGGTATGTTTGATCAAACGTTAGACATTGATCCTAGTAACTTTGAGAGTACTCATTGGCATGACATTCAAGGAAGAACTATTATTGATGAACATCCTCTTAACTAGGTAGCCATTAAGAACACCATCTACCTATAGTGAATGATTATGATTAGAGTTCTTCATACACATATCTATTTTAGTGAATAAGATGGCGTTTTCAGGTACCCCAGCTATTCTTTTCACAGGCTAGGCTATGCTATGCTACACTCCACATATTAACCTCAGAGATTTGTATGAGTGGAACTGCTGCTGCAAGCTTGGCCTTTTCATCAACCTAATAAGTAAAAAAAGTTTCTAAAATTTGCAATCTTCAACAATGTCATAATAACAAGGGGATACTCATCTTCATAAACTTCAATTGATTTTCCTTTACTCTCGAAGGTTTGCAAGTCATTCAATTTGGTCGTGATGGTGTCATAGCTAATGGCATTAACAGCGTCGTTTTGGTTATTATGAGTTGGAAGTAGATTATTTCTAACATAATTATTGTTTATAATTAAACCATTACACGTAACTTGCTCGTTGAATATTTTCTTCAAAGTAAAATAATCTTTCGTTGGGTGACTGACACTCTAGAAAAACCTACAATACTTAGGATCATTCTTTTCTTCATTTCTAAGGAGGCGTTTAACCCTTTAAAGCTTAAGATTTCCATTACACAACCATTAATCAAGCATTTTATGCACCTTGGCCATTAGGCATAGATATGTTAGTGTAGGCTTGGAGCTATAGGATTTATCATTTCTGGATTTCTTCATTCCTCTTTGCGATTCACCCTAAGCAGCATTCACAGATGAAGCATGCTTGTTGAATCTTCTAATTGCATTTCTTTGTCAGGCCACTAAGTTATTGGTCCTTTGCATGTTCTCAACAAACGTTGCAAAGGAAATCAACAAAAGGTTCTTAAGATAGATTGCATGCTCAGGGAATATTCCCTGAATACAAATCTTAACCAATTCCCTCTCATCATAGATGTCTTGTATCTAGAGAACATTCTCTAAAGCACTCAATATAGTCTAAGAGATCCTCCTTAGGCTTTCAATGAATCCTTCCCATGTTAGTGAGAGTAACCCTTTCTTCAGTAGAAAAAAACTTTTTTTAAAACATCCTGCACATTCCACCTTATATATCATCTAACCTTACAGGGAGATTAACATACCGAGTGTAGGCTTTCTCTATGAGAGATTTTAAAAATTATTTCAACTAACCTTACGGGGAGATTAACATACCAAGTGTAGGCTTTCTCTATTAGAGATTTTAAAAATTATTTCAACTAACCTTACGGGGAGATTAACATACCAAGTGTAAGCTTTCTCTATGAGAGATTTTAAAAATTATTTCAACTTCAAATAGTCATCTAACCCATACATTTCTAGAGTTTCAATGAATTTCAACAAGTGTTCCTTAGCACTCCATTTTTTCCCATTAAACAACATGAATTTTAGACTCGTATGATCCTTTGGATATGGTTTCATAGTGATACGTAGATGATGTGGAAGCTTTAGGTCTAGCATACTTGTTGTGGGTTTTGCCTATATTTCTCTCATGTACATGTCTAGATCTTCTTTAGTCACAAATAAAGCCCTTTGAGTGGATATTTCTACCTTTGTCAACATTGCAAGGGCAAGGTCAGTCAAACTAATAGGCACAAAATTTATTAAGGCCAAATTCATGGGTGCAAGGCATATAGATTCAACAATCGTAACATGTAGGGTAGCATGAGAAGATGAAGAACCTCCAATACGAATTCCTTGATTTTTGATTTTGGGAAAGGAATGTTGTATAGGAAGTGTCTTCCTTATCAATAGTAAGGGGGTTGAGTGGTTGAGGAGCTTGTGTAACATGTTGTTGCATCGTATTGGAGGGACTCGAAGTAGTTGCCCCTTGTTGTGTAGCAATGAAAGCATCCAAAACAGGTACACACTAGGCAAACATCGCCCTAAGTTCATTTAGATTCCGATTGGTTTCTCAAAGATCTTATGCTATTTGTGCATTGTCGGGGACACCTTCTTGCATACCATCTCTTTGATTCGTACCTCCAACTAGAGGTAGATTTTAGTCGTTGGTGATAGCAATATCGTCTTGTTCCTAAATACTGTTGCCTGTAAGATTAGCAAGTCTTCTTCTTAGGTACCATTGTGTAGATATCAAGTCTTCCTCCATAATAAAGTCGCTAGAAATATAGGTATATGGGTTCAGATGCAATGATTAAGTACATGCTACATGTTAGATCGCACCACACGTGACTAAGGAAATGACTTAAATTACACGAATGGGATGATAGAGTGAGGTAAGATATGGAGGAGGAGTAAGTAATTTAGGTGAGGCTCTAATACGTATGGTGACATGTGGAGGAGCGTAATGGCATTAAACTCTACAATCGATAAAGAATAAAGTAGTATTCTTAGGGTATTTAAATATTTGATCTTTAAAACAGGATTCCAGTAGAGTAATAGCACAAATGGGGATTTTCCACTTATCCAAATAAGGAAATGAAGGGAGTATTTATAGGATATGGTATATGATCCCATCCATTAGATCATGATGGTGATCAATAGTCAGGATTGAAGCCTTTTAGTAGTGGGTTTCATATAGACTATTTTTCATTGGTCTAGGCCCAAATAAAGGCTTTTTATTTTAAAGTGAGCCAAACCAAAAATGATTAGATTGGGTGAACCAATCTAACGGGCCTTACTCCAAGCCCACAATGCTAAGATTCCCTTGATCATCCCAAATATACATGGCCTTGACTCTCTGGGTCCTATCACCTTAGCTCAAAAGAGTCAAGTCCATTTTGATTATTAGGCTTAAGGTCTAGATTTAGATTTAAACCTCTATAGTATATAAAAACTAAAGCTAGAACTAACCAACATTCTCAAACAACACCATGTTTATGGAAGATAAATCTAACTAAACACAAGCGTGACATTCAAGAGGACAATCCCATCCTGTTTCCTTCTTCTCCAAGTGTACGTAAGTAATAGATGATGCTTCACATGTCAATCTAAACCTTATGCATTGAAAGCTTCCAATTTAGGGAGCCATCTTCATGCATCAAATCAAAGGCTGAGCAAACAAGGATCTCGTTAGACTCAGGAAGTGGGCTAAAATGGCCCAGAATTGGCCTAGGCTTATCAGTTCACGAGCCATCAACCTCATGACTTGAGATCGCCTTGGTTTAGTTGAAAAGGTAACTCACGGGCTAATTCAATGGCCCATGAATTGGTTCTCAAAATTTTTTTTTAATAAATTTGTTGAGAAGTTTTTTTTCCTCTTCAATTACCGATAATTTTTTTTTCTCTACAAAATTCTTTTTCTTTTTAGATTGGTGACTTTAATTTATATATAAATATATTACTTAAAAACATAACACAAATATCCACTAACATATAATCTATAGTATGATATACATATTATATATATATATATATATATATATTAACATATTATTGCGTATATATCTTGCTTATGCTATACGTGTAATACATACATATATGGTATACCATTGTCTATATATGCACAAAATTTGTAGACTTTGCCTTTGTTTTATTGTGAAAAATGGATAAATTACATAAAAGATGGCTTTTTATGAATTGCAGTATTGCACATGTTTGACATATCACAAATTCAATAAACATTACAGACTCATAATGAAGATTCAAAGCTGATAAAATAACGAATATGCTATATAGTTTTACTTTTACTTATATTTGCATACAAGATATATGTTATAAAGTTAAATTACAATGTTATTGAAAATCTAAATTACAATATTACAATGCTACAAAAGCATAAAAGAAGTCATTCATGTAAGAAGAAATTAGTTGAGCATGGGTTTTTTTTTTTTTCTTTGTTTTGGTTATTCTTAAGGTCACATCGAAGATGTTTACATATCCGCTAGGAAAAATCATACCAGCATAGTTCAGTAAGTTTTTTAAAAAAATTTTAATGTACTAGTTAATTTTGTATTATATGAAAAGATGCCAAGTTTACAAGATTACCCTTTTAATTATTATTGTTAAAAAAATCCATAAAACACGCTAATGGTCGTTTATCTACGACTTAAAAATCCTAAGAATCAGTACCTAACTTTGGAAAGAATAGATCAATTTGTTCTTGTCATGGTAATTATAAACACATTTTTCTAAATGATAAAACATTTGCAAGTGAGTGAAAGGTATAGTTAATCGATCTAAGCTTGTGTGCAATCAAAAGTAGAAATGGAGCTTGAGCTTCCCTTTGATTTGTTGAAGTCATTGAAGTATTTGTCCTCCTTTATTGACATCCTGCATAGCTCTTGCTATCTGCACACCACTTTGTACCAATCTTCGACATAGGCAGTTGCTTCAACATTAACAATAGAAAAGGAGGCTCACTAATAATCAAGTATGAGGACTACAATACTGAATGCTTGTTTAATGGCCACCACCGACATCAGAGTGGCAAGAACTTATTAAGCAATGTGGGATAAGATTAGATAGCTCTTTGCATGCACCCTCTACCAACCGAAAATGTCAAAGTCTCTAATGCTAATATTATTACTAAACTCGAAGTTGGTGCTTGGGTAATGCTAAAACTTTGTTTGATGCCTTCAAACCTATATATATATTTTTTAAAATTTTTGAGCTAACGACCATTCTCTATTCCTGCTCACGTAGCTAGAATCTCGGCCGACTTAGTTTTCTCTATAGGTGTGACGATGACTTTGATCATCCTCTTTCTTGAAGTAGAGGATGAGGAGTCTTTGTTTTTTTTTTTTTTTTTTTTTTTTTTGGGAACTTTTTCAGCTGATGGCTCGCTTCGGGTAACTTGAGGAGCAATTGTCCATGTAGTAAATTAATATAATTTTCTCTTTAGAAGGCTTGGTGCAAACAAGTAAATGCAATCGATGGATGGCGGTGAGGGAAAAACTAGCAATTGACCACCATACGTAAATTGGAATTGTGAAAATAGCTCTTCCAAGTCTTTTGTTGCTTTCATAACCTTTATTCATGCATTTGTACCACACATATCTTGTGCGCCTGACAATAAATCAATGAGATTATAATATACTTTAAGATAGTCTTCCAATACATCAACTTTACATTGAAGGTCCAAAATAGTAGCAACAAGATAAGTCAAAATAATTTCAGTATAATACTGTAACCATTTGCATGCCATTTCAATTGCCTTTTGTCGAAGGTTAAGATCTCTATGCGCTTAAATCAAAATAATAAGAATATTAACAACTTCCATCACTAAGTGGTGCACACTATACCTATAAACTCAAGAAAATGTTTTAGTAAAGTTATAGAAAACCTTAAGAACCTTATGTAATTGGTTATATACATCCCATCCAATCGAGTCAATTTGTATTTCCAATAAGTAGTATATAGGAAAGTTACACTAAAGATCCTTACAATGTACCGTGCTTTGCAATATTTCATATGTAGAATTCCATCGATGTTTGACATTCTTTTTAAATTTTTTAGGCCCTTATTGTTTTGGTGACAATAATCCCTCCATAACTTGTATATAGAGGGCCTTTTAGTTATAAGTTTAACCAATTGTTTTATCAGAGACAATTTATCTTGGAAAGTTAACATCCCATCCTTAACACATAAATTTAAAATATGGCATGCACATCTTATGTGAAAAAAGGTTCCACCGAGCATTAGTTGACATAGGTTTTTAAGCTCTTCAACTGATGATGTTTGCACTCACATTATCAAACTCAATAGAAAATTTTTTTTATACTTAACTAGTACTCATCCAAAATAACACTTAGATTTCTATATATATGTGTGTGTGTGTCATGTGGCAATCATTAAACACTCTAAGTGCTATTGATCTTTTACTTAGTTGCTAGTTATTATATATCCAATAACAAGTTATGCCCATATATGAACTAATTTGCCACGAAGCAGACCGTATATCTACATAAATTGACACTTATGTATCTAAGAAAGCAAACTTACCTACTTAATCCCACTTACCTTTGTTGTACAGCTACTAGATGACTTGCTCAACACCTTCGTGTTCATCTTCCATGCATTGGGATTAAATGTTTCTTGTTCATATCTAGATTGGCATGGACTCGCATCTACACTAAACGATAGGTGCATATTTGCAACATACTATGCTAGATTATAGTAGTGCTTCTCATTGTCAAACTTAAATGACGTATGCCCTTGTAAATAGAACCCGTAAATAGAACCCCAAGCAATTTACTATTACAATTTATCTATCCCAGCCTCTCTAGGGTGCTTTCTTTTCAAATGTCTATTTAAAGTCTCATATGCATCACTTGTTTTCCATATGTAGGTTACTGTGTAGTAGTTGCATAATGCTTATGAATCCCTTGTGCATCTACACTTTTCTTGAAATGTTTAGCAAATATGTTAGACTTGCTAGGTCTGGGAAGCTTACCTATGCCTACTCCAATACTTTAGAGGCCCATCATTTCCTCTTTTGTCTTTAAAATTATTTCAATATCATCATCTTCCTCCACTTCCTCCTTTCGCAAAATGTCCTCAACAGCACCCGCACTTAGCAATGTATGCTAAAATATTGGTGAAGGTGGAATATTATACATAATATTTTCTACCCTATCCTAGGTGAAGCTATAGTACGGCTGTAAGTCTACAAACTCCTCGAACGTAGATGAAGATGCTTACCCTTTTCCTGAAGTTTGCCTTTTTTTCCTGATGATGAAGTGCGACAAAAGCAATCCATAATGGTTTATAGTATGTTATAGCAGGGAAATTTTAAGAAGAAATAGATACCAAATTTACAATTTGTGGATAGCAAGTATTTTTATTATGAAGAAAAATTGTGAAGATCAAAATATATTTATTTTTTGAAGAAAATTATAAAAAAAAAATAGATATTAAACTTATGAAGAAAAATATACTATTTAATATAAGGTACCAAAATATATATATATATATATATATTGTTGAAACTTGAAACTAACTTATACAAGGAAAATTATCATGATATTAAAATGAATAAAAAAAAAATTCACACGAAAAAAGCAAAGAAACAAAGTCACAAAGCAGCAATATGTATAAGTGATAGCTAGGTAGAAGTTGGTGAGCAAAAAATGACTTGTAAAGAAACTAGTGGCAAATGCATCATATATCTATATTGCTATTCATAACATTTAAATTTCAAATTATTACCTTACAACTCCCACCATTCTCTCCTTTCCATTAATTTGCTTCTTGGATAATCAGGGACTCAATGACTCAAACCTTAAGCTTTCAATGTTTCAGTCCTTATCCTTTCAGATTTGCTTATAATGTTTAAATTTCCTCTCAATTGATTTTGAATTTGATTTTATGTGTGTTAGATTATCGTGACCCATGCATTCATTGATTTTGTGTATGTATTTCAGTCCTTATCTTGTCATGACTATTACATGCGTGAGTCAAATCTTCAAACTTTGATCTTGACTATGCTTCAATAATTTACTGGGAAAAGCAAAAGTTGATAGACAAGACATGATCACATGGCATGGGAAAGGTTATATCAATGCAGAGCAGATTTGACAACTAATTTTTCATTTTCTTTTTTCACCTAGAATTTCTTGAACCGTCGGCCGAGAAGGACAACCTAGCTTGACCCACTAGGTCGAGCGGATCACATGCCATTCAAGCTCATCCCATCTGGGAAGTTAGAACCGACTCTTTTATAGATCTAGCTTTCTTGGCATGATGTTTACCCTTACAAGATGTTTCCCTGCTTTTGTGAAGGCACTCCGAGGCAGCCTTCGGTTACAAAGTCGTTCCCAATGCAATCAAAATTATAGTCAATACAGCTATTAGTGAGCTTCGTAATTAAATTTAAACAATTTGATTATATGTTATAATTTAGATGATGCGGCAAATTATTTGTTTATAATATTTTCCATATTAACAGCGTAAATACATAATAGTTTTCAAGATGGCCATGCAATTTACCCTTATTGAAATGAGAAAGAATCAAAACCAGCAAGAGGAATTTCCTTGTTTTATTTTTTTCAAAAATAACTTTTATGTTATTTTTCATTACTTAATACTATTTAATATGCAATCATAATAGGTTGTTAAGTTAATATTTGTGAGCCTATTGAGAGTTGGCACGTATCAAGCTCATGATTGAAATTTACCGAGTTAAAGAAAAAGGTTTTTAACTATTGACATTTCAAATAAGAAAAGGAAAAAAATAATCTTTGTGTCGCAGCCCACCAATTGATGGAGTATGGTGTTACCACCAATCGGTTGGTGGTTAAAACAACCTAGGATTATGGATTGATGGCCACCATCGGTCTGTTAAGGGAAAAAAAAAATAAAAAATAAAAGATTTTGCTTAAGACCAACAGTAACCTTCAAGGTTAGTAGTAATGTTACTAACTATTACATTTGTACATAAGTCAAGTCAATTGCGAGCTACTCGAGGTTAACTTAAACTCTCCATTTATAAGTAAATTAAGTTTAAACTTAAAATAAAACTTATTTATTAAAGTGAATTATGCTTGATCTTCTATTTAGATTTGTAAACAGACTCATTTATATTAATAATAAGGTAACTCATGAGTGAGGTTGTAAATAGGCTTACAATAGGCTCTTGAGCCATATATCATATTAAAAATCATAATATATCAAAAAAATTAAAATAAAATATAAGAATGTAAGAATAAAACTAATATAATTAAAAGAATTATACTTTGAAATTTTGAGCTTGAATTCAAACTCAAGCTTAACCTTAGGCTCGTTTAAGCTGTTTTATATAAACAAGCTCGAACTCATTTATCTAAGCTAACAGAGTTTGAATTTTGGATTTCTTAATGAGTTTAAGCTTAAACTTATAATTTTGTAGCTTGACAAAAGCTTGCTTGGGGTCAAACTTGACAATTTTTAAGTTTAAACCTTCAAAAAGCTGATTTCGGCTCATTTACAACCCTGCCATGAAATACTAGTACTCAAGAGGGAAGGGGGTGAATAGAGTATCATAGACAAATTTGAATGCAATAATGTGAGTAAGTGAAGAAGAAGAAGAAGAAGAAGAAGATGATGATAATAAAATGCAATTTTTAAAAGAGATAGGAACAGAGAAGGTTAAACTTGGATATAGCGCTAAAGTTTGAACCATCCTTACTCTCTATGGACACAAAATGCCTCTAAGCAAAAACTTTTTACCATTTTACTAATTATCAACTGAGTGCTTTAAGAGCTATACAAGTACTCAATATGCTTCAATCACAATCACATAATCACAAGTATACAATTATCTCTCAAGTGTAATGCTTTTCTCTCTATATTTTTCCAATAAGTAGATTCACGAGCACTACATTATCTATCTCTCTTAATAAATTGCAAGTTAATGTGCAATAGACAAATTAGATTTTAGTAGGCCAAAGAATGTAAGAAAATGTTTATAAGCTGTAGTAGAATATTAATTCTTAATTATCTTTGTCGAGTTGCTGAGCATTTATACCATCTCTAAGAATTCTTTCTATTACAGTGCATTTAATACTCTAACGGCTAGTTGAAATCCAATTGCCATCAAGCCAATGGTTCACCTTACCATCAAGTTGGTAGGTTAAATGTTTGCGCCAGGTTCAACACAATTTAGGTCACCATCAAGCCTACTTAAAGAACATAAACTATCTAAGTTATTTTTCTGGAGCTCCATACAATCAAGCCAACTCATCACCTTACCATCAAACTATTAAGTCAAATTGCTGAATTTCTTTCCCGATTTCATGTAATAAGCACACAACACAACCTATGCAATATATCATATTCTTTTTAAGTTTTATTGATGCAATTTAAGTAAGTTGATTTGAATACAAAGTTAATTGATATATGAAGGATTTGCAAATAAAATTCAATTTTACAATTAAGTCAAATTTTTAATAATTTTATTTTATTCTTATCAAAATTAAAATATGAACCCTAGATCCAACATATCAACCATCACTTAGCAAACAACACTAGTGGGTCAATGGAGATAGCTTGCCAGCCATGCTATTCAATACCCTTTGGCCATTGCTTCATTATTTAATTTTTTTTTTTCCTCATCTTATAGCATTTCAATTATTTTTTAATGTTTTGAAAATTTTTATCAATTATGCTCATAGGGAATTTTATTTAAGTTTTTACTTGATTAGAAATTATAATATACTAAACTTATAAGTATGAATAAAGTTTTATAATTTAAGGTCTTATAACTCAATGGCATCAATGCTGATCTCGAATTGAGATAAACTAAGTTCGAATTCTCGCTAATCATTATACTTTCAAAATTAAAATTCTATAAAGACACATAGCATATCTAGTAATTATAATCATAGAAATATAATTTTATCTTCTTTTATACTTTTTTCTTTTATCTCCTAGAAACCTTTATATTTTGTAAGAATCCTTCAGGCTTTCAATTTTGTCTTGCACAAGTCCACAAGATTCTAGGTTCTGCTTTTGTTCGTAAATAATACTCGATAGGACATAAATGTCCTCATAATCGAAAGAAGTCGACACTGTTATTTGTGAATTTGCAATTTCAAATGATATCCTGGGGGGATTCTTTAAGCGGCTTTGGGCGAACCAGCCTAATTTACATGTCGTGCAATCTTTCAAAAATTTTGTTTTTAAAAAGAATGTAAATGTCTTCGTATTTTATAATAATTATCCTTGTGAGGATTCGTATTTCAATTGTTTTTGTAACAAAATAATGTTAAAATTTATATTTCAACTTTATCACTTTTTATAAATATATACTGAAAAGTTTCGATTTATCTAACAATATACATAATTAAAGCTTTAGTTATCACAGTCTATATCTTAATTAACTCCAATTTATACTATTAGTTTAATTAACACAATCTATCAAATGAACAGCTACCCATAACCTTAGCAAGCTTATGCAACTTTCGTAGGGTTGTAAGCAGCTACAGATGGTTATTAATAGGTTGCGCGACCTACATTTTTAAAATGTATTGCAACTGGCAGCTACCTATTGGAAGTCAAATAGATCCCCTAAGGCTATGGATTACCATTCTACTAGCTAATCATACCGAATAAATTAACAATATAAATTAAAATTAATTGAGATACAAACCATGATAATTAAATCTTTAATTAGATATATGATTAGATAAGTTCAAACTTTAAATGTATAATTACATAAAGTAATAAAATTAAAGTATAAACCGTGACATAGAGCCATTTTGTAATTATCTTTTGGAAATTGTAATTTTCCTATAAATTCTTTAATTGCTATAAGACTAGTAAATTATGTATTCCTAATTCTCCTGTAGTATTTAATGTTGATCGCTATGAAAACATCTGGTTTTCAACATCGAGGCCTAGTGTTAAAGCCACTACCTCCTGCCATTCGCCATTGCCAATGGGTTACACTCTTCCTACCGCCATTAAAAATGAAAGAAAGGACGAAACCAGGAGTGAAACAGAAAAAAGTTAAACGAACAACGATTGCAACACGAGGCCACATTTACTTGATAAGCTTCAAAAGTTCTTCAATGGGAGCTTTGCGCAGCATTTGGTTCCATCGATCTCCATACGAACGACTCGGCCGTCTTCACTGACCACGTTTCCAGCTCCTTTTCTATCTAGCATTGCTCCTAGGTCCACCACCTTCTCCGTTCACTTGGCTCCACCATCACAACTTCAACTTTCTGGCTCCAAGCTTTCTTCTAGCTCCAAGTTTCTCCGCCGAATGGAAAATGGAAGAAAACTGTTCGTATCTTCTCGGTATGATTGCTGGAGGCGTAAAGGAAAAGAAGCCGCTCCTGTGGATCCCTTTCTTTTTATTGGTTATAGGTTACTATCTTGAGGATCAGGGGATGGGCAAAGAATCTCAGGAAACATGGAAAAAGCTAAGTAGACAAATGGGGTAAAGAAGTGAGAATACCCTTAGCTAAAGTAATGAGATGATAGGCTAGGTAAATTGAATTTAATAAATTTTTTTTTTTTTGGCATATTCAAAATTTTGTACACCCAAAATGAGCTCGCATGTGTTTTCTGAAGCAAATGGAATATGGGCTGTGTTCTATGAAATTAAGTAACGGACCTACATATCAAATTAATAAAATGTGGTTGACGTGGCTTTCATACCATGCAGGTCTTATGTAACATATATATATATATATAACCGAGAAAAGGAACTTGTATGCTTTAATGTGTTAAGGACTGATACCATTGTGATCTCAATGCCATTGAAGTTTCATATGTCCGTCATGGAAGAAAAAGAAAAAGAAAAAGAAAAAAGGGAATCAATTCATCATATTAATATAACAAGCTTCTTCCATCGGCCACATATGTGAATGTGAAACTTCTACGTGCTTTGAGTCCAGTTTCAAGCACAGTTTAAATTTATCAAGGGCAAGTACAGTTGAGTAACCCCACATGGTGGTATCAACACGAATTCAAAAATTCAACTCACTTTATGACCTGAAGATTTTGTTCTACACAAGGAGTGCTCTCGTGCTTTCATCATTCTTTACACCTGGAAACAGAACCCACGTTGAGCTATAATTAAAAACACAATGGTGTCTACTCGCTACTCTTGGCAAAATCGGTAAGGGAAATAAGGTGAGAATTAAGCAAAGAAGAAAGGTTGGCCCGTAAGGCCTATTCAAGAAAGCAAGTAAGCTTGTATAACCTATCAAAGAAATCCATTACTTCAGGGGCAATATCATTTTAGTAGGCCAAAGCGACAAGCAATAACAGAGTGCTGCTAACTCTCAAGAAGTCTCTTAAATTGTTCTACATCAATGACATTTATACAATGATCTATTGAGAGAATAAGTTCTTCAATTATGCAGACATCCTAGTAGCAATGCAATTGTTCTATAGTAGGCAGCAACTTAGCCTTTTGAAAGGCTTATTCAATACCCAAACTGATGGGAATCAGGCTATCGGACCTCTATAGCCGAGTCCAAGGATTAGAAGGGCTAGTGCGATGAATCTTTTTGTTCCAACTAACCTCTGCTAAGATTGAGTACTTCTTTGTCGAGTCACCTTTCATGCTAAGCCGTATGACTATTCATTTTTCTGTAGTATGCCGAATGGATGATTACTCACTAGCGTCATGCCAACCAATTATTCGACATCTTCTTTGTCGAGAAGTCGAGAGAGAGACTTTAGACTAACTAAGCAATCCCTGCTCGGATAAGCCATCTATCCATACTTTTTGTTCGTATCTTCTAACGACCTTACTAATGTAGCTTTGTCATGTGTACAATATCATTTATAAAATCCATTGCACCTATAATTGTTTTTCTTATATATCAATTTTTATCCTTTTGTATCTTATATATTACTTCTTTAGGAAATGTCATTTTTGTCTTTTTCTTTTTAGGCAAGTTGCCCAAACTTATGGATATAAATATCCTTGTATTTACAGTTGTAAAGGATATTAGATCATTCTTAATATACTTTTTGAGTACTTTTTCTTGTTTGTGTAAACACTGTTTGTTTACTCTCAACATCATTCTTATCCTTTCGCTTAAGCAAGGTTAGGTGGTAAGTAATCTCACCGGATTGATTTGTGCGTCATATCAAATTGTCCTGAGAGTTCTCGGAAGTTCCATTGATGCATCATATCCTCTAGAGCTATTTATAAGTTTTTGCTTACTACTTCATTCTTCATTTTGCCCTTTTGTACTTTCCCCATTAATCTTTTTTTAAGCTTTCTACGAGTTCGGACTTATTCAGCGATCGGCCTTATCTGTTTTTAGTCATGGTTTATAATATCTTGGTATTAGAGTGAAGGTTTTGTATGAACTATAGTTACTTCTTCTTAAAGTTCTGTTATACGCTGTTTTGCGTGTATGAAATAGAGCAAGTTATTGTGTTTATTTGACTGCTGTGTTGTTAACCATTAACTTCCTAAAGTGTTCATTTAAGCTTTGAATCTGTGAGGATAAATAATAGACCTAAATATGAATATTGGTACTGGTGATGACAGTAGAGTTATCCACTATGGATGACAGTAGAGTTATCCACTATGGATAACAATCTTAGGGAACTCTTAGAAGTATTGACAAGAGGCTTGATGAGGTAGCTAACCACTTAGTAGATCTGACCGGGGTTATCCATGCATTGTCTTGCCGACCTACTGAGGCCACGCAAAACACTCCACAAGCTACTCAACTTATTAGAGGTCAAAACCTAGCTCAACCCGTTCGAGGTGGAGTTGCGGACTAGTAAGGTGAAGGATAGACCTAAGAGAGCTTGATGAAGAGGAAGAAGAGTATTTTGAAGAAGAAGAAGAAGAGTGTTTTGAAGAGGAGCGTGTATGAATCACCAAAATATTCAACCATGTGAAGCTTCAGATTCCAAGTTTTAATGGATTTGGGAATGTTGATGAGTATTTAGATTGGGAAGAGAAGGTGAAGCATTTGTTTGATTACTATTAATATGAGGATTATGAGAAAGTGAGAATTGCTGCTGTTGAATTCTCCAAGTATGCCACCATGTGGTGGAAGAATTTTCAGGTTATGAGAAGATGACAGGGTTATCGAGAGATTAACACTTGGCTCAAGATGAAGAGAGTGCTCAAAAACTTGTTCATGCCAAAAACCTATCTCCAAGATGCTTTCACTCGACTTTAAGAGCTGAGACAAAAAGGCTGAATTGACGAATAAGTTCAAGAGTTCTAAATGCTCATGATCTGTTGTGAAGTGGAGGAACCACCAGCTCGAACAGTCTTAAGGTTCGTTACCGGGTTAAGAGAAGACATTCGAGATGTCGTAAAACTCCAACGATTTGACACCATAGATGAGGCTGTTAGGATTGCCTAATGAGTAGAGAGGCAAAGAAAGAGCTAAGTACCAGCGAAGACGTCGACTAGTTAACCTAGACAGGCAAGTCACCGAACTCTACCGAAACCGAGTCAAGAAGGAAAATTGATGTCAGAGTCGAACAAAAAGGCTAACCTGATAATGAAGTACTAACTCGAACGTATGAGAAGGGGTAAATGTTTAGTAAGAAGACTAGCCAGATCAAGTACTTCAAGTGTCAAGGGTTCGGACACATAGCTGATCAATGCCTAAATCAGAGGACGATGGTCATCAAGGGAAACATCCCGAAGCTAGAAGTAAAAAGTACTGATGAGGAACCTGAAGAGGAGGAGGTTCCTATTGAGAAAAAGCTGATTGAGGAAGACATGTTTCCTAAGGACTTAGATCGGTTACTCGTAGTTTTCCAATGCACTATAAACATGGAACCCTCATAAAAGGAGGAGTAGAGAGAGAATTTGTTCCATATCACCTATAAGCTGAATGATTAGACGTGCGCCCTCATCATGGATAGTGGAAGCTGCACCGATATAGCATCAGCTGATCTTGTTTCAAAACTGAAGTTACTAATTGTTGCACATCCGATGCTATATAAGTAGCACTAGTTGAGTGAGAAAGGAGCATTACATGTCACTCAACAAATACTACTGCCAATCATTATAAAGAATTACTCCGACTAGATTCTCTACGACGTATTGCCCATGTGCACTTCCTACTTGTTGCTAGGAAGACTATGGTTGTTTGATAGGAAAGTTATGCATGGCGACTACAAGAGCACTTATATGTTTAAGGAGGACGACCAGAAGATCACACTAAACCCAATGCCGCAAAAAGTTCACAAGTTACAAACGAAACTTTCTCGTGGATCAAAGATGGCGCTAATGATGAATAGAGATAAGCTATAAGAGGCCATCGATGCTAATAAGCTGACCCTTATGTTAGTTAGGCAACTATTGGAAATGAAGGAACGGAGTGAGTTACCTCAGGAGGTTAAGGAGTTGTTAGATGAATATGCCAACCTACTCCCAAAATAGTTACCCAAGGGGTTGCCCCTAACTCAAGGCATAGAGCATTACATTAACCTAGTACTTAACATTACACAACCGAATAAGTTAGCTTATTAGATGAATCCCAAACAGGCTTCTAAACTCCAACGTCAAGTCAATGAGTTGCTGGAGAAAGACTATGTAAGAGAGAATCTCAGCTCTTGTGCTCTTCTTGCACTTTTAGTGCCAAAGAAGGATGGAACCTGACGAATGTGTGTTAGTAGCCAAGCTATGAACAAAATCACGATCAAATATAAGTATCCGATTCCGAGGCTAAAAGACATGTTGGATGAACTCAGTGGGGACAAGATTTTTAGCAAAATTTATCTTAAATCTGGCTACCATCAAATCCACATAAGGCTAGGAGACGAGTAGAAGACTATATTCAAGACTCGACATGGACTTTACAAATGAATGGTCATGCCCTTTTGCTTATCGAATCCTCTAAGCACTTTCATAAGACTTATGAACCTCTCATAGGAAAGTGTGTCTTGGTGTACTTTGATGACATCCTTATCTACAATGCCGACATGTCGAGTCACTGTAAACATCTCATAGCAATCCTAGATATCCTCTGTGTCAAGAGACTATTCAACAATTGAAAGAAATGTTGCTTTTACTCGGAGGAAGTGATATTCTTAGACTATATAGTTAGTGGAGAAGGCTTGCGAGTCAATAATGAAAAGATCCGAGCAATTGTCGAGTGGCCAACTCCTTCTACATGTGCCAACGTAAGAAGTTTTCACGGATTGACTTCGTTTTATAGAAGATTTATCAGGAATTTCAACACCCTCACCACACCATTTACCAAGTTAATGAAGAAGAACACTGACTTTCAATGAGGAGAAAGACAGGAGAGGAGTTTTGCTGAGATAAAAGAAAGATTGACCTCCAACCTGGTGTTAGGACTACCTGACTTCAACAAAAATTTTTAGTTGAAATGCAACGCATTAGGCATTGGAATAGGCATTGTCCTGATGCAAGAAGGCTAACCAATTGCCTTCCATAGTGAGAAGCTCCGAGGATTGTAGCTGAACTACTCCGTGTATGAAATGGAACTTTTAGCACTGATCTGAGCAATACAAGTATGGTAACATTATTTATTGCCGTGAGAATTTATCATATATACTGACCATTAATCGCTAAGGTACCTCCGAAGTCAGACCAAGTTGTTGAAGCAGCAGGCGAAACAGGTTGAATTCCTTGAAGAATTCAATTTTGTAATAAAATACAAGTAGAGAAGGAGCAACATAGTTGTAGATGCTTTTTTGAGGAGGTATGTGCTTTTATCAGAACTGCAGACCAGACTGTTTGGGTTTATAAGTATCAAAGAATATTACTCCAAGGATCTACACTTGGGACCCATAATTTCATAGTGCATCAACAGGAGGATGGTGGATAAGTATCATATAGAGGATGGTGGATAAGTATCATATAGAGGATGGTTACTTGTTCCGATGAGAAAAATTATGTGTGTCGAATTGCTCACTAAGGGAGCTACTAATCAAGGAAGTTCACAATGGAAGTCTCTCCGGACACTTTAGAGAAAGAAAGACCTGTAAACTACTGAATAGCCAATTCTTTTGGCTAAGAATGAGGAGAGATGTGCATCAAGTGGTCGAAAGCTATGTCATATGCAAGATGGCCAAGTGTCAAGTTGAATAAGGGAGAGCAATGCCCCTACCTATCTCAATGAAACCCTGGATCGAATTGCCGTAAACTGCCCGAAGCAAAGATTCTATAATGGTCATTGTAGATAGGTTTAATAAGATGGCACACTTTGTGCCTTGCTCAAAAACTAATGACGCTTCGGCTATTGCTTCTCTTTTCTTACAAGAGATTATGCGGATACATGGCATATTAAGAAGTGTAGTCTCTTATAGAGACCCAAAGTTCTTAAACCATTTCTAGAGAACCCTATGGCGTCTATTAGGAACGAAATTACTCTTCAATACCTCGTGCTACCCCCAAAATGACGGCCAAACAAAGGTAGTTAATCATACTTTGGAGTCACTGCTCCAAGCTATAGTAAGCAAGAACTTGGCTGATTGGGATGTCTACTTGCTAGTGGTCAAGTTCGCCTACAATTGCATAGTACATGACACTACTAAGCAGACTTCCTTTGAGGTAGTCTATGGGTTCAATCCTGAGTTATCCATTGACTACGCCCCTATACCAATATCCACGTAAGAAGACCCTGACGCATTGGCCAGAGCACAATCCCTTCAGCACATTTATGATAAGGTCACTAGACACATCGATCAAGTTACTAGAAGACTGCAAGAAAAGACCAAAGGTGGGATAGCTAAACGGTTTCAATGAGAGACTTAGTGTAGTTGCACCTCAGTAAGGAGCGGTTTCTAAACAAAAGGAAGAACAAATTATCTACAAGAGAAGAAAGACCTTTAGAATCCTCTAGAAGATCAATGATAATGCCTACAGGTTGGAATTACTTGAGAACTATGAGGCTTCTAACGCCTTTAACATTACCAACCTCAGTTTGTATCACCTTAACTGAGAACTGAGCAAACACCATTTGGATTTGATCCCAAATCCAAAACAACATAGAAGAGATGATGGGAATCAGGCTATTAGACCTCTGACTCACAGTTAAGCCCGAGGACTAGAGGGGATGGCACGACGAATCCTTCAATTCCAACTAACTCCTGTTGAGGCCGTGTACTTCCTTAGTGAGTCACCCTTCATGCTAAGCCGTATGACTATTCATTTTTCTATAGTATGCTAAATGGATGATTACTCACTAGTGCCGTGCCAACTAATTATTCGGCATCTTCTTTGTCGAGAAGTCGAGAGAGAGACTCCGAACTAATTAAGTAATCCTTGCTCGGATAAGCCATTTATCCATACTTTTTGTTCACATCTTCTAATGACCTTCCCAATGTAGCTTCACCACATATACAGTATCATGTACAGAATCCATTACACCAATGATTATTTTTCTTGTATATTTGTTTTTATCCTTTTGTATCTTGTACATTACTTCTTTAGGAAATGCTTTTTTTGTCTTTTCCTTTTTAGGCAAGTTGCCCAAACTTATGGGTATAAATACCCTTGTACTTACAGTTATAAAGGATATTAAATCATTTTTAATACACTCTTTTAGTACTTTTTCTTCCTTGTGTAAACACTAGTCGTTTACTCTTGGCATCACTCTTATATTTTCACTTAAGCAAGGTTAGGTGGTGAGTAATCTTATCGGATCAATTCGTATGTCATACCGAATTGTGTCGTGAGTCCTCGGAAGTTCCATTGGTACGTTATATCTTCTAGAACTGTTTTTGGGTTTTTGCTTACCATTTCATTCTTCATTTTGCCCTTTTGCACTTTCCCTGTTAATCCTTTTTCGAGCTTTTTGTAAGCTTGGACCCATCCAGTAATCGGCCTTATCTGTTCTTGGTCATGGTTCGCAACACAAACCCTTTTGACTTCATCCAAAAGACTTTAGTTAGGAGGTAAAACATAGAAGGCCAAGTTTGATTCTGGGCTCTAAACCCATTAATTGAAATGGATTTGACTTCTTGAACTAAGGTAACGGCGCCCAAAGAGTCAAACCCATAAACGCTTGGGATAATCAAGAGAGATTTAGTATAATGGGCTTAGAATAAGATTTGTTAGATTAGCCTACCCAATACCAACCTTTATTAATTTGGCTCTCACATCAAATAAAACTTTTATTGGGATTAAACCCATGAAGGAGGATTCATTTGAGGTTCATAAAAAGAAGGGGTCAATCCTAACCATTAATCATCGTTGCAATCTAATAGATGAGATTGACATAAATATCCAATCCCTTCTCTCATTTGGAAATAAGAGAATCATAACTAATGCCATTGTACTGTTAGATTCTCTACTTAAGTGGATCAAACACACAAATCAGTGAAGAACACTACTCAATTCATCAACCATAGTAGAGTTTGATGCTATTTAAATCCTCTATCTGTTCACACAAAGTATTTGAGCCTTAGTCAGATAACCTACTCCTCTTTCCTTTCATTCATCACTTAATCATCCTATAAGCATCAATCAAGCCATTCCTTTAGTTATGTGTAGCAAATACTCATGTAGCAAGCACTTAACCTTCACATCAGGACCTTCTTACACATAGTTCGTGTAAAACCCACAAATTTTGCATTTTAGAATTAGAATTAGAATTGAACATGAGTACTAATAGATATTATCTAGGCTCAATGAGATCGAAGGAATTATAACCAATAAATAACTTTTAAACAAAACCTTAAAATGAACATGAAAACTTTAATATAATCGCATATAAAAACTCTAAATTCTAAATTAAACCCTAAGTGTAAAGCAAATGCTAAACCCAAAAATTGAACTCGAATTTCGTCAAATTGCAAATATTCGATATTAAACAATTAGAGATGTTCCTAAATAATAATAATTTGCTAAATTAAACTTATCAAACTAATTAAATTAATAAAATCATGAACTTGCCCCTATGAGTATACATGGTGCTATACATACGTAAATTCCTTTTATGTTTAAAATATTATATAATGCTAAATTAATTTAATTAACCAATTAAAACACTAAACCAATAAAATTATAATATTGCTCATATATGTGAAATGTGTCATGTATACATGATCTTTGTTGTGTACGATAAAAATTAAAATCGAAAGCCTTAATTCGAAGACCCTAAATACTAAAACCCAAAAATAAAAACTCCAAATGTAATTAAAACACTAAATTTATTTGCAACCTTAAAATTTCCCTAATCTAGGCAATTAGACATTAAGCAATTAAAGTGAAAAACTAAATAATGAGAGATAATTACAACAAATTAATCAATATACCTAATCAAATTAATCAAGCAAAGATTTACCCTAAACCTTAGTAAGTAGTGCCACCCCATCCCCATACATGCATGCACTTGAATTTCAAGTATCTAAATCAATAAAATTAAGCTAGTTCCATACAATTAACAGCCAACTAATCTAGTTTCTTCTTAACTAAAATGACCTTACACAATTCTAAGATGAAAAGACTACACCTCAACACATCAATTACACAAATTGGTTAAACTCATAATTTTCTATACGAGCTTAAGAAAGGGGGTTGACTTACTACCAGTTTAGGTAGGCTTTGTGTGCAAATATTCTTCCAAATCACATCAAAACACACCCCTAGTTTTCTCTCTTTCCAATGTTGGTTTACTCCCCCACATGCACACCCCATTTTAACATTGTCTTGTAATTTCAAAACACTCAAAGTCCTCTCCATACATCCCCATTCATGTTTGCAACTTACCCTAAAATTACTCTTACTTGATCTTCTTTTCCCATTTATTCTTGTCGTTCAAAACTCCATCCAGTTACCCCACACAAGACCTAATTGAAACCACTACTCCACCACCTTTGGCCACCACTTCTAGGAGCAAGAAAACCTCCAAATTCCAACTTGTTTCCCTTGCCACCAAGCCACCTCAAATGTCACCCATAGATACCAAAACTTCACCCTCGAAGCCTCTTCCAACTTAAACTTTTTAGCCCTTTTTCCTCACACAAGCCACCACTTCAACCATCACCTTCAACATATAGGAACAAGGTCAAATAGGAACCACCAAAGAGCAACTTAGGAAGCCTTCTCAACGTGCAAAGTGAAGACCAACCCAAGGCTAGGAATGGAAGCAACATAGGACACTTCTTTTCACCAAATAGCAGTAACTTCCTTTGTGTACTTAGAGTGTTCTTATTGTCCTTTTCTTTTACGTAGCACATGTTGTAGTAAGAAATAAATTTAAATATTTTAGACATGTATAAGTGAATTCTTGTAAAGATTTTTTTTTTTTATTTATGAGCTCATAAATGTAAGATAAGAGGCATATATCATGTAAAGTGTGAGTGACAATGTACATAACATGAAGTGGTAGTGTTAAACAAGCACATAAACAAGTTTTAGCAAAACTGAACCCATGCACCTTATAAGATCTTCTTTTGGCCGAAGCTTATAAGACATATTCATGGAGTATTTTGATTTTCCTCTTAAGATTTTAGCTTATAGGATCTTCATTAGATAGTTATGTGCAATTATCTCGAGAAAAATCAAGGAATGGCTTGAGGAAGCACTCCTAAAGTCAGGGGGTTGAAGGGTCCTAGCTAACCTTGCATGATCATCTTCATAAAATATTAATTTAGACACAATACTAAAAGTTCAAGACATGTTTAGTTAAGCTAAGTGCTAGTTTAAGGTCTTAGATTGAGATTTAAGCTAGAGAACTTGATTCGAGCTTGAAAAATGGTCTATTCGACCTAAAGACATGATCGACAAATCTGATCCCATAGAAAAATGTACTCATTGAGCTTGTTCCTATCAACTTTAGGCTTAAACAAGTGGAGAAACGCAATGTGTTCTTTGAAAAAAAATCTAAAAAAGGGGTCTTTGGAAAAAATATTACGTCTATAGGATCATGAATACACCTTTCCAAAAGGCTCCTTCAGTTTAGGTTATTTTTGCACTAAAGGTGCCTTCAATTATAATTTCACTTCAGCAGTTATGTGGCTCTTCGCCGAAGAATACCTATGAGATGGGAGGTGCAGGATTTTCCTTTAAGTATGGGAGTAGGATAGGTTTCCATACATAGCTCCCATCCTCAGGCATGGCATAATTGTAGATAGTGAGAGGCCGTTGGCTACTAGGTGGATGATTGATTGTGATACGAGGACACACCTAACACATGTACAACCCATTGCGATGCCTTTGACAAATAGAGTCCAAATTAGATACTTATTTTTCATGCAATTTCGTTACTAGATCTTTCACTACATTGCCATTACAGTAATTATAATAAATACATCTTTTAGGTAGTTCAGCAGCCATATCTAGACGAGCTTCTAAAGATACTACCTTATTTCTGTTATAGTGGCCAACATATTTGGGGAGCTTAAGTGCCACTCATATGCTTCCAAATTATTGAGTGGCACTTTCCCGAGTAAGTCATCAAGTATTTTGGTTGATTACAGAGAATTCCACTTGGATGCAACACAGAGGAGGCATTACATTGCATCAACTTGCGTAGGAGGATGGATGTGGATTAGATCATGTAGCATCTTCCCTATATCACCACATGGAATGATCGCCACTCTCGGGTCATCCAGATCAATGAACCTAGAAGAGTGGAGTATGGGTACTAATAGTGGTACAAGAGGATCACTTGATAGTACATTAGCTAAATAGGAGCACTAATTAGGCAATTAGAGAGGAATGGACTCCTTTTTCCTACTTTCATTGTTCTGCAATGTCTTAAACCTTATATCTCTTGCAAGTTGAAGAGTTCTAGTAGATTAGGATCTCTCTTAATGAGGCTAACTATAAAGTAACCCTAACCTTCACCAAGCATGGGATTCAATTGCTTTGTGACCATCTTCCTGTCACTCTCTACCCTCCCCATCTGGCTCAGGTTTAAGCTAATGAGCTATACGCTATATAGCTTTTTAGAAATAAAATAGCTTTTATCTACTATAATATTGACCCCTCCCTCTCCTTCTTTTACTTTCTTCAACCTATGTCAATAGAAGAAATGAATAATTGGATTGATAAGAAATAGCAAATTTTGGTCTTACTACGATTTGGTTTTTGTTGGAATGTCATTATAAGAAAGAACTAAACCTGCGATTTTTTCCTATTTCTTCCCTAATTTCATCTTTTACCTATGCTTTT
This sequence comes from Lumnitzera littorea, assembly GCA_024138015.1. NCBI lineage: Eukaryota > Viridiplantae > Streptophyta > Magnoliopsida > Myrtales > Combretaceae > Lumnitzera > Lumnitzera littorea. Next base: position 29,576,200 of record JAMXBB010000004.1, on the reverse strand, counting down.
CTTTTTCTAGTTATGTATACTGTATATCTAGTGTAAATCCAAGCCAACACAAGTCTTTTATTAATTTTTTTCAATGCATTCTTTATCTAAGCATTCATATTGATAACAGTATACTAAACGAATTAGAGATAAGTGAACTCGAACTATTGTCCTCAAAAAACTTTTAGTTATCCTCATGAATCAAATGATACTATGATGTTTTCCATGTTTATGTTAGGGCTATTTACTTTGTTGATTGGAGCGTAGGAATTTTTTTTAATCAAGAAAGAGCTACCTTGGATATGTTATCCAAATTATTAAATCCGTTTATAAACCTTTTACATCTAAATTCAAATGATTTGTTCGATTGGTACAAATTTGTGAGAAATGCAAGTTTTTCTATAGGTATGGCTTTTTTAGGAATATTTATAGCATTTATTTTATATAAGCCCCTTTATTCATCTTTAAAACATTAAAACTTACTAAATTTCTTTTTTAAAAGAGGTCTTAATAGAATTTTGTAGGACAAAATAATATATGTGATATATGATTAGTCATACAATCGTGGTTACATAGATACGTTTTATACACATTTCACTTTTTGCCTTATCATAGTAATGAACAATTGGGGGAGGGCGGGTTTAGGTAAATGAATTGAATGTAGAGTAATGAATATCATCACATGCTAGAGCTATGTCTTAGGAGGTTGAGAAGTGGGTTGAATTTGGAGTTTCAGAGCTTTAGTTGCATTATAATTCCTGTTTTTACTTTATTTTATGTTTACAAGAGGTTATTTAACTTACTTATTTTGTATAGTGTAGATTTATTCAAAGAGAGCGCATTGTCAAAAAGTGTTTAAGTAAATTATAAGTGAAAGCCTCTTTCTAAAGGGTGCCTTCACGACTCCATAGAGTTAATATTTTTTTTAGGAACCCCTTTTTTTAATTTTTTTTCAAGGCGAGTGCGTTCCTCTGAACAAGTGAGTTAAATATAGGTATTAGGCCCTAAAGTAAGGAAATGACTTAAAACTTACAAACCAAGTCAAAACTCATAAGTATAGGCCAAAAAGTCATAGAGGCCAGTTAGAAACATAAAAATAAAAAGTCTATTTAAGAGCTAAAAAGGCATCCAAAGGCCTATTAGAACGATAAAAAGCCAAATTTACAATTGAGCCTAAAATGAGACCTTAAGCCCATTATTTAAGCATTTAAATTAAAAGACTAGAAGTGAGCCAACGAATAAATGTAAATTGTAATATCATAAGCCTATATAAATAATAAAGGTCCAACAAGGGTTAAAGCTCAGACAGAAAATAAAATTATGGAAGGATACTCAAAATGATATAAAAATGAAGTATAGAAAGCCCAAAATAATAAGGTCCATAACTTTTGGGCCTATTACCAAAAAAGGGACCTAGCCACAAGAAAGTACATTCAAAAACAATAGAAATCAAATATAAGAACGCAAGAATCAAAGGTAAAATGAGAAAATTATGATTAAAATTAGTTCTCGCTATAATAAGGAATTATAGCGAAATTAGGCAATTAGATAGGTAATTATCCGAATACTTACTAATATTCTCCTTTATTAATATTAAGTGATACAACCTTGACATGGACTTGCACTTGGTTTATTACAACTATAGGATGACCGAACTAGGTAAGTATTCCAATGATTGTTATATTTGATTATACTTGTAGATTAGCTATACTTAACCATATAACTACTGTCAGTTGGTTATGTGGGGATTTAGGTAACATGCATGTGGTTGATTATTGCTTGTATTGACTATAAAAATATCATAAGATATATGAACTAAATTGAGTGATAAGTTCATAATATCTTCATTTGATATGATGATTATATGCTACGATTATTTGGCCACTTAAGTAAACCAGACTTAATTATATTCCACTCATTAAAATAAATGGTCATGTATACCGTGCATCAACAGGGACATATTAGCCATTACATCATGCATGTTGGATGGAGGAGGCTTACGAGAATCGAGATTATTATTATTTGAGTTTTCACACGGTACATATATGCAACATGGACTCGCCCTTACCTATAGGATCACTAGGCACTAACGATGCCAACTGCCTGGCTAAGGACCATGTCCTAAAGTCCAGTGCTTAGGGGTGAGTAGACTACATATGCCATTCACATCCACACTCGCAGCATAGGCAAAATCAGGAAAAAAAAAATGGAGACTAATATTGATTGCTGTATGAAGATATTTAGTAGATTAGAGATCAAAGTGACTAAAACTAGGGTTTCATAGACCGTCATCTCTAACCCTGGTAATGGAGTGCAAAAATTTGAGCTATATAAGGTTTTCGAATGGCTATGTATATATACATACATATATATATGTTTATTGCATTAGATATGATTTATCTGTATTCATACGATTATTAATTTAACTTGCTTTTGTTTGAAAGGTATAATAAAAAGAATATTTCACTAAGTTAGATGTAGCTTATCCCCTTATAATTTCTTTTCCAAGTTGACTAAAAAGTTGGGATTTAAGTTTGGACTCGAGTGTAGAGCGCTCTAGCCAATAGAATAATAGATGAATAAGAGTAGAAAGATAATTGGATTAACTAGATGGTACCTTTACAACTCTAAGTAACCAATATAAATATTTGTAATTTACTTACCTAATCTTGTTGTTTAGTAAGAGACATTGACTCTTTGCGGTCTTAATGTACTATGAAGTATTGGGTATTCATAGTTATATATATTTTATGTTAAATTAATAAATTGAAAATTAGAAGTTATAGTGATTAATTAGTTAGAGTTTTGAAATCTCTTATTTGTAAGGTGGTTTTCATATTATAGATGCACACATGATATAAAAATTTTAGTCAATCCTATTAGGCCACTTTTCGGGGCGTAACAATTCATTTATTACAATATTAAATTAGGAATATAACCATCTATCAATATATACTATGTAGTAATTTTGGAAAATAAATTAAAGTTAATTAACTTTTCTCATAACCAAGAAAATAATTATTTATCACTTAAACTTTTAAATCCTTATGGAGAGGGAATAAAAGCTTCATCTTTCATAAGTAACAAATAGTCCCTCTAAAGAGGAAGTAAAAATGCTCGCACCAAATTCCAAAATAGGTAATAGAATTTTTTTAAGATTAGTTGTTTTGTTTATTCTCTATTACAATTAATACTATAATTGAATAATTTAAAAAGTTTAGTATGGTTTTAGAAGACAACTAATTATATTATAATATGCAGTTTCAAAAGCTTTTTCCTTTTTGTATATATCGTTTTTATGGTATTACTAATGCATTTCCATAATTTATTATCATATCATATTACGACCTATAATTTCATAAACTTTTTCATTTTTATATATCTTTTCTATAGCATCATTAATGAATTTCCAAATTTTTTTTATCATATCATATTATAAAATATAGTTTTAGAGTCTCTTACCTTTTATATTCTATAGTAACATATGACTATTCAGTAATTTATTTTAAGAAATTCTTTATATGTGTATGATTTAGTGATAAAAACACATTAATATAAGCGAGAGAGAGAGAATTTTTCTATGCTTTTTTATTTCTTCTTGAATAGTATGAATCATTCGTTTTTGGGACCTTATATCAATTATATAATTTTTGTATGGTGTTTCTTTTATATTAAATGAAACATTAGATTATATTACCACGTTTTATTTTAAACTATCTATAATCATTATGCAAGCTCATTAACTAGTATTTTATAAATGTAATATTGCCTTGATATTTTATATTAAAAAAAGTTCCTAAGTGTTTTCGCTCAACTCCTAATGTAAGAGCTCTTAAAGCCAAAGCCCATTAAAATGTTTGGCTTAGACCTCACAAGTCATCAAGAAGTTTGGCTCCAACCATGCGGGCTAATCAAGATGCACATACATATCTCGAGTAAGTCTAAGCCCCGTCTTCTACTCGAAAGGCCTTCGGATACACCAAACGTACTTGGCCACTATCCATAGTGCTTACAAGAGGCTTGCTCCCATTCCCTCTAAGGACAACAATTGAAGAAGCCATTGAGTTATGAGTCAAGCACCTACCACATCCATTGTCTTATTTCTCTCTTTTCATTTAATATTGATTGACTACCTATCATATAGCTTACTTCCTAGCCGTCAAACTTAAGGGGCCACCTACTGCTGTTAGGATAGGCCAATCCCTCTAGTCTTTACCAATTAACAAAGGGAAGGATGTCCCATTAGGTGCTAGCAATGTTGCCTCATCGAATCCTATACTAGCCAGTCAAGATCTGCCATGTGTTATCAATAGTAAGCACCTCCATTTTATAAATAAGAGTAAGATCTTCAAGTAAAAAAGATCAACACTTGTTTTTATGCTATCTTAAGAACTCACTCTTATCATTTTCTTCGACCTTCATCATACCTCTTTCCTCGATAATTTAGGCATTAGAAGGCCTTAATTAGCCTAACCATAGAAGGTTTTATGTAGGTCCTTTGCTGTCTGCAACTATAAGGTAGCCTAAAGCTAGCCCAAGAGACATACTAGTAATTATTACCATCACTACTTAGCAAATGAAGACATATTCAAAATTAGACTAAAGATTTAAAATGTCAATTTGTCTCTATTTTAAGGTGGAAAAAGGTGTCTTTATTTTGTAGGGATACTTTTGGGATTAGTAGCTAGTTAGCGACTAATTTTTTCCCTTTTTGTTTAAAATCGTTTCTTGTACTTTATGATAATAAAGTATTTTTTAAATAATAACTATTTTTTCTTTATGATAATTGTGATAAAAGTTGATAACTATCAATTTTTTTTATAATTTTTTAATTATAGTATATTTTATAATAATATTATAAAAAAATAAAGGAAAAAGGACAAAAAAGTCCCTAACCTTTACTTGTTTTTTTATTCCCATGCTTAACCTTTTATTTTCTCTAAATCGATCCTTAATCTTTTCGTACCATATCAAATTTATAACTCCGTTTGTAAACTTCGCAAATTTAGCCATTTGAGTGTAGAATTAAGCTTGAATACTATAAATAATTATAGGAGTCGATAAGGTCGAGTAATATAAAAATTTTATTAAGTTATAAATTTGAATTATTATAAGTAATAAAAACCTTAAAATTTTAATCGAAACCTAAATCACATACAAAAACCTTAAATCCAATGTACGCAAAAATACTCGAAATTAAACTCGAATTTAATGAAAATCCTAAAACTATAACTTTAAGCTTATAAAAGGAATAAATATAATTTAATGATAATAAAACCTTAGTCAATCACAATTATCGACTAAGTCGTATAATTGTGTAAAACTTTTAAATAAAACGTTGAAATAATTTGTAAAAATTATAATCGTAACAAGTACTAATTAAATTAATAAATTTTCATAAAATTCCAAAATTAATCTATAAATTTTATTTTTATATTTGAAAAAATTACATATAATTATTTTTATTTTCCTTTTTCTTTCTTTTTCCTCCTTCCATTTTTCTTCTTGTTCCATGTACACACACAGCATCCCACGTTTTCTTTGCTTTTGTTTTGAATCTACAAATGTCCAACTTATGTACATGAAATCAAATAGTATGATTACATTTCTTATCTCTATTAATGCAAGGATTCCCCTGCTCTTCACATTTGGAAAACTTGGAAACAAAAAGAGAAAAAAAATCAAAGCAAAGTAATTACACAGACATACACAGAATTGAAACCAAAAAGGGAAAAAAACTAAGCAATTATAAGAAGAAAAAGAAGAAGAAGAAGAAGAAGAAGAGGAAAAACAAAGGATCTTATCACCCAATTTGATTTAAGTTGCTAAGGATTTAGGTAGGTTTATTTAATTATTTTGTACATATGTGTATTCTACACTATGTATATGTATACTAAGTATTTTATTTATTTATTTATTTACATGTACATATATGTATGCATGAATAGATATATATATATATATATATATTAGGTATTTTCTTTATTTATGTATATACATATGTATGTAGGTATGGGTATTTATATTATTATATCTAATATACAGTATATGTATGTATGTATGTACAAATAATAATACATATAGTATGTATTTCCCTACACATGTATTTAGGTGCATATGTATGCGTGTATATATATTTATATTTAGTATTTTATTATATAGTATATGAATGTATACACATATAGCATATGTATATGTACTAGGTATTTCCTTTATATATATATAATATTCTATTTAATTATTTATGTACATATGCATGATTATATATATCTATGTACCTATTATTTTATGTTTTTACTATATGGGGTATATATATGCATACGTATATAGTAAATATATGTATATATACTTAGTATTTTCAAAATATAAGAATTTTTGTATATTTGTATATATATATAGCTGGACATGTTGGATATGTAGGTATATATGTATATTATTAATTGTATTTTGTCTATTTGTACATATGTATATACATATAATATAACCGTATATGTACATATGTAAATAAAGTATAAATATGCGTATATTAAACCTGTACATAATGTATAACTAAGGTTAGAATAATTTATTATATAAAGTATATTATACATATAAATATATGTGTATGAATAGTAATGTATACGTAAAAATACGATATATATAATATACTATAATATTAAGTTAATAAATAAAGTAAGTTAATATATATATATATATATATACATAAACACCGTAAATTTGGAAAAAGATTAATAATTAAGTAAATTAGAAAATTTAATGAAATATAACAATAAGTATTTATATATTTAATTATATCATAAAATAGGAAAATATTGGAAAATTATGAAAAAATTATAAGGGTGATATGTGGCACTTCCATATGCTGCCACATCACCATTTATTATACATTAAGTAATTTTCATAAGTAATAATAATAATAAATAATTAATTAAGTAGAAAAAAATAATATAGTAGAAAAAATTTGAATCGATAATTCTAAAATCTCAAAAATAAGTAAAAATAAGTAATTGTAGTAGAATATACTCAAAATAAGAAAATTTCAAATTATACGATATAAATGATTATTAAATTGTAATTATACTAAAAAAAGCTTAATTTGATATTTTATAACTTTTTAAGTTAAAATAATAAATTTTATAATATTTTTATATCACAGTCCAATCTGCAAGTTATAATGTTCAAAACGGACCTCGCTACGAGAAAGTACGCTTAAAAACGATTGAAATAGACTATAAATTTATATAGATCCAAACTAAATCGAAAAAGTTATATGCAATTCAATAAAAAGGTTGAATCAATGATTTCACGTAATTCAATAGCTAAATTAAGTAAATAGTATGAATTACGATACTAGTTTAGTTATTTAATTCTCAAAACTTACTACTTTTCGTATCCCTAATATTAGGTGATCCCGATACAGATACTAACTTACCTAGTAGATTATTGTGACCGTCGATAGACTTAATAACCAAGTGAGTACTTCCAATAACTCTATTTTTATTTTGTGCTTGTAAGTAGTGTCCATAAATTAAATATTAATAATTTAATGTATGAGAGTTTGAGTTATGCATGTGTTTGATATTGATTGTTTCTATGCAAAATACTATTAAATATAATAATTGAAGATTTAGTTATATGATTGATTATTATATAATTTGAATGACTTGTCGATAATGTTTGATCACCTTATAAATTGACTTAATCATATCCGACTTAACTTAAATTATATGGATCATCATAAAACATGAACATTGCATATAATATTCTAGTCATTGCCTCACGTGGTTGGTAATGAAGGGCTTTGGAGGGATGAATTTCCATATGATTTGATTAGTACAATGCAAGAGGATTAGTATAATAAGACTCTATCCTTAGTTCGCAAGTTTACTTGGTGCTAGAGACGCTAACCGTGGGTAATTGAGGGTCACGTCTAAAGACCACTGTTGTAGGATATGAGTATGGACTGCGAGGGCTATCTCATTGCTAGACTTGGGATTTTGTATATTATTGAATTCCTTTGAAAGGAAAACATATTTCATTGAATACGTAATTTAAATTTATGGTTAAAAACCCCAAGTGCTAGAACCCGATTGTGATTGATGCTAATGTATCTTCAATCGTTACTTTGGAAGGGGTTAAATCCGATATTGTATGCAGCACAGGTTAACTGCATATATATTGTTTGGTATACTGTTTGTTCATATATTTATATATTTGTTAATAAATAGTTTAATAAACTGTTTACTAGTATAGTATGAGGGATAACTTACTAAACTCTTGTAACTTACTTCCTAATAGTTTTCTCTTACAGGTTACTAGATAATCGAGCATGGGCTAAGAACTAAGTATTAAGTACTAGTGTCGAGGTGCTTAAAAGTTAGAATATGAGGATAAACTGTATAAACTGTTTAAATTGTTACATATAATTATTAATACTATATTTAGATTTTAGGACTTTCATAAGTTTAAGTTTTAGAACTTTACTACTTAATCTTATCGTTTGATAGGGGATATCGAGTCTTTGCGGTTTTGATGGACTGTGACTTATCGGATATCCATAATCACTTATATATAATAATAAGTTAATTAAATTAAGAATCGAAAACTTTAGTGACTAATTGTTTAAAATCTTGCAATCTTTGGCTTACAAGACAGTTTTTATATTATGGGTACACACGTAATATGAAAATTTTAAATAATCCTATTAGGCCCCTCCTAGATGACACCGTTACTTCTGTTAACTATTCCATTATTTTAATTTCACGCGGCATTTATTAACATTAGTTGTGTGACACGTAAAGCCAAGTCAGCATCTATATCATTATAAGAGAAAAACTATTTGATCTGTTTTTATTTTACTTAAGTCATATATGATCTAAACATGTTGTGACCAAATATGAACAAATATGCACAAAAGAAATGTAAAAAGAGAGAACACTCTAACATGTCGAAACTCTAACCCGATAAAGTCTTCAAAAATTACTCCTTTGCAAACCTTAACATCAACCAATTCTTAAAATCAATACATGGAAAATCTAGTTGAAAATCTAAACTCTAATTGTAGAGTGTTATGTACTTTGCAAACCCTAATCAAAATCGGTTGTTGGAACCTTAATCTATAATTAATTATTGCATTCAACACAAGGAAGACCTATTCATTTTGTTCTTAGAGTATTCTTGCAAGGTAGAAGTGAACAAAGATCCTTTTTTGTCATACCTGAGCCCTAAAGATCTTTATCTAGTATGTTCATGGGACTTGATATTATGAGGGTTATCTATAGTATTCCAACTCCATTTTGCATCTTCTTCTCCATGTGCTTTGACAGTTCCTTCCCATCAATCTTGACATTTTTTTTGAATTTTTTTACAACATAATCATGGAGTGAATTGATTTAGGGTTAGGATTTCCTTTAAATATGAATTTTTTATTGCATTCAAATGTAGACTATTGAGGCTTCACAGTATGGGCTTGAGAAGTGAGATTAGGGTTAGTGTTTTTGCATGTAAGGACTCACCATTGATTTCTACCTATTGTGTCTAGGTTTTTGTTTTGTTGTGTTACGACGTTTACTTTTGTTGTATAATAGGGTTGAATGAGGACTTATGTGGTGAAATAGTTACTTATTTGGCTTTACATAGCAAGAATTTAAATTAAATTAAAAAAGCACACATTATTTTTTTTTTTGATGGAAAAACTAAGAGAATTGATAGAAAGATTAATTTAATATCACGTAAAAATGTTGAGGATGGATTTAGGTTGAGGACTAATTTAAAAAAAAAAATTAAGAATTGGAATAAAAATAATCGAGCAAAAAGGTTAGATTTTTTTTTTTTTTACTTTTCCCAAAAAATAAGTAACCCAAAAAAAATAAGTCGCCTAGTCACCTCTATCGCGACCTCGACCTACCAACCTCTTCCCCACGAGTCTCTCTCAGCACCAATCCAACGCCTATTGCTTTTTGCTCTCCTTTTTATTTAATTCTTGATGACAGGACATCAACATCAAGAATGTTGGTGGAAGAATAAGACAGAAAATTCAAATTATTTTATCAATTATGCATTCGGAATTCTACTTCCTTCTTTCTGACGGTAACACTGTATTATCATCCTAATCTTCTTCTTCTCCTTCTTCTTCTTGCATAAAGCTACAGGGATTTTAGAAATGGAGGGGAAGCAGAAAATTCAAGTTCCAAAAGTGAAGTTGGGTAGTCAAGGTTTGGAGGTAAGTTTTACTTTTATCTTGTCGTCAATTTCCCATGTATGATTAAAAGAGGTTTAAAAGTATTCTGGGTATTGTTTTTCGATATTACTTGGTCGTGGCAGTAAAAAATATGATATAAATGGTCGTACTATATGTGTTCGGTGAAATTAAGGTTGAGATGGCAGACTGCTTTCAGTACTTGAAGCTTGGCATGCATCATCAGTTCACTTGTTAGTTGCAAGCGTAAGCTAGAAAGCTGCTCAAGTTATAATTCTTGACCATAGATGTCAGGAAAATGTTAACAATGTCCCTGGAAGGAACTTGTATACTTCATTCTATTTTTTTGGTGAAATTTGTAATCGATTTTGAAGGGAGGATGGTTTGTGATCTTTTTGAGGCTTTCAACTACTGCCCAAGACTCTGGTAACTGGAACCTTAATATTATATGCTTTTTCAGAGATGGTTAAATATATATTAACTGGGAATTATGAGCCATACACATGACAATCAACACGACAAATGAAGACAACTAATCTTGCTGAAGGACGAGGTTTCTGAGATTTTTCCTTATCCATGTTACGACAACTATGGCAATTACATCAAGTTGAGCTACTTATTTCAGCTGATCTACCATCGTTTTGCTTATGCAACACAGATGAAGTTGATATACCACTCGGATTGGATTGATGAATGAGGAGATCGGTAGATAACAATTTGACAAACACAGGTTTTTTGATCCCATGTTCCCTGTCCATGCCTGGTGCTTGTTTTCAAGTTGAATTTCACTCCTAGTAAATCCTTGTATATCAAGATAATTCCCTTTTGAAACTGCTATTGTATTTGTAATAGTATATTACATTCATTAAACATAGATATGAAGTTCTAGACGTTTCATTTGCCGCACATTTTAGTCTAAATAACGGGCTGAAGGTCTTAATTGTCACGTAAAAGGTATTATGACAGAACAGGATATTAAAATATAGTTTCTCATTATCTTCGCAAATCACTTTTGTCCTCTCCAGGTATCAAGATTGGGTTTTGGATGTGGAAGCCTATCTGGTATACTAAATGCTCCTCTTTCTTTTGAAGATGGATGCTCTGTTATAAAGGAAGCTTTTTCTAGAGGCATCACCTTCTTTGATACTGCTGATATTTACGGAAAGGACCATCATAATGAGATCATGGTTGGTAAGGTACGGTTTGATAATCTGATTTTTAATTGCATAACTTGCAGATGCAACCACACGTGCTACTATGGTTTTATATCCAGTATGCATTTGGTCATTTCACTGGTAAAAAGATGTTGCATATGCTGTGAGTTTGTCAAGATAGGCTGCTATGATATTTTCTATGATTCCGGTGAGATATATCTCTGTTTGACATGCAGGCATTGAAGGAGCTTCCTCGACATGAAATTCAGTTGGCAACAAAATTTGGCATTAGAAAGCTAGAGGAAAAGATAATTGGAGTTGATGGTAATCCTGAGTATGTGAGGACGTGTTGTGAAGCTAGTCTTCGATGGCTTGACGTGAACTACATAGATCTGTACTATCAGCATAGAGTGGATCCCACAGTTCCAATAGAAGATACTGTAAGCCTATTAATTCATTTATTTTTCTTTTTCTTTTTTTCAATTTTCTTCTTTATTCTTTGTGCATGTATTGTTTTGTTCACCTCATTTTGTAAGAATAACTTCCTTGGCCAAGGTAGATGGGGGAGCTCAAAAAGTTGGTGGAAGAAGGAAAGATAAAGTACATTGGTTTATCAGAAGCTAGTATTGATACAATAAAAAGAGCTCATGCAGTTCATCCAATAACTGCAGTACAAATGGAGTATTCTCTTTGGACTCGGGATATCGAGGATGGAATAATTCCATTATGCAGGTTAAAAAATCTACTATAAATGCTAATGATCTTATAAGCTTGTTATTTTGGGAATTTTTTTGAATAGCTTAACACTGTTCTTATTTATGATTTGTTTCAGGGAGCTTGGCATTGGGATAGTAGCATATAGCCCTTTGGGTCATGGTTTCTTCGCTGGAAAAGCAGTTGTTGAGAGTTTGCCTTCAGAGAGTCTGTTGGTATGGAATTTCACGTCTATAAAATTGCAGGCCTCTCATATCTTTTATACAAATTTCTAAATAAGTCCTCCGTGGATTTTATTAGCCAATTTGATTCTCCTCTCATAAAGGAAGGAGAATGAAGCATCTCTCCATTTCCCTCCAATATTTCCAAACACAAAATCTTATTTTCATTTCTACGCATATTTCTCCATGCCTACCAGTTTCAGCTCATTTATCTTCTCCTGAACCTTGTTAAACATACTTCAAATATATTTAGTGCACAAATCCTTGAGTGGATGACGATAGAGTATACGTTATTGAGATTGACATTCGACGAGTTATTACTTTGCAATTTTGCAGCTTATGCATCCTAGATTCACAGGAGAGAACTTGGAGAAAAACAAAATAATGTACAGAAATTATGCCGAACTGGCAAACAAGCATGGGTGCACCTCCCCACAACTAGCTCTGGCATGGTTGCTTCATCAAGGGAATGACATAGTCCCAATTCCGGGTACATTGCATTTTGATGCTCATGACTCCGATACTTAAGCTTTACTAGAATGGTTTCTGATACAATTTCATCTAATGGAAGCTCCTCAGTAGTTGATGGTCCAGCCAATATGATTGTTTTCCTTTTGTCTGGCTATTACTTATCCAATTTTACAATGCCATTGATTGATTAGGGACAACAAAAATCAAGAACCTGGAAGATAACATCAAATCGTTGGAAGTGAAACTTAGCCCTGATGGGTTGAAAGAGATTTGTGATGCAGTGCTGATCGATGAGGTGTCTGGGGACCGAGAGTTTGATGTATTGGCAAAACATTCTTGGAAATATTCTAACACTCCTCCCAAGAAATAATTTGATCAATGTGGACAAGAAAGGAGGGTTGTTTACAAAAACAGAAACAGCGAGTGGCAAGACCAAGAATGGGCTCTGATTCGTGCAACAAGATATTTGTAAGTTTGTGCTTGTTTCGAAATTATGTTGAATGTCTTAAAGATTGTGTCTCCTATAAATCGCATAGAACATACATCGCTTATGCTGGCAAACTTTTAGTTTGCTTCTTAGGAGTTGCTACTTTACAGGCAGTGCCAACAAATATTCTTTTTTGCATAACATTCATCATTTTATTTTCTCAACTTTGGTTTGTTTTCTTAAGGATTGCTTCTCATGACGAAAGTAAAATGTCGTCATCATTGCACAATTGCGTTTGCTTCTGTTTGGCAGTTTTTTTAAGGTTGTTTTGGAAAATAAAATTCGTAATGAAAATTTTACTAGCTTTGTTATTAAAGAATGAACCCCTTGACAGATTTATATGGAAATAGTAAGTCGGCAACCTTTCCTCACCACTCAAGTTGATCATTCCTGAAAGACCAACAATTAGGCCGTTAATTGAACGAATCGAACCAAGTTGTGACCCGAAAAAACTGCTTCATATTATGATTCGATTCTAGGGGACTAATCAAACCAAACTATTATCTTACTGAGCCGTTTTATATTTAAAAGAAAAAAAAAAATAGAACTAGCAATTTTTCTTTTTTGGGACACCTAATCCTAAATTCTCAACAATCAGTCTTAGAATTCATTTACTAGGAACAATAGAAAGGAAATAGAATAATTATTTTCAAAATATTTTTTATTATCTTGTTTACTTGAAAATTGGTTTGAGAATTTTCATTCTTAGTATGTAGTTCTTCCATTTTGTAAGATGGAATCTTTTACTCCTTTTCCACAGGGAAAATATAATTAGATCCAAAATGAACAACTTATTTTTATTTTTTCTATAACAATTACAATAAAAAGGAATCATATTAAATAACAACGTTGGTATAATAATAATAGTAATAATAAGAAATAACTATGACCATAAAAGAAAAAAAAGGTAGTAGTACTAGTTTGATGATGATGATAATACGTTTATATACACAAAATAAGAACAAGAGTCATAATGATGATATTAATAATAAAGGATAGGCAAATACATTGGATACATAATAAGTTTTGAATAATATGTAATTAAATAATATAATATAAAGCGGTAAGAGCCTATGGTTATGAGATAGTAGCAAATATAACCATACATTCCAATAAATAGTAACTAGCAGATGTGCCTCGCAACGCGAGTGCAAAAAATAAAAATAATAGTATGATAAAATTTAAAATATAAAATAATTATTGAATTGAACTATAACAATTCATAATGCAAAAATAAAACAAATAAAAACCTAGAATCATGGGAAAAATGACATAGTAAGGTCTTTTGGAATAATTATACATTAGTATAAGAAAATGAAAAAGGGAGGAAAAATTACATATGAAAATTCTTACCTATATAATTAGTGATGGAATTTTCCCTATTGATTTATGACTTCATTTCACATGTCGTTATACTTTTATTTAGAGTAAATTATGTTAAATCATATTTTTCAAAAATAGAGGTATGAATTGATATTAAGGTAAATTACATATAACAATCACTTTATTCCACGTCAGTATTATTAATATCGTATTCAAATTTTTTTAATTTTTAATTAAATTTTATCAATTCCCATTACATATTGAAACTTTGTGCCTTTTGTGTAAATAATAGTGAATTGTTAGTTATATGAAATGGTGAGAAGAAAGATAATTATAACTATTAAAGAAAAATTAAAGAGAAATGCAAGAGAAAGGAAGGATGAGGAAAGAATAATGGAAAAGTGAAAGAGAAAATATTAATAGTGAGTTAGTGAGGAGAGGGAAAGATGAGAAGAGAATAATGGAAAAGTGGAAGAGAAAATATTGGTAGTGTGTTAGTGAAGTTAAAAATAAGTAATCTAGAAATTTACCATAATACTTTGTATAATTATTTTTATATTATTGAATAGTATAATAGTTTTAAGAGTATTTAATGAAATTTCTTAAAAAAAAAAAGAGTGGTGATTATTTAAGTCTCAAAGGGTTTTAATAATATAAACAAAAAAATCTTTATATGCACAAAAATAGATTGTTCCACTAATAGTTGCTATCAATAATAGATATTTAAAATCAATATTAGTGAATTAGGATCCACGATGCGTATGTAAAAATTTAATTAAATGCTACAATCAAATTTAAAATATAAAAAAAAAATATTAACAAAATTTTATTAACGCCTCATCCTAAACCAATCGATTTTATTTCTTATATCAAGTTTATCTTTTTGGGGCATATATAGTTTGATTTCAAGCTTAACAATTTTTTAATAAAATGCTTTTGGATTGATTTCTATGTTTAACGAGAGAGAGAGAGAGAGAGACAATATGGCATTATGAAAGTAACTCCCCCGGTGAACATGGTTGAAGAGAGAGAGAGAGATTTATGGGATAGAGGGATTAATATAGGGAAGAGAGATAAATTAAAAGAAGAGAAAGAGGATTGTCTAGAATGACAAATTAATTAAGTTGATAAATTTACCCATGATATAAATTGTGTATAATTTTAAAATATTGTTTTGGTATTTGTTTTGTTGTTAAATAATATCATATTAGAAGTAATTTCAATTATGACGATTATAGAAAATCCTTACAAGATGAATTAAATTGGATATTTAAACAAGAAGAAATGCTTTAGGTTGCTAAAGTTAGACCTTGATGGATTTTATAAGGTGAAAGGAACACAAAATTCTTTCATATTAGTGTAATAGCTAAAAGATCAAAATCTCAGGTTTGTAGACTCATTGATTTGATAGGAAACTGGATTGAAGATGAAAAGAAGATCAAAGACCTCTTCATAAATTTCTTTCAAACAATTTATATGCCAAAAAAATTTTTTTGTTTGGCAAGAAGTTTATGATTGGAAGTATGAGTAAAGATATATCTAAGAGAATGTAGGAGAGATGTTATAAATAAAATGGACAAATGAAGAGATAAAGAAGGCATTATGATGCATTAGCAATAGCAAGACCCTTGGCATAGATGGACTTCATGCTGAATTCTATAAAAAAATGTTGAGACATTATGAGACATATGGTGTTGAATCTAGTAGGAGCATTCTTAGAAGTGGAAATATGCCAACAACTTTAAATTAAACTCTTCTTGTCCTTATACTAAAAGTTGTTGGAGCAAACAAACTAAAAAGAGTTTAGACATATCGGTTAATGTACTACGATGTACAAGATTGTTAGTAAACATCTAATAAATAGACTACGACCTATCCTCCATGATCTTATTAGCTTAAAACAAGCAAGTTTTATCCTCGATAGATTGGTTAGAGATAATATTATCATCTTTCAAAAAGTATTCCATTCTTTTGATAAGAAGAGGAAGAAGAATTGGATAATTGTAAAGCTAGACTTAGAAAAATCATATGATAGGAAGGAGTAGATTTTATTTACTTTACTTTAAAAACTCTTTGCTTTCCTCGATCTTGGATTCATCTCATCAAATTTTGCCTATCAACAGTCCAATATCACATATAGTGCTCAATGGATCCATGTTAAATCCCTTTAAGTCGAGTAGAAGGCCGTAGCAAGGTGATCCTTTATCCACATACTTGTTTATCCTAGCCATGGAGATGCTTAGTAGAATTATTTATGTCATGGTCACTAATAAGATATGGAAGCCATTACAACTTAGAGGCACAAACCTACAATTTTCATACTTCTTCTTTGCAAACAAAGCAACAAAGGATAATGCAAAGCTAATGATGGAACCTATGGAAGGCTTTGGTGATTTGTCTCGCCAAAAGGTAAATTACCAAAAATCCTACTTACTTTTTTCCATGATCATAGGTGTAGCAACTAAAACTAGTATCTTGAACATATTTGGCATTCAAGCTTCAATAGATATGGGGAAAAATCTTGGAGTTCCAATCAAAGGAGAAAAACTACCCATTAGAGATATATCCTTTAGTCTAGAAAAAAATGAGCGAGAAGCTAAGCAAAGATGCCGAGTATGGTAAGTCACAAACTTCTAGCCACATTTGCTTTAGAGAGTATCATAAATTATTACACTCACATTATTCCCTTATCTTAAGGTTTTGCTTATAAAGTTGAAAGAATCAATAGGAACTTCATTTGGAGAAGTACTTTGAAAGCAAAAAAACCACACTGGATTAGATGGAATGAACTTAAGCAACTAAGGGAAGATGGAGGTCTAGGTCTTATGGATGTTCATCGAAGAAACAAGACAAATTTTGCCAAGTTAGCTTGGCAACTAAGAAGGAATGGTACATTATGGATAGAGATCATCAACCAAAACTATAAGGTATCTAATGGAAGGAGCAAAATTAAAAGGTCATAATTATTCTTAGAACTAAAGAAAGCCTTAGACTAGGTTAGTGAAAGAATTCAGATGCGCATTAAGAATGGAAGGACAACCAAATTTTGGTTAGATAACCGGTCAGGCAATGGAAAAGTAAATGGTTGATTTTATGGTACTCTAAATCAATATGATGACCTTATTTTTACTTATCAAGCACGGGACAATGAGTTAGGATGGAATGAAGAAGTTATCGGATATCCCTTGGATAATTGCATATGAAGTAAACTAGGAAATCTTAACCTAGAAAACTTTAAGGAAGTGGAAGGTGTTCATAGATGGTCGTACGAAATTGATGGAGAACTCACAACAAGTAGTACCTAATATGAGATATGTAATGAAATATAAGCAAATTGACCAAGCGAAAAGTGGGGATGGATATGGAAGCTACTTACTTACCTACCTAAGTACTTAACTACTAGTTTGGAGAATATTTCATAGTGGATTGGCAATAGGGGATAACTTAGAAAAGAGAGGACTAAACCTAAGACGGCTTTGCCCTCTGTATAGACGTAAGGAAGAAAATGTTCAACAAGTCTTCTTGAATTGTGATTAGAGCAAACATATTTGGTAGAGACTAGGTGTACACATTGCAAATAAGTTATATTGCTTTGAGGACTTAAAAGCTGGGCTTCTAAGAGTTTGTAAAAGGTCAAGACTAGATTGGAAGAAAATTGTTACCCCACTACTAGTGGTTGTCTTAGCTACCTTGAAAAGGATTTGGCATGAGCGTAATAGGATCATTTTTCAACAAATCGAACACTCGAGTGACTGAGTGGCAAATATTCATAGGGAAGCAAATGAATTCTAGGTGATCAATAGAAAGGAAAAACTTTAACGATGCTTTTTTAGCTTTGCTTCTGAAGACTCTATTCTAATATCGAATTAGATTAAAGTCAAATGTGATGGAGCTATCATGAAAGGGAAAATTGTTGCAACTATTGGTGTAATTGGCATAGAGTAGAATCATACTATCTTGTAGGCTCTACATAAACAACTGTCCAACCTCTCCCTATTGGAGGTGAAGCTTTGGGCCATAAGGGAGGGCCTTTCTGTGGCTTATCAACAAGGAAATAGAAATATTATCCATGAGACAGATTCCCAGCAAGCATCTGAGTGACTATTAAACTCTTCTGTAGATATAGAACGATGTCTCCATAGCCTCCTAGAATACAAACATCTTTTAACTTGTTTTGATAATGTGCATATTTGCAAGGTCGATCATGAAATGATTGAAACTACTGACTTGCAAAATGAGGACTTAAAGACCCTAGTTAATATGTTTTTTTGCTGATTATATCCCTTTGTTTTTATCCAAGTTTGTTGTTGAACACCTTGTGATGTAGGTATCGACCCTAATGTCTTTAACCCAAACTAGTTTGCTATCGTCTGGGGTCTAGACTTTGTTGGACTATGTTGTTTCCTTCTCTTGAATACTATTTTCTACTTATCGGAAAAAGAATCGAAGGAAAATAAAAAGATTGACTAATGAATATTAACAGTGAAGGATTTTCTCTAGTTAACCACGAAACATAAACTCCCACGCCTATTTATCTCACTTCTCATTCAACTTAATCTCAAATCCTTTTGAACTTGATTCTTTTCTCTAATACCGTAAATCTTTTATCGCTGGTTTCCATACTCAAACTGTCACAATCTCTTACCTATTAATTGCATCAAAAGTTCAAAACTTTCGTACCAAATCATTCCATTAAACAACTAATTTTCTTTTTCAATTAAAGACTAAACTTCTCTTTAAGATTCAAACTTTCTCTAAAAGATTTAATCTTTCTTCACTATAAAACCATTATTCTGTTTGCATAATGATATAAGTGTTGAAGAAATGATGACCGGGAGACTCGAAAGGAGGCAATCTACAATGCCAATTGAAGCCTTGCATGTAAATCCGTTCATACAAATTCGAGTAAAGCCCTTACAATTATGCAACGATATGTTAGTCGTGGTTTCCCTTCTCCTGTACAACAAGTGGGCTTTTGAGAATAAGGAAAGCATATTTAGGCAGAGGAGTCGATTGTATTATTTTCAAAGTTTAAAATTACTTGAAAAACCAGATTTGGTATTGCATTGAAGGATTAGGGAGATGGAGTGTGTGCAAGCTAGATGAAAACTCGGTGCCTACCCTATTATATTCTTATGTGTTTGAAAACTTATTAAAAATTGTCTATGGATGATTTAAGTGAAATATTGGGAATTGATACTAAGGGCTATATGAATGAGATAGATGAAAGGTTATGCCGTTGCATAATTGATGGGTGTGAATGAGAGCGAAGAAGACAAACCCTCTGATGTAGCGAAGAAAAAGACGATTGCTAGAATGACCATTTTGTGATCCCCAGTCCGCGCAGGGCTCCTATCTCGCCGTGAATAAGAACGGGTTTTTTAATGGCGAGGAGCCCAGCAATCGGATACGGATGTTTGTGACTTTGAGCTGCCCGAGTCCGAGCTATCAATCTTCGAATTGTGCGACCTCAATTAGCGTGGTTTTTGTTGTTCATCCAATCTAGCCCGGAGCTCCTCATTCTGCTCCTCAATTAGGTCATTCTGCTTCATAATCTGCTCATTTGGAGCCTTGATTTCCTTATTCTGGGCTTCCAATTGATTACACAGTGCCATCAACTAGGCAAATTGTCGCGGATCAACCGTGATGGTATTTTGGTTGCCACTAGTCCTACTTTTTTCTCCAGCATCTGATTGCTTGCCCATATCAACATTATGTGTTTCTCCGGTATCAACAGTCTTTGTCAGCCACCTGATTGGTGCTATCGAGATGTTTGGTTTTCGAGGTTCTTGCCTTCGCAACTTCTAAAATCAAATTTGGAATTCAAGAAAATAGTGATTCAAAAAGAGATTGAATTCTCACATAGTGCACTAAATGCCGACTCAAGATTTTGCAAGTAGAGAATGAGATTTTGGTAGCATTTATTGTAAGGATTGAATTGAATAAAATAAAAAGAATTGGACAGGATAAGTATAAGAAAAACTAGATAGTATAATTTTATTGTACTATATTTAGTTTATATAGTATTAAATATAAAATTTATATTAAAGATTAATTATTTATATTATAAAATAAATAATTTTTTATAATATTTAATAAAAAAATATTTATTAATTTAATATTATAACATGAAAGGATATTTTTAAAAATACAAACTATTTTTTGTTTTTATCTAATGAATTTTATTTTTGTAATGTGGTTTAGTTGAAATAAAATTTAGGTATTTTATTCAGTCTATCAGTTTAGTTTTTGTTTAATTACTAAGAAAATTTACAAATTAAATATAGAACAAAATTTTTTATCTAGTCTAATATAAAAAAATTTGTACAACCAAATACTACCTTAAGCCTCAATAAATGAACCTAAAGCCTACAAAAGAGAACATCATAAGGGACATCAAGGATTGTCCGACGTGGCTACTTAAATACCAAAGTTAGTGAATCTATAGGATTTGAGATTAAAACAAGAAGGCAAGGTTCTATGTATTTGTAAAATACCTTACCCTTAGGGTGAATCTCTATTTATAGTAGTTGGTGAAAAAATATATCTGAATTGTATATATATTCAAATCCTACCTAAATAAGAAAGTATATCTTCTTAGTTTATGTAAGATTCAAAACCCTTGGTGGTGATGTAGTAAATTGTAGCTTAATCGTCCTATAGAGTTTGGAATAGTCACTTTGTACCCATGGTTATCTATTGCCCAAGCTTCTTACCACCCATCCTTAGGTAACTTGGACATAGATGCCACAAGCAAAACTAAGCTCTAGGAAGCTAAGTTCGGACTTAAGGGTAAGTTAAGAACTAGAGAGGGAGTCAAGTCTACGATGAGATTACAAGGCTAAAGGCTAAGCTTAGACTCAGATAGCTTAACCTCAAGCGTAAATTGGTTGGTCTATAATCTCTAAATGTTGTAATAAGCCTTAGGAGTCTAATACCCAATAACCTATTAACACGTGATAGAATGAGTTTTCATCATGCTGCGAATGGATTTGTATCAAAAATCAATTCCACTAAATCTTACTCAAATTATGGCTCTTTCTCTCAGCTTTTGCTTTAATATATCATAATATGGTATGATTTATACTCGCATATTTACATAATGGCGAAAAAGGAAAAAAGAAAAAAAAAACTTAAAAGGAAACATACACTTAACCTATTTTTGCCTACACTCGTTATCTCACAAGTTATTTAAATTTTTTTCCCCTTAATTTTCTAGAAATCATGAACCTAAACTCTAGTATCATCTAAATTATAACGCCTTAAACCGTGGATATAACAGCTTAGCCATGTGTTCATACCTCAATGTAGACACATTAAAGCTTAAAACTACTATAAATCCACAATTTACATAATAATATCACACTTCACATTCTCACTATAACATTTTCATGTACAACAATTGCTTAGTCCACACAATAAATAGATGAAATATAAATTACATGATTATGTATTATAACAACCCATTAATTACTGAATTCTTAGGGTTGCGTTAGCATTTATCCCTAACCTAAGTGTGTGTATTGTACCTAAAAAATGTGTTTCCACAAAAAAGGTAAGACAAAGCCTAGTGCAGAAATTATCACAATTATATGCAGATGTCCTATCATGCATGCATGTATGTACACAGCTGTAAATATAATGCATAATTAATCGGTTATTAACTTTAGTTAGGTGTCTCGTTACATTTTAGTCTGGGCGTGCCAATACCTAGGATAATTCATGACCATGTAGCATGAATATATATATATATAAAATATGGGTACTCCTCAACATCCTCAAGTTAAAAATAATTACCTTAAAGTAATTACTAGACGGACGTAATACATACAAGCGACATGATGAGCTTTTCAATAGTTAACTGACACGCTGATCCTGATAGCAATATGTTATATGCTAGTAAGTGTTTATCATAAGCTAACTCAAACTTTTCATTACGTATTCTTAAAATTCGTTCCGCCCTTCATCTTTCCTCTTAATAGCACTATCCATTTATTGACTACGTCTCGATTTACTCCTCAAAATATATCTGAATTGTAATTAAAATATTTAATAATTGTCAAATCTTTATCCTTTATAATACGGATTTAATATTTCTAATGTAAAATAAGCAACTAGCTTTTAACATAAAAGTATCTTCTATTTATTTGAAAAAAAAAATACATAAATATGAATTAAATGAAAAATATTACAAAAATATAAACCCTAAATGGCATTTGAAAAATGTAATATTAGAAACAACAAAAATGTCACATTTTATAAAAGTAATTTAATGTTTTGTCTACCGTAGCTATCTTTCCTTTAACAAACATAATATATATCAATTATGTACATGTTGCATTTCTTAAATACAACATAAATATCAAAACAATTGAATGTATATTGCATCTCTAAGATGCAACAAAGATGCGATATAAGTAAGCATGTTCAACCCCTCCTTGTGTACTCGTATGGCACTTGACCCTCATTTAACTCATCATACTTATTTAGATTATGGAGAGCAAGTCTATCTTTTCCCTTTCTATTTACTTGAAACTATTCCAAGCCCTTCTAGTTTTAAAGGTGCTAACCGGCATTGTTACCATTCTCCATTTAACTAGGAGGTCCAATTTCTTTACTAGTTTCAACTTTCCATAACCAGTCATCAAGAGAGCGGTATCAACTCTCAATCAATTTGATCAAAGAAGACCAATCCACCTTGAGAAACTATCCAACCCATAGACAAACTACCTTTAATGCCACTCACTTCACAATAAACTTCAAGTTGAACACTCTCACTTTCTTTTAGAACATGAACTACCTTTAATGCCACTCACTTCACAATAAACTTCAAGTTGAACACTCTCACTTTCTTTTAGAACATGGATCGTTACACAATATGTATTATAATGGTTCTTGGAATATGAATTATTATAAGGAAGGAAAACATGAGAGGAACAATATGTATTATTATTGTTTTCAAATGGTTCTTGGAATATGAATTATGAAAATATACCTGAATTAACATTAAATATATGATTGGATCATAATTAAATAGAATGAATACTATAAGTAAAGGGTCATGCTTCCTTAAAGTCGTTACACTTTTCTCTTACAGCCATTTTTCATAATCGAAATACAATGAGCCCTGGGCTTACTTGGGTTGACACGTTTTAAACATCGTTTTGATGTCTTACTTGGATTGACATTTCAAACGTTTCGGTTCTTTAGAAAATAAAGTCACTAAGATTTGATAAATTGTTGTATGTACCAACAGGTAGTTCGGCCACATTTCATATGGGGTTTGGGCTATGATTTATAGGATAGAATAATTTAATTTAGTCTGTGCATTTTCTCTGTAGGTGTATATGAATTGAATATGGTCTTGTGTGTTGAATAATAATAGTTGGAGACTGGAAATATATGTGTTCTGGAACAATCGTAGTTTGACAAGAACTCTGTAGTTGGCAAAGGTATGATAGATAGGTTTTGGGATGGTGACGTGATGTACATAAGGGGCTAACTTTCTTAATTGACTTTCATAAGTGACTGTATATCATTAACAATCCTTAGTAATATTTTGAAGGAGAATATAGTAAGGAGAATGTGTGATGCGATTGTTCAAATTAAATAAAGAATCTTATACCTTTTTATATACTCGTTCTTCTAGAAAGTTTAATTTTAACATTAAAACAAATGTTCTAAAGATACCTTTTAATTAATAACTGTCAATAGTTGATCTCTTTGCCAAGTCGGCTTGAAAGGCAAAGGTTTTCTTTCCTTCTTTCTTTCTTTTTTTTTTTTTTTCCCTTTTCCTTATTAATTTTATGAGTGCCAAAAATATTCACATGGAACATTATCAATTCTTCTAGCACTTTCAAGTTCCAATAGGGTCTTCTTCTTTTATAAGCATACAAAATGACAAGCTCCAAATGGAACTTTCGTGACCGTAATCTTCATGCAAAACTGTTTGAACTCATCGAACCCATCCTTGGTCTGGACATTGAAATTTTGGTGTATGCGTGTAGAGAGAATGGTAGTGAATAAAAGCGGAAATGATCAAGAAAAATGATTCAATTAGTTATTTACTATTATTGAGAATATTTATATATATAGCTGTACAGTAAAGCACGTGTGTACTAAAATAAACAATACACACATATTGCAACACAACCCAAACACCTCCTCCCCTCCCTCAAGTTGGAGACGGCTGAGGATCCAACTTGGACAAAAACACTTATAATTGAGAATCAATGACTACTTTTGTCGTAGAATCAGCAAGTTGTCTAGCAAAAGAAACGAGAGACAGAGATAAGAAACCAGAGTTAATGTAGTCACGAACAAAATGGATGTCCAATTCAATATGCTTTGTGTAATGGTGAAAACAAGGATTTTGAACAAGCAAAATAGATGAATTATTGTTAGTGAATAAGGGAACAGGTAATTGTATTGCAACTTGTAAATCTTGCAAGAAATAAGAGAGCCATAAAAGTTCTTTCATAGTAAAAGCAATACTCTTGTATTCAGCTTCATTTGAAGAAGTGAAGACAATTGTTGTTTTGTCTTCCATGAAATGAAAGAATAACCGGGGAAAATTCAAAATCTAGATAAGGATTTGCGATCCACACAACTCAATCTTCAGTTCACATAAGAATAACCACTCCAAAATTGGCTACTATGACCAATTACAAGACGATTAGGACTGGCCCTTCTTGTTCAATTGCACAAGCTCAAAACCATGCATGTTTTTAAGAAAATTCAACCCCTCTTTACAATAAATAAATAAAACAACAAAAACTAATAAACCATGAGAGGAACACTATGTATTATTGTTGTTTTCAAATGGATCTTGGAATATGAATTATGAAAATATCCCTAAATTAGCATTAAATATATGATTGGATTAGATTTAAATAGAATAAGTACTATAAGTAATAGGTTATAAGAAGCTCCTCTCTCTCTAGCACCTTAAAGAGAGAAAATCCTCTCAAATTTTAAGATTCCCTTACCCACTAGTGGTAGTTTGTTACGACTATTTTCAACAATATTTTACTTTCTTCGTTGCATCACTATCACATGTCTTCATGGAAACCACATATTCATATCTTCTTTCACTATTCAATTCTTCTAGCCATATGCATTTTGCATTAGCATCTAAATTAAAGTAATGACATTAAGAGCTAAATTAGGTACAAGCTCTTTCTACTCATTTTTGTAAATACTTTATTTCTTTGAACAATAGAGAGTCTTGGTTCTTCTCGTTTGATTCCCATGTCGCTCTATATCTGGTCTTTGTTTTGTCTACTTTTTCTAGGTGTTAGTCCTTTCTTTAGTTGATTCAATGTTGTTTCTTTATCTCCTTTGTGTGCATACCTAATTTGAAGAAAAAAATGAGTATACATTAAAAAAAAAAAGTTAAATAGAGTTTAGTCAGTCATAGTATAGTTTATAAGAGTTTTTTCCTTCTCTTTAATTTCTTTATTAGTGTTTCTTTTCAGTAATGATAGGTGGTGGTGATTCTTCTTCAAGAAACTCTAGTGTGAGGATAGAAAGCACCGAAAATGAGATAAATCTTGAGATTAATGAGGATATTAATCGTGAGCTCGATTTTTTGTTGATTGGACGAGTGGTTGCAAATAATGCATTAAATAGATCTAGTGTAATGGGAGTTATTCATAAAGCTTGGATGGAGTTTGGAAGGTTTACTATTACTCCAATCAGTGTAAATAAATATTTGTTTGGATTTGATGATATTTGCAAAATTAATGCGATTCTTAAACAAAGCCCATGGTCAGTCATGGGTCATGTTTTGATTCTTAATTTTTGGAAACTAAATTTGAAATTAGAGGAAGTTGTACTGGATAGAGTAGCTTATTAGGTGCTTGTATATGGTTTGAAATTGGATCAAATGACAATTCAAAATGCTAAAAACTTAGGGAAATCCATTAGGGCATGTGATTAAAATCAATGCTATGAGAGCTGTTTCTAGAGCACAAAGGAGTTTTTTGCATATCAATGTTTTAGTCAATGTAAATGAGCTACTAAAATCTGGATGTTGGATTAAAAGACCTGATGGTAAGAAATCTAGAGTGGTTTTCAAATATGAAAGATTGTCTAATTTCTATTTTGTTTGTAGGAGATCAGGGCATGTAGGAAGGGGATGCATTTTTCCTAGAAATGGTAAAGAGGAGAATAGTTAGTTTATGAGAGCTTTGAGTTATAAGGAGAATGGGCAGAATAGATGGGAGGAGGATAAGAGCTGGAGGAAGGAGAAGGTAGATCACTGTGGTTTAGAGCTTAGAGATGATGTTTTGGAATAGGAAAACAAGAATCCAAACCTTGTAACTAATGAAAATAGGCCTCAAATACAAAAACCTCTAATTTCTCTATATAAACATACCACCTCTAATAATGCTCTCAAATCTACCTATGCATAACCCTAACAAACATAATGCTTGAACCAAAAACCATTTCCACATTTCCACATTCCTTATCCTCTCCTTCAAAAAACAACAATCCTAACATTTTGAGTAAGAAAGCATCTCACCTAAACAACCCTTTAAGTTTATGCGTAAATAAGCATATGGAAGCTAGTCTAGTAGCTAAGCTATGTGTTACTTCTTCACTTGTTACTACGGTCTTGAACTTATAACCAAAATATGTAAAGTCAAATGTTGAAGAAGGTATAAAGGTGGTGCGAACTGTTACTAAGAACAGACAAGACTAGTCGTTGGATAGGTCTGAGCTTCCAGAAAGCCCAAAAGAAAGTGATGGGGTATGTGTGAAAGGACAAATGCGAATGAGAGGTAAGCAAAAACCTACGAACAGCCTCAAAGGATATTACGTACTAATAGAACTTCTGAGGACTCATGGCATAATTCGATATGACACACGAATCGGTTCGATAAGGTTACTTGCCACTTAGCTTTGTTCAAGAGTTAGGATAAGAGTAATGCAGAGAGTAAACAAATAGTGTTTATGTAAAAAAGAAAATACAAAGCATATTAATGGTAATCTAATTCTGCCTCTTTACAGTTATAAGTATAAGGGTATTTATACTCATAAGTTAGGACAACTTGTTTAAAAGGGTAAAGATAAAAAGGGCATTTCTTAAGAAAGTAATATACAAGATACAAAAACGTAAAAATAAATATATAAGGAAAACAATCATTAGTATAATAGATTCCACACATGATTCTATATACATGGCGATGCATTGGTCATGCTGTTGGAAGATGTGGACAAAAAGGTATGAACAGCTTGCTTGTCTAAGCAGGAGTGACTTAGTCAGTTTAGATTCTTTCCCTTAGCATTTAGGCAAAAGCGAGTAAACAATTGGCCGAGCATGTGTGAGAATGAAGATGGGCTACTATCTTGGCCTTCCACTTTTCGGCACACAACATGCAAGAAATAGGTAGTCATTTGGCTTAACAAGCAGAAGAAGTTGGCAAGGAGATACTTGACTCTACGTGAGTTGGTAGGAACAAGAGGATTCATTTTATCAATCCCTCTAGTCCCCATACTTAGCTACGGGTCAGTGGTTTGATAGCCTTATTCCCATCATTCTCTTTGGGTTGTTTTGGATTTGAGATCAAATTCAAATGGTCTTCAATAATTTGATTCTCATCATTTACTCATTTTATGCATCATTTTAAGGCCTAAAAATTATCTAAAAATTTCAAAAATTAATTTTTTAAAAAAGGCTTCTTGGGACCGTTTTATATTATTTAAATAGTATAGTCTATACAAAAATTTTGGGTCCAACTCTTAGGCCTATTTATTTCTAACCCAAATAAAGCTCGGATTTGTACGGTTTCTTAAGGAAAATATAATTCTAGACACAAAATAATCAAACTAAAATTTTTCCCTAATTCTACATATATAAAAATCTCAGAATACCAAGTTTTATAATTTTATAAAACTATTTAATATTTTTAATAAAACAACTAAAATCAAAAGAGAAATTAGACTTATCGGTGTTGGTGGCTCCGACCGCCATGTCCTTGTCGTCTGGTCCAGGTGCTACTACCACCGTGTGGTAGTGGTAGCCATCCACTCCTAGGTAGTCGTCAGGTTAGGGATCTCCTCTAAGGTCTTAATTGTACAATTTTTTTATAATTTTTGAAAACTAAACCCTAACTCTCTTATTTCAACCCTCTCTACTTTTTTTACTCTTCTAATTGTCCAAATGAGCTTCTAAAACTTTATTAGGTATTTATAGAGCTCTAGGAAAATCATAGTGCATTAAATTGATTAGACCATTACTTTATCTTATCCTTTTTCACTTTCTATTTGTTAAATTTTGATTGGTTAATTTTATTTCTCCCATTTCTAAGCTGTCATGACCACTTTCTAGAGATTTCTTCATTTTTCCATTTTTTCATGATTTTTCCTTAGTTATTTATGCATTTTCTTTAATTAATTAACATTATTTTAGTATATTTTACGTATTTTAAATAATTACACGTATTTCTATCTATATTTAAATTCATATATAGTATAAATAAATACTCCTAAATATTATTTAAGTTATTTTATGATTTTTAGTATGTATATAATTTATCTCTAGTGATTCATTAGTTATCGGAACTCGTTTTAAGCGTTTTCGATAAATAATTGACAATTTTCATAAAATTTAATATTATATTAATTAGTCATTTTATTACTTATTTTCCTAAATTTAAACTCACAAGATCACTTTTACTAATAATTCTAACTTCATTGTAAAATTTGGGCTAGGCTAGGCTGGGCTGGGCTGGACAGGACAATTTACTTGATCGCTCTAAATTCTACAAACCGAATCTCGAATACCTGGTTATAGATCTTATATGTACCGAGTGACTTTGTTATAGATGTACTGGAGGAATTGTGCTTGTGCTCTTACATTAGGGTCCTCTTGCGTAAGTACAGGAATAGGGGTGTAATCAAAGGGTAACTTGGGATTAGAACTATAGACTACTTTGAAGGGCATTTGCTTAGTGGTGTCATGCACTGTACTGTTATAAGCAAATTTAACTACTGGCAAGCAGACATCCTAATCACCGAAGTTCTTTCCCACTACAGTTTGGAGCAATAATCCCAAAGTACGATTAACCACCTCCATTTGGCCATCAATTTAGGGATGACATGAAATACTAAATAGTAATTTGGTCCTTATCCAATGCTATAAGGTTCTCTAGAAATAGCTCAAGAACTTTAGATTCTTATCGAAGACTATACTTCTAGCCACACTATGTAACCGTACAATCTCTTGTAAGAAAAGAGAAGCAATAGCTGAAGCGTTGTTAGTTTTTGAGTAGAGCACAAAGTATGCCATTTTACTGAAACAATCAATGATGACCATTATAGAATCTTTGCCTCAGATAGTTAGTAGTAGGTTGAGAATAAAGTCTATGCTCAATTCAGTCCATGGCTTTGTCAAAACAAGTAAAGAGATTGCTTTCCCTTGCTCAACTTGACACTTAGCCTTCTTGCACATGGCATAACTGTCAACAACTCGGTGCACATCTCTCCTCATATTCAACTAAAAGAATTGACCATTTAGCAATTCATTAGTCATTCTTTCTCTAAAATATCTAGAGAGTCCTCTACTATGGGTTTCCCTGATCAATAGTTCCCACAATAAATAAGTTAGCACGCATAATTTTTAACTTCGGAACAAGTATCCTCTACATCATGCTCATCCACTATACTTCCATCAACGCATCGCATGACTATGGGTCTAAAGTGTGGATCCTCAAAATACTGCTATTTGATACTTACAAACCCAAACAGTCTAATCTGCAGTTCGATTAAAAACACATGTGGCCTTGAAAGAGCATTTGCAACTATGTTGCTCTTTCCCTACTTGTATTTAATCATGAAATTGAATTGTTCAAGGAATTCAACCCATCTCGCTTACCGCTTTGATAACTTCGTCTGACTTCGGAGATATCTTAACAATTTATGGTCGATATATATGACAAATTCTTTCAACAGTAAATATTACTGCCACACTTGTAATGCTCGAATCAACACCAAGAGCTCCTCGTCATATACTAAGTAATTTAACTGTAGCCCTTTGTGCTTCTCACTATGGAAGGCAATTAGTTTGCCTTCCTACATTAGGACAATGCCTATTCTAATGTCTAATGTTTTACATTCTAGCTCAAATATTTTCTCAAAGTCAAGTAGAACCAACACTAAGGTAAAGGTTGATCTTTCTTTTACCTCAACAAAGCTCCTCTCCTTCCTTTCTCCCCATCGGAAGTCGATGTTCTTCGTAAGCTCAGTAAGAGGCACAACGAGGGTGTTAAAATTCTTGATGAATCATCTATAGAATGAAACTAGTCCATGGAAACTTTTCACGTCAACATAAATAGTAGGAGTCAACTACTCTATAATTGCTCAAATCTTTTCGTCATCTACTCATAAGCCTCCTCCACTAACTACGTAGCCTAAGAATATCACTTCCTCTTAGCAAAAACAACATTTCTTAAGATTGTCAAATAATCTCTCGGCATGGAGGATATTTAATACTTCTCGGCGATACTTGTAGTGACTTGGCATGTCGACACTATAGACCAATATGTCGTCAAAGTACACTACAACACACTTTCCAATCAAATGTCTTAACATGTGGTTCATCAATCGTATGAAAGTGCTCGGGGCATTCGACAGGCTAAATAGCATGACCATCCACTGATAGAGCCCATGCCCAGTTTTAAACGCAATCTTCCATTCGTCTCCCGACCTCATGTGGATTTGATGGTAGCCAAACTTCAAGTCAATCTTAGTAAAGACCTTGGCTCCATTCAACTCATCCAACATGTCTTATAACCTCTAGATCGGATACTTGTATTTGATTGTGATCTTATTTACGGCTCGGCTGTCAGCATACATCTACCAAGTTCCATCCTTTTTCGGTATCAGAAGTGCCAGCATAGCACAAGAGCTGAGACTTTCTCGAACATATCTTCTCTCCAACAACCCATTGACTTGACGTTGTAGCTCAGAAGCCTATTTGGGATTTATTCGATAAGCTGGCTTATTTTGGCAGTGTGGCACTAGGTATTAAGTCAATGCAGTGTTCTACGTCTCTAGTTGAAGACAACCTCTTAAGTAACTGTTCTAGGAATAAGTCGGTTTACTCATCAAGCAACTCTATGATTTCCTAAGGTAGTTCACCTTGCTCTTTCATTTCTAATGTAAGCCCCACAACTAACTACTCGAGATTCCGATCAACTAAAAGATCCAATCGAGTCTAAATTATAAAGTAAAGCTAGAAATATTAGTAAAAATGATCCCGTAAGTTTGAATTTAAAAAAATAAGTAATAAAATAAAAGAATATAAAATTTTTAAATTTTAAGTATATTACTCGTTATTTATCGAAAATGCGTAAAATATATTCCGATAATTAACGAATTACTAGAGATAAATTATATACACACTAAAACTCATAAAATAACTTAAATAATATGTAAGAATATTTATTTGTACTATATATAAATTTACATGCAAGTAAAAATACGCATAATTACTTAAAATACGTGAAATGTACTAAAATAATACTAAATAATTAAAGAAAATTCATAATTAATTAAGGAAAAATAAATAAAAATCAGAAAAAATGAGGAAAATTCCAAAAAGTGGTCGTGGTAATCTAGAATTGAAGAAACAAAATTAACCAATTAAAATGCAACAAATAGAAAGTGAAAAAAAGAAAAAGATAAGACAATTATCTTGTCTAATTAATGCACAATAATTCCCCAAGACCTCTATAAATACCCCAAATTTTTTTGAAACTCATTTTGGATGTTTGAAATTTTTGAAAATTAGAAAGAGGCGAAATTAAGAGGGAATTAGGATTTTACAAAAAATTACAAAAAAATTGCACAGTTGGGATTTCTAAGGAGAACCCAAACTTGATGAGCACCTGAGAGTGGATGGCCACCACCACCACACGGTGGTGGTAGTGCCCAAACCGGCTGACAAGGCCATGGTGGCCGGCGGTAGCTGGAGCCACCCACATAAGTGAGTCCGATTTCTAACTCAATTTTGTTTAATTTTGTAAAAATATTAAATATTCTTAGAAAATTATGAAACTTGCTATTATGGAATATTTTTATATGTAATTTTTAGGAAAAATATTATTTTGATGAAAATATGTCCCGTGATATATGGTCCTTAAGAAATTGAACAAAATCAAGCATGTTTAGGATTAAAAATAAATGACTTTAGAAGTATAGTTTTGAGCCCAAAATTTTTGTGTAAACTACTCAGATGATATAGAATAGGAACACGAAGCCCTTTTTCAAAAATTAAATTTTTAAAATTTTTAGGCCTTAAATAACACATAAAATGGGTTATTTTTTGTTAGTTAAGTAATTTAATGGTTAATTACTGATTTAGTAAATCATTATATGTTTTAAGATGTTCAAATCTGATGAAGTATGATATTTGTATCCTTTAAGGTATTAGATGCAATTATTAGGGTAATTATGTAGTAAATAAGTAATAGGGAAAAATAGTAAATTTTAAGTTAATTTTGTAAATTAGGATAATTAGGTGTAAAATCTGATTTAGGATGAATTTAAACATTTTGAAATGTTAATTGATGTTAGGAGATGGTAATTAGAGTGATAGAAATATTAGATGTATATTATGTACATAATAGGTAATAATATATAATATGTAATTATTGGAAATATAATAAATAGAAGATATTAGGATAAAAATTGATATTATATAAATGATAGGAATATATAATAAATTTGATAAAAAAACTTAAATTTATGTAATTATATGAAAAATGTAAAAATTTCTCACATCAGGAGTAAATTCGATACACTAATAAAGATTTAAGTGTACCAGATGGAATAAAATATTGACTAAGGGTAATTATGGCATTTAGGATATCTAGAAGTAATGTGATTAATTTCACATTATGAGTTGAAACGAGTTTCTAGGGGTCGAGTGTAAAACAATACTTAGAAATTGAACTAGAACCTAATTTAGAAATTGATATGGAAATTAAACCTGAACCTAGCCTAAAACTAAGAATAATTGTAAAAGATTTGAGAACCTAGATAATTGGACATATTAAACCCTAAACCAAGGATAACAATAAGTGTTATGGGATAAAACAAACTTATAACAATTATATGAAAACTAAGACAACGTTGGTATTATAGGGATCATTAGCGATGGACTAAATGAGTCCCACCTCAAGTGAGCAAGCGAGGAGTCGAGGTAAGTTGGGATTAACATAATGTTATATTTTAGAGGCTTGAAATTATACTTAACTGTGCTTGTTCTAAGCTGATGATATGATTTTGATTTGCTGCTTGGCTTGTATTGTGTGATTTATATGAAATGATTGATCACCCTAAACTGAACTTAATCAAATATACGACCTGTAATCATAAATTAGACCTGTATAGCAACCCATTAAGGGAAACCTAAAATTCTCCAGCCAAATACTGACCCCTTCAAAAGGGATAGCACTGGATAGCATAATAGGTCTCTTCTTTATCCTTAATCGAACTAAGTGACAAATGAGAAGGTTATAGCAAGGGAGAAGTCAATGGTTCGATGGTAGTCATGGGAGGAGCAATGTCTCCATTATACAAGCCTAGGTTTAGTTGTAAGCTATTGTATTAATGGCAACTTCTCAACCCAGATTAAAGCAAGCGTAATTTCTCTAATCTCATGATTGGCCAAACAACATCGTGCGATGATAATGGCATTTTCTTGAATATATATTACACCTAATAAGTTGGTTGATAACCTTGTTTGTGTTTGTGGTATAGTTTTAAGTCCTTTGTCCTAACTTATTGAGCTATGATTGCTCATATCCCTATAGCCGTTGTTATAGGTGCTAGCGATGAAGTGGCCTATAATCACCTTAACGGTAGCAATTGTGGGATCCTTGGAAGTGAGGATGTAAATAGAAGACCAAATTCATTCTCTAGTTAGAATTATTTTAAAGCTTTTAACATTAGATTACAAATTACTCAATTAGATTGCGATTAGATTGCTAAATCTTATAAATACATTCAGATTAATTTAATGTGAATATTTATTTTTCTTAAATTCACAAGTAAACAATTTATTTAATTTATGAACTATTTACTCTAAAGTAGGTTAGTCGTGGACACTTTATATAGATTATGTTTAGGATAGCAGTTGTAAAGTCAACTTCTATCTTAGAATGGTTTGTACCGCAGGGCTGTTATGACTCTGCCGCTTCGGGGTGTGACATTTAATAGGTGCCTAACCAACATGAGGGTCATCTCATCAGCATTGATAGCCTCTTAAAGCTCGACTCTACTCATCACCATAGTTTTCCTCGATCTACGAGTAAGTTTTGTTTGTAATTTATTAACTTCTCTTGGTGGCATCAATTTAATGTGATCTTCCAGTCATCCTTCTCAAACATGTACATGTTCTTATAGCCGCCATGAACAACTCTCCTATCAAACAGCTACGGTTTACCTAATAATACGTGGGAAGCACACATAGGCAGTACATCGCAGAGAATCTGTCTGAGTAATTCCTTATAATGATTGACAGAAGTATTTGCCAAGTGACATATAATGCTCTTTTCTCACTCAACCAGTGCAACTTGTATGGCCTCAAATATGCAACAGTTGGCAACTTCAATTTTGAAATAAGATCGGCTTATGCCACATCAATGTAGCTTCCATTATCCATGATGAGGGTACACACCTGATCATTCACCTTAGAGGTGGTATGAAACAAATTCTCTCTCTACTCCTCCTTTCGTGAGAGTTCTATGTTCATAGTGCGTTAGACAACCAAGAGTAACTAGTTTAAGTCCTCAGCAAATACGTTCTCTTCAACTAGTTTTTTCTCAGCATTTTCTTTCTTAATGGAGACCTCCTTCTCCTCGGGTTCCTCATTTATACTATATACTTCTAGCTTCGGGACATCTCCCTTGATGACCATTATCCTTCAGTTTAGGCACCAAGCAGCCATATGTTCAAACTCTTAGCATTTGAAGCACTTAATCTAACTCGTCTTCCTGCCTGATCCTTGCCCCTTCTCATAAGTTTCGGTCAGGATTTCACCATCTAGTTGGCCTTTCTAATCAACTTAAACATCCATGTTTCGGCTCGGTTCAATAATTGACTGAGCTGGGTGACTTGCCTATCTAGGTTAGCTAGTCAACATCTTCGTCGGTACTCGACTCCTTCTTTGCCTTTCTATTTGCTGGGCTATTCTGATGGCTTCATCCATTGTGGTAAAGCATTTGATTTCCATAATGTCTTGAATATCACCTCTCAATCTAGTGATGAATCTTGAGACTGTTCGAGGTGGTAGTTCCTCTACTTCGCAACAGATCATAATTATTTGAAATTCTTGAACATACTCGTCAATAATCCAACCTCTTTGTCTCAACTCTTGAAGCGGAGCGAAAGTATCTTAAAGATAAGTTTCCAGCATAAACCTGTTTTTGAGTATTCTCTTCATCTTAGGCTAAGTATTGATCTCTCAGTAGCTCTTTCATCTCCTTATGGCTTGGAAATTCTTCCACCACATAGCGACATATTCTGAAAACTCAATAGCAGCAATTCTCACTTTCTTGTCATCTTTTCGTATTGGTAATAATAAAAAACACGCTCTACCTTCTCTTTCCATTCCAAATATTCATCGGCATTCCTAGATCCATTGAAGCTAGGAATTCGAAGCTTCACATGATCAAATTCTCTAAGGACTTGTACATGCTCTTCTTCAAAATATTCTTCCTCATCCTCTTTATTAAGTTCTCTTAAGTCTATCCTTCGTCTTACTCATCCGCTTACTCCTTCACCTCGAACTGGTCGAGCTAGGTTTTGACCTCTAATAGGTTGGGCAACTTATGGGGTATTTTACACGACTTCAATTGGTTAATAAGCCAATGCGTGAATAGCTTAGGTTAAATTTATTAAGAGGTTAGCCACCTCATCGAGTCTCTCGTCGGTGCTTCTCAACATTCCCTAAGATTGTCATTCATGGTGGACAACTCCATTGTTGTTATCTCCAACACCAACATTTACACTTAGATCCGCCATTTTTTTTCATTGATTTAGAGCTCAAACAAACACTTTTGCAAACTAAAAAATCAACGGCTAGCAAATACAGCAATTAGGATGAGTACAGTAACTTACTTTGTTTCACATACACAAAATAGAGTATAAGCAGAACT
The DNA here is from genome assembly GCA_024138015.1 of Lumnitzera littorea. Classification (NCBI taxonomy): domain Eukaryota; kingdom Viridiplantae; phylum Streptophyta; class Magnoliopsida; order Myrtales; family Combretaceae; genus Lumnitzera; species Lumnitzera littorea. The sequence continues at coordinate 29,539,484 of JAMXBB010000004.1, read as the reverse complement.
TCAAAAACCAACTACAGCTCAAATAAAACCTCCATTCTAATACCAAGATCGTGTAAACTGTGACTAAGAACAGACAAGGCCGATCATTAGATGAGTTCAAGCTTACAGAAAGCTCAAAAGAATGTGATGGGGTATGTATGAAAAAACAAACGCGAATGAAGGGTAAGCAAAAACTAACAAATAGCTTTAGAATATATGATACACTAATGGAACTTCTAAGAACTCACGATACAATCCGACATGATGCACGAATTGGTCCGGTAAGGTTACTTACCACCTGACCTTGCTCAAGGGTTAGGATAAGAGTGATGCTGAGAGTAAACAAATAGTGTTTACATAAGGAAGAAAATGCAAAGCATATTAATGGTAATCTGATTCTACCTCTTTACAGCTACAAGTATAGAGGTATTTATATACATAAGTTAGAGCAACTTGCCTAAAAAGGAAAAGGCAAAAAGGGCAATTCTTAAGGAAGTAATGTACAAGATATAAAAAGATAAAAATGAATATATAAGGAAAACAATCATTGGTGCAACAAATTCTACACATGATTCTATATACATGACGATGCTGTATTGGTAATGCTATTGAAAGATGTGGACAAAAAGATACGAATAGCTTGCTTATTCGAGCAAGGGTGGCTTAGTTAGTTCGGATTCTTTCTCTCGGTATCTCGGCAAGAGTGAGGCTAAGTAAACAATTAGCTAGGCATGTGTGAGAATGAAGATGGCTACTTTCTTAGCCTTTCACTTCTCGACATACAACATGCGAGAAATAGGCAGTCATTTGACTTGGCAAGTAGAAGGGGTCAGCAAGGAGATACTCGACCTTTACGTGAGTCAACTAGAACAAGAGGATTAGTCTTACCAGTCCCTCTAGTCGTTGGGCTTAGCTACGGGTTAATGGTCTGGTAGCCTAATTCCCTTATAAAAAACTGAAGTTAGAGGAGCAAAAGGGGGGCGCTCAGTTTCATTAGAAGAAGAAACTAAAGAAAATTAAATTTTATCCTACAAAAGAAGCTTTATGTACTCAAAATTTGAAGAACTTAATTGCTAAGTTTTCTTTGGTGGATGTACCTATTGCCAATCTAACATCTATAGATTGTGGTGGCTAGCTCCCATCAGCCACAAGGGAGCTATGATAGTTCTGAGTTGGAATTGTCAAGGATTAATTCCCTCCTTGATAGTTTGTCATTTAAGGGACTTAGTGAATAAATTTAATCCAGATTTGGTTTTCTTAATGGAAACAAAAAAAAAAAAAAAGACAAAGTAGATAAAATAAGGAATAACCTACAGTTTGTAGGGCATTATTATATTGATCCTTAAGGTGCTGCTGGAGGACTTACATTATGGTGGGTGTAAGATATGTCTATTGATATTTTGGGCACCAGTACCAATTATATTGATGTTATGGTTAGTGATGGGAATGGTAGAAATTTTGGAAGATTAAATTTTGTGCATTCAGCTACTGATTTTCATGACAAATGCAAACTATGGAAAAAGTAAGAACAGTTTGCTACGAATAATGAAGATCCTTAGGCTTGTATTGGGGATTTTAATGAAATACTTAGAGATAAAGAGAAAGAAGGTAGTGTATCTATAAGTAGAAAACAAATTAAAGGGTTTTAAGATATGGTCTCAAATGTTGGTTTGTTAGATGTAGGCTATCAAGGACCCATGTTCACTTAGTTGAATGGAAGAGTTGGTGAAAGAATTGATAAGGGACTGGTGTCAACGAGCTGGCTGGTAGCATACTCGAATACTCAAGTAATACATGGCCCAAGGATTTGTTCTGATCATGCTACGATTGTGCTAGACACAAATTTTAGTGAGTTGAAGAGTACAAAGAGATTTAAATTTGAGAATATGTGGAGAACTAGTGATGATTGCAAGGATGTGGTTATTAAAAGTTGGAACTTACATAACAATGTAGGCTTGTGAAATGTGTTGGAAGTGTTATAGTGCTATTCAAGAGAGCTTGTTAGATGGAGCAAAGAAAATTTTCCAACTAACAAAAAAAATGCTTGAAATGTTGTTGAATCAGTTGTCTCATTTGTAGGAGAGAGGATGTTTTGAAGAGGAAGATTTTGTTACAAGGGGATATAAATGATGTTTGGGAGAAGGAGGAAATTTATTAACATTAGAGAGCTAAATTGAATTGGATTAAATATGGGGATCAAGATACTTCTTTCTTTCATCAATCTACATTATGTAGAAGGCGGCGAAACAAAATGCGTAGAATAAAGGGGGAAGGGGGGAGGCATGGAGCATGGATTGAATCAGAGAAGGAAATTATGAATGAGTTTGTAGGGTACTTTAAAGGATTATTTTTAGCAGAAAGAGTAGATGATTAGGATGATCTTATGGATTGGATACCTTTGATGGTTAATGAAGATGCAAATAATGTATTATGTAGTGAAGTCACAGATATGGAATTGAAGGAGGTTGTTTTCCAACTTAGTTCATTGAAAGCCTTTGGACCCAATGGATTTCCTAATGTTTTCTATCAATCCTACTAAAGTCATGTTGGAAAGTCAATCACATCAGTTGTCCAACAGTTTTTTCAATCAGGTCAATTCCCTCCCAACCTAAATATTACATATATTATTTTAATTCCTAAAGTAGCTAGTCCTCAAATAGTATCCCAATTTAGGCCAATTAGTCTTTGCAATTTCCTGTACAAAATCATCTCAAAAATCTTAATAAATAGGACAAAACCTTTTCTTAATGAGCTTGTCTTTGAAAACCAAAGCACTTTTATTTTAGGATGATTAATTCAAGATAATATTGTAATTGCACATAAGGTTTTTCATTTTTTTATAAACAAAGAAAAGGGGAAAGACTAGCTTTTATGCAATTAAAGTTGACATGAATAAAGCTTATGATAAAGTGGACTGGTTTTTTCTAAGAGTAGTGTTAAAAAAATTAGGTTTTGCAAAAAAATGGATTAATTGGATAATGGCATGTATTAACTCTGTACACTATAATGTTCTGGTTAATGGATGAATTATTGGAAGCTTCAAACCATCTAGAAGACTCCAATGAGGGGATCCTCGATCACCTTATTTGTTCATCTTTGTGGCTAATGTTTTGTCTAGAAGCATTTTAAGACTCATTGAAGAAGGCATGCTAAAGGGTGTATGATTGAAAGAAGGGTGTCCTAATCTATCCCATCTTTTTTTTGTTGATAATTCATTGTTTTTTTCAAAGGTAAGCATGGATAATGTTATGAGATTACTATTGGTGGTGAGGAGATACTATACAAGTTTTGGTCAACAACTAAATAATGATAAATCTTGTGTTTCCTTCAGCAATAATACTCCAAAGGATGTTAGATAAGAAATTAGTGGTGATTTGCAAATGAATGCTACACTACACCTTAGGAAATATTTGAGAGTAACTAGTATATGGGTTGAATCCAAGTGTCAAGCCTTAGGGTTTGTCAAGGACAAAGTCATGAGGAAAATATAAGGGTAGAAGCAAAGGTTTATGAGCTAAGCTAGAAGGGAAGTTTTATTGAAATCAGTAGCTACTACGATTCCCACTTATTCCATGGGTTGTTTTAAGTTCGCATTAAAATGGTGTCATGAAGTTAATTTAGTAATGGCCAAATTTTGGTGGGGGCAATAAGGAGATGAAGGAAAGGTTCGTTAGATTAGTTAGGAGAAATTAACTATGTCAAAGGAGAAAGGGGGAATAAGGCTGAGAGACTTACATGATTTCAATGTAGCTTTACTTGCAAAATTGGCTTGGAGAGTTCAAAATAACTTAGAAGCCTTGTGTGTAAAAGTTTTCAAGGGACTTTACTTTCCTAATTGCAATTTCTTGGAAGCTAGCAAGGGGGGGTTAAAGCTTCCTAAGGGTAGTCAAGCTAATTGGAAGGGTAAAAGGTATTGAAGCAAGGGTTGATGTGGAAAGTTTATAATGGGGAATCAATTAGGGTTTGGGAAGATCGATGGGTTCTTGGTTTGGACAAAGGTAAACTCAAGATTGAGGACGGAGTTGTGAATAATTAGATAAGGGTATGTGAACTGATTGATACAAATAATGTAACATGGGATCTCAATCAACTTATTAACATATGTACAAATGTAGAGATTAAAGCAATCAAGAACATACCTTTATCTCATTTGTCCAAAGATGATGAAGTGGATGGCCATAGGCTAGGAAGGGGATTTGTATGGTCCGCTTAGCATACTACTTTGTCCATTCAAAGGAAAAAAGGGGTGTGAAAAGGCTTCATCTTCTACAATAGTTTAACTAGGCGAATGGAAACAAATCTAGAACAATGAAATAATGCTAAAAGTCAAATTTTTTATATGGTGTACAATTCATAACAGCAAATGCTAATTTCTCAAATTTACACCGAAGAAACATAGCTTAGAATCTAAATTGACCTTGGTGTGGAGAAATTGAAACTATTAAACATGCAATTCTTCAGTGTGGTTGGATTAGAGGAATTTGGTTCGAATGCTTAGGTATCAAAATTGAAAGGGGATCTATGTCTATTTTTCTCTAGTGGTGGAATGAATTGAGATCTGCTATAGAAAATAGGGGAGAGGTGTGAAAAGAATTTGATTCAAAAGTGGCTTTATTGAGTTGGATGATATGGTGTAAGAGGAGTATAATCAAAAAATCCCTAACCCTAATTCTTTCGTATATGGTTTTTTAAACATTACAGTAAATGGTTGAATCTTAAAAAGACAGTCATACCTGGTGTTGATTGAGATCCTCATAAGCCTTCATGGATTTAGCAAGTTTCATCAATAGAGGACTTTAAAGTGGATGTGGATGCTTCATGGAATGGGCAATATGAACTTGGGTCCCTTGGTGTTGTCATGAGAAATTAGAGAGGGGAATTAATTGGGGGTAGGTATGTGCAGGCTTTTAGGTTAGATGTAGAAACCCTAGAGTGTAAAGCTATGAAACTAGGATTAGACTTGGTTAAGGAGACACAGTTGAGGAGAGTTGTGATAGAGACAGATGTAGCTTTAGTTTTCAAAACATTGAAGGAAAATAAACAATTTGTTTTTTGTGATGTGACTAAACAATTTGTTAAGTGGTCTTCAATGGAAATAGTGAATGATGTACTTAGTGAGTTAAAGTCTATAAATGAGTTTGAAATTTCTTTAATCTTATTAGTAGAAATGCCAACTCAATGGTAGATTAGGTGGCTTCATTTGTAAGGAGGGGAATGTATCTAGTGCATTAGTTGTTTAACCCCACATTTGCCCTCTATAAGCTCATCCATTTAGATATTTTAGCTAGTATTTTATATCATGAGACTTCTTGTACTTTTTTTGAGAATGATTAAATAATGAAGTGAATTTGTTGCTTAGCCATAAAAAAAGTAATAGGTCATACTTCCTTGAATACTTACACTTTTCTCTTGCAACCATATTTCATAATCAAAATACAATTTACCATGGGCATACTTGGATTGACATTTTAAACATCATTTTGAGGTCTTACCTGTATTGACATTTTAAAAGTTTTGGTTCTTCAAAGAATAAAATCATTCATATTTGATAAATTGCTACATGTACCAATAATCACATATTTTGTATAGAGTTTAGGGCTATGGTTTATAGGATAAAATTGTCCAATTAAGTTTGTGCATTTTCTCTATAAGCGTATATGAATTGAATCTAGTCTTGTGTGTTGAATAATACTTATTAGAGATTGGAAGTGTGTTCTGGAATAATCGTAGTTTGACAAGAACTCTCTAGTTGGCAAAAGGTATAGAAGAGATGGTAGGGGGTGATGTGATATACATAAGGGGCTAATTTTCTTAAGAGAAGTGACTGGATATCATTAACAATCCTTAGTAGTATTTTTAAAGGAAATCAGGTAGAAGAATGTGTGATGCAATTGTTAAAAGATTAAATAAAGATGTCTTTTTATATATTCGTACTTCTAAAAAGTTTTATTTTGATATTATAATAAATGCTCTAAAGATACTTATTAATTAGTAACCATATTTTTAAGAATAATTTACCTTTTTAACAAGTCTGGCTTAAATGGCAACGATTTTCTTTCTTTCTTTCTTTCCTTGATTTTCCCTCCTTTTCCTTCTTAACTTTATGAGAATACTAAAAAAGTATCTTAAGTTGCATATATTTATGGGTTAATTACAAATACATGATTGTTTTTATAATTTTGCAAACAATTGATCTTTGTTGTTTTTTATGATAAATAACTCACCTAAGTTGAACTCCTTTATATCCATCCAGTTTTTCGTTAGTATAGTCATGTATGCCTTATGTTTTTTGTAAAAACATTAAATTTAAAAATGTGAGTAAACCTACAAAATCAAAATTGTCCTCAAACACTTAAATCTCGAATTCCAAACCCTTCATTATAAATTCATCTCTGAAACCTTAAGAAACCAAAATTCCAAATTCATCCTCCAAACCTAAGAAAAAATTCCTCTTTGAAACCCCAATCACCTCCTCCCTTAAATTGGTCCAAAAGCCTAGGGAAGAAATGTGTGAATTTAGGTCCAAATCCAACTACAAAAACCCATTGAATTTTAAAACAAACATCTAACTGATTTGAATCATAATTACATCTTAAAAACAGAAAAGCTTGTCCTCTCGAAAAAAGAAAAGAAAAAGAAAAAAATTCCATTTTCCAGCATTTTCATTAGCAACCAGAGATTTTTCGTTTTTCCGATTTTGAGATTTATTTAGGTTTTGTCCATATAAACTTGTGGTACTGTTACCCCTTATCGCACTTTCTTCCTCCTTTGCCCACATGCTTGTATACGGACACCTCTTCATATTTTCCATAGTAAATCTAATTGTCTACCTTGCAACATGTTATTTGTAAAAAAAAAAAAAAAAAATATCAAGGATTCCCCAATCATCGACTCTAGCTTGATGTGATTTCCTAGTGCGGCCTGCTGGGAATCTCTCCAGTGGCCTTGTCTCTCTTGAGACTGATAACCATGCTGTGATGCATAATGGGAAAGAGCTACCAGAAGAAGCGATCCGTGTGTCCATAGAGAGTGAAGAAGGGACCAACAAGGTTACAATTTTGAGCGGACGATTTGGGATTATGTCATGCGACTGGATCTCTACATGGGAAAACCACGTCATTTTTGCGTTTTCTTTACCAAACACGTGAGAATCATGTCACCATTAACGACAAAGGTAACATGACAAAACGAAGGGCAACGTGAATCAGCTATTTGTCAAAAAAAAAATAATAATAATAATAAATAACACGAATCAGTTGTTTCCAAAGTAAAAAAATACATTACGTATTTGTAATTTACCCTATATTTATTAGGAAACAGTATTCATACTAATTATGTCATAAGATTTAACAAGCGGCGAAAATATTCACATGAAACATTATCAATTCTCCCAGAACTTTCAAGTACCGATAGGGTCTTCTTCTTTGTATAAACAAACAAAATGACGAGCACCAAATGGAACTTTCGGGGCCGTAATCTTCATGCAAAACTTTCAGCAATAATTTCCTGACCAGAGAATTTAATTGAATATCTATATACATGGAAATATTTAAATTTTAATAGCAAAAATATAATCATCTAAAACTAAAAAGAGAAGGAAAAGACAAAATATTACACTGTACAAAGTTCAAAAATGAAACGAGAAAAAAGAAAATCCCAGCATATCTAGAAAGGTTTTTCTGAGAGCTATACAAACAGTGACAGCTCCGGGCTTTCATGTGAAAGAGAATAAAGGAAGGATAAACTAAATTACTCACGAGCTTATTATAACTTAACGTTATTATAATTAATTTTCTATCAAAATAGATTGAGGTTCAAATCTTTTATCCGTAATAGTTGGCTAATAAAAAAAAACTAAATTATTAGAAGGTAATTTATATATTTAAATTATTCTTCAAATTTTAAGAAAGCTTTTTGTAGAACTTTTATAGCTTCTAGAAATAAGGCTATAATTTAACAATTATTACTAAAAAATGGAATAAAACTTAAATAAGTTACAAATAGATATTACGTTGTCGTAAGTGAATCTTATTGAAGGTATATTACGAGGGGAAAAAAATCACAAGTGTTGAATATCTATTAATAGGTCCGAATAATGAATAACTATTTAATATTTTTTGTAATAGGGATTTCTTATGAAATTGTTATTATTATGGTTTTAAAATGTAACTGAACACTAATAATTCATTTATAAGAAATAAAAAGAAAATAAAATTATTATAACAGTGAAATGAATTGGCTGTCAAAGTTTAGAGTCACTGCTACTGCCTACAAACATTTGGATTAAATAAGCCTAAGGATAAAGCAATTTTTAAAATAAAATGGTATGTATTTACCGCACAGGCATCATCAAATAAAGTATCCTTGATATATCAGCACCGTGACCGGTTCACGGCAGAGCAGCAACAGTGCATGGTTAGTTCACTTTATATGAAAGGGATTTAATGACAAATTATGAAATTATTGAAATATTGGATTAAGCCGAAAAGATAAAGGAATTGCTTTGGTGTTATTTTAAATCATAATCGGTCTCGTATATTGAATAAAAATTATATCCTATGAGAGTAATAATTCCTTTGTAAAGGAAAGGCATTACTTGTTTGTTCATATTATTATAATTAGGGATAAGTGGATAAATTTATTGTACAAGGTATTCATTTGAACTTTATTCCACCAGATAAGTTCCAAGTAGAGGGGATTACAAGATGACTTCCGAATAATAATTTTACAAAACTTGCTCCCATAGTATAGAGTACAAATATGACATCAAGATATTTTATACCCATCATGCAACTTATACTTTAGAGTATATAGAATACAAATTTTAGGATATCATATAACTATCATGTAATAATAATTAAATAATAATAAAATGTAAATAATATTGATAAATAAAAAATTAATACCATCACATTTTTTAATCCTATAGAAAATAGCAATAAAACCCGACTTAACACTTTTTTCTATTGTCTCATCTCTCTCTCTTCTTCTTCTTTTTTCTATAAACTTTTTCATTTTCTTTACTATCTCAATTTTACACTGCTTTTTTCCTTTATTACTAATCCTAATTTAGTAAAATATTTCAGTTCTTATCTAACATTCTAAAATATTTTACTATAATTATCCAATACATGGTTTTTGTATTCGGTGCATTACAATTTTATGATTTGATAATTATTTTATTTTGATGATTTGAAAAGAAAAGATAAAAAAATTATTTAACATGACCTAACCAAGGTTTAAGGATCATATGAGTCCCATAAGTTAACAACTTAAACATAACACTTGAAAACCTAGGACGTCTATGGAATCGATCCACATAGGTTTAGATTTAGCTAAAAATTAGTTAAAGTGACCTTGTAAATTTAATATTTGAAATGGAATATTAAAACATTACTATAAACTAAAATAATAAAACTAACTCATTCATTAGTAAAATTTCAAAAGATTTTGAAGAACAATTCAAAAATACAAAAAGAGCTTAGAAATAAATTAAATAAATAAGTAGAGTAATAAATAAAATGAAAAATAGTAATATATATTATAATAAAATAAAATAGTAATAACAAATTATATTGGATTAATAGAAGTTGTAGAATCTACAATAAAAGCTTCTACATGCAAGGAAAACTAATCTAAGTAATCCAATATTATAAAATAAGATGAACAACTTTCTTAATAAGCTAAAGAACTAAGTTTTTTGTAAAACAAGGGGTTTCTTGCTACTAGTTTTAAGTAAAAAACCATCAAATACACATGGTTTTATGGGATAAAAATGCCACTTAACATAAAAAGCCTAAATTACCCTATACTTGTCTTACATGCACCTAATTATTTCACTAACGTACAATCTATAAATACCTCATGCTGTAGTTATTTTAGACTCTTTAGATACTCTAGAAAGTGAGCAAAATTCATGAGATTTTCTCTTTTTTTTTTTTTGGTATTTTTGGTGATTGTTTAGAAAATTAAGAAAATTAGACGATAATCTGCGAGATTAAGGTTTACCAACCTAGAAGCCACTTGACAACAAACGGCTGCCATCACTTGAACCCCTAAGTAGCACCATCCTTAGCCAACAACCACCCTCCAACAAAGGTGATTAGAGCTTCTACCATTAGGAAGTTCGATTTCTAATTGGATTTTCAAAAATGCATAAAATTATAAATTTTTGTACAAAAATTTTGGAAAAATTTATTCCGTTATTATTTTGAGTTTATTTTCATGTAAAATTGTTATTTTGGTAAAATTCATTCATTTACTGTATCACTCTTAAGAAATAGGATTTTAAAAACCAAATTTTACTTTGATTTTAGAAACTCCGAATGACGTAGTTTCTTTACCAAATTTTTTCTATGAACACCCTATATCATGCATAAAATTACTATGTAAAAAGTTTCATAAAAACTTATTATTTTATTTAGGTTAAATTTTCTTTTGTAAAAAATCGATAAGTCAGGATTTACAAGAAATTTACTATTTTTCAATATACTTTGTTTAAATTTAACCACCAAACATTTATTTAAGTGAATAATTGTTACATGCAACATATTAATCTTGGTTTTAAAGGGAAATATTAAACATATTAAAAAGATGGGCTTTTTAAAGTTAAGTTCAGTGATTTTCATTTAATATTATAAGTGTTAATCTTTAATCAGTGAGTAAATCGGATATTTTTGGTTAAAAATCTGAATAATCAATAGTAAATACAGTGTATAAGCTATTGTATATGCTTAGTTTTTGTTATAAAACTATATTTTTTGGGCTAAATTATGAAATTTATGTGTTTATGATGACTAGATAAAGAAACCGTCCCATTTAGTAAAGTTTGAGATCATGTAAGTTTGTGTAAAAAGTTTCCCGAACCTTGCAAGTTGTTAGGATAAAAGTCGTAATTTCATTAAATCTAATTAAAGTAAAAGGAAATGAATTATAGAGTTTTGGGTGATTCAGAGTAAATCTAGCAATTGTAGAAGGTCTTGTAGAAGTTTTCTTAACTAAGCCAAACTTAGACCATCATTGTACAAACTTTAGTAGAAGATACCAAGACCTTAGAGGACCTTAGAACTCTCTTATAGAAGGTTGAATAGAAGATACCAACCATAGGATTCTCTTGTAGAAAGTTGAGTAGAAGATGCCAAGACCTTGGGATACTCTTTTAGATAGTTAGGTAGAAGGTTTCTTTAACCTATAAGAAGAAAAAAAAAAAGCAAATACTCATTAGTCATAACAAACATCTAATTAACATTAAAAGAATGTCAAGACTAATTGAAAGTATAATATGTAAGCCACCATTATACTAAACTGTATAATACTGAAATATGATTTGTAATATAAGGGTTACTAAAGAAGGAGGAGTTAACACCTTAGAACCGTAAGAGTAACAGTAAACCTAGTAAGTGGGATCGATGCTTAGTAACATGTCGAAGTATTGTATCATGAGTACTTGGAAGTTGAAGTGTATGATGTTTGTGTTTATACAATAGTTGTTTGTGCATGTACAATGTATGTGATTGGAATCTGCTATGCTAATGTGTTTGCTCTGCTATTTGTGTTGGTTGCCTTGCAATCTTTTTGTCTCGTATCTGAATGTTTGAAAATGTTTTATCACCTTATAAATGGACTAATCTAAACTCGAGATAAATCTTATCTTGACATACTTTACAACCCATTATGGGAAACGATTAGGATTATCTAACTAAACACCGACCCTTCGATGAGGTAGTGAAAATCAGCCTTCTCTTACCTCAAGGCCCAACTAAGTGACAGAAGATGAGGTAGGAGTGAGGTTGGGGGCGTTTCTTCAAAGAGCTCTCAAGAGGAGTAAGCTTTATTGCACAATCTTGGGTTTAGTTAAGATATGCCCAGACTAAGCTTCCATCATGTTAAAACTTCTTAACTCAGGTTAAAGCAGGCATATATGCCTTCTGCTACTTGGTTGAGATTTGCTACTCTTGATGTAAGCTACTTGTACAAATATTTTCTATATAAATGATTTAACGACTTTCACTAAACTTTACCTACTATGTCTAAATTGTAATGAGTTGGACTCTTTTGAACTGTCTGGTCATATACGCCTTGTTTAAACTCATTTATGATAACGGCTTAGCAACTAACCTCTATCATAGGTTAGTTTATATAGCGGAACTGTTACGACTTTACTGTTATAAGATATAACAGATTAAACGTTTTCAATTGTAAGAATATTCTTTATTTTACTTAGCAAAATTTTATATTACTATAATTAAATGTATTGCAAATATAAGAACTTTTCAAATTATTACTATTTAGTCCATTAGTGTAGTTACAAATTTGATATTAATTATATATCCACACAATATTTTAAAAGAAAATCAATTAAAAAACTACATATTATACATGATAACCTATAAGGTACAAGATATAAGGTATATTCAAAATGCTATAAGATAAGTTTTAAGTACAAAAATTTTAGAACCCATACTTATAATGTAGGGTATGGATAATATATCATACCCTATCTACTCTATACCTGCTCATTCCTAAGTATAATAACTATTAAATATTTTATATTTATGGAATATCTTAAAATGAACTATATATGTGAATAACTATTTTATAAGTGATAAAAATAAAAAATGTTGATCTTATACTAGTAAATTAAATATGAGGAAAATGATGATAGAGAACTATATATATACACACGTGAAAACATAAACTCATTATAATTATAAATATATATCTATTTATCCATCATCTATTAAAATATATAATATGGTAATATCAATGAGAGGTATTTAAGAGAAATATGCTACAACGAAAGTAGGTGTAAGTAGATTTGGGTTAGGGTTGGTTCCAAACCTTAAATCAGACTGACTCATAGAAGGTCGAGCCGAACCATTTCCTCGAACTGCTAGGCCCTAAGGGCCCAAGTGGTTTAAGAGAGCGAAATCGCTTGAACCAATGAGTTATAAATTGTTGGGCCGGCTTGCCATTGAATTAATGGGTCAACCAGGTCAATTCGAAACCTTAAAAGAAAAGAAAAAGAAAGAGAAAAGATAGATCACTAAATCGGAAAAAATAATTGGATAATATCCAATAGTTTATTGACGAATTATAAGTGAACTATGTATTAAGGATAGATGAAAATTTTAATTTCAATTAATATAAATCATTTTTACAAAATTTATTAAATGTTAAGTATTTGAATATAAAAAAAAACTAAAAAAAAGATGAAATTATATTAAGTTAAAAATTAATTAAAAAATTAAAAATTATTAATGAATTAGTACACTTAAAAAAAGAAAGAAAAAAATCATATTATTAAAAATTATTAATATTTTTTAAAAAATTAATTAAAAAATCAAATATTAAAAAAAAATATTCAAAGGCCGAACCAACCTAAAACCACTCCGATGGGCTGGTCACGGTTCGACCGTAACAGAGCCTGTAAATCGATAATTTTGAGACAGTTCAGGATTGGGCCGGCCCATTACCCACCCGGTGCCAAGACGCAACCGTACTGGCCTAGTGCACGAACCAGATTATGGAGAAAAATGACAAATTAGAAAGGCAATTGGACCATATATTAATGGGATTTTCTTTTGCTCTTTTTCAAATTTCCAAAAGCATTTCACGAGATGTCGGAGCAGGTCATGATGTCCCAGTGTCGTGATTCAACTGATGAAAAGTGAAGGAAAAAAATGGGAACCATTTCGACCACAAGATCCCATAGACCCGACATTGTCACCTTCTGGCGACTCCAAGGATCCACGTTGCTAAGTTCACTGTGCATGGACAGCTGACATCCTTAAAGCCCATAAAGACGAAGATATTCGACGTGGAACTAATGATACCCACCAACCTCTTCGCCAACCCATACTATAAATACCCAACTCTATGCTTCTTATACGCATGCACTGTAACCTACACTAACCGCAAGTCTTTCTCTCGAACTTCCTGGAATTTTATAGACTAATTCATTCGTGAATAATGGCCTCAATTGTGATGATGCAGTCAATGTTTGCTAGACCAGGTACCACTGTTAACCTGTCAAGAAGAAATTCTACATTTAGTGTCAACCGCACTCCCCCTCTCCGTTCGAAACTGCAATACCGTGTAGGATTACGAGTGAAGTGCAATGCTAAGGTACGGTATATATCCTAAAAATTGGAGTCATTTGAATGTTAATGTTGGACTGGTGTCTAGGAACATTCTAATATTCCGTCAAGCTTTGAACATTTACTTTCAGTACATATAAGTTCACAGAATAAAGGGTAATGATTTGCTAATGCAGGGTACGGAAGATGAGAATATGTCGCCCACAGACCAGCCCCCTAAGGCCAAGGTAAGGTTACGATGAGAGACTGTCTTGTGCATGGTGATCCTCTCTTAAGATGGGTTGATCCGGTTCAGCAGCTAGTTGCTGATGCTTTAACAGGATGTATATTTTTTAGATAATTGTTATATGTATATAATACTATGTTAGGTTCTGGAACAAATTAATAGAATCTGAGTCATCCGATTCACAAGAGAATTATTCCTTACCCTGGCAGGTTAGCACGAAATTCTCTGACGTGTTTGCCTTCAGCGGCCCAGCACCAGAGAGGATCAATGGACGTCTAGCGATGGTCGGTTTCGTCGCAGCATTGGCAGTTGAATTATCCAAGGGGCAGGATCTGTTTGATCAGATTAGCCAAGGGGGGATTTTATGGTTTGTAGGAACAAGCCTCTTACTCTCGGTCGCATCTTTGGTTCCACTATTCAAGGGAGTGACAGCGGAGGCTGAATCAGAAGGTTTGATGACTGCCGATGCGGAGTTGTGGAACGGTAGATTTGCTATGTTGGGTTTGGTTGCTTTGGCCTTCACCGAGTACGTCAAGGGAGGGAACCTTATTTAGATGAGCTCGTTGTGGAGTAAAAACCAGTTATGCATCATGTAAAGGAAATATAGTGTAACCATGAAAGCTAAAAAAAAATAAAAAAAAATAATTGAATAAAGAAATTTTTCCTCGCAAGTTTTTTCTGCTCTCTAAAGTACTCGTAGCACATGCATTCTGTTTGCATCTGGACAAGCAACCTAATAGGGGAAAGTAGGCGGCAATGAAACTAGAAGCGACTGTATTCATTAAGATGCTCACCCAAATAATCAATACCTAATTTTGAGTTCGAATCGCATCGATGCGGAATACAAAACGTAATTGTCTTCTGTAGGTTCAGTTTGCAATTTGGTATGCAATGCAACTCGGGTGAAACGGACAAAATCATTAAACCTGAACCAAATTTGTTCATAACGTAGAAAAACAACTAGTACAGGCAAATTAACTTTTCTTTTTCAAACTTGGCTCTGACGTAATACTTTGCTTGAAGTGCTCAAAGTCTTCATTCCTCAATTCCCTGTAAACCCAATTTCCAAGGTAGTCTGTTTCTTTATTTTTTAACACTCTAGTTATAACCCAATTTCCAAGGTAGTCTATTCAATTTTTTCAAATTTCTGGTTATACCGATGGTTAAAATAGTTATATTATTTGGAAAGTCTTATGAAAGATATTAGATTATATCGTCATGCGTTTTAAAGTGGAATGAGACGAACTAACCCATTGAAAATAGTTCCATTTATCTGACGTCAAGACCAAACCATTCAAACGCCCGAGCCTAACTCGTAAGAAATAATGATCACCTCTAATTGTCCATTACGATCTCCAAACGTGTGAATGAAAACAATAATGGCATGCAGACAGCGGAGCGGACATGCAGTACTCCGGAACTTACACGAGATCCCTTAAAACGTGAGCGTTGTTTCCTGTGGGAAGCCAATAGGATTTGAAAACCTAAAAAGCATCGAGTTTTTCCAGCACAAACTTTATGTAAGCACCTTCCAGAATAGGACATGATAATAAAATTTCTTCAAATCATTGCGACTAAGTTGTTATCCACTTTATTTCTCTACATTTCTTCCTTTTAATTTTCAAACACTTAATTTTTCCTTAACCAGCTCAATCGGTCTCAACTTTGGAGACAAAGTTTCTCAACAATAAACAAGGAAAATATTGAAACATATGCAAAGCTTTTTACAAGAACATGCTCCCATTGATGTCGCATGCAAAAGACAGTTGAGTCTCAAACCAATGTACTCAATGCTCCTAATAATTTTAAATTGATGTTACTCTCGGAAGAGGAAGGGGAGAAAGAGAGAGAGAGAGAGAGAGAGAGAGAGAGAGGAGGAGCAATCTGTATAACAATAATCAGGAATATCATGGGAGATTTCAGCCCACACATGGACCAGCAATGAAAGCCGATCAGCAGCGTTTTGCAAAACGGTGGATCATAGACTTTGTCCAGGGAAGAGAGGTTTAGAAGTGGATTAGAAAAGAAAGGCATAAGAAACTTGTTCCACTTCTTCCTCAAACAGCGTAATGCTATGCAAACTCATGCCTCCTAATTAGGAATCCCGTTCATTAACCCAGACCTTGCCCCGATAAATCAATTACCCAATGAAACAAGTATCTAAAGAAACATCATGACATGGACATATAGATAACTTTTGCAATACAAAAGCACCAAAAATCAATGCAAAGTACCAAAAATGCGGCTCCTCTAACCCACTCGGGAAGGCTGTATGCAGATCAATCAACTAGCATCTGCCAAATGGTGGGTTGGGATTTCATTACAAGTTAATAGTTTTATGGCTAACTTATTACTTATACATGCTTCCTAATAGCACTCTCTCCATTTAAAAAGGGCACATACTATTTCATAAATTAATATCATTAAAAGACTAAACTTTGTAAAAGATTATTAGAATACCAAAGAACGTGATCAGGGAAACGACAAAGACATGGTAGGATAAAGAAATTCTGGATAGTTAATGCTTGCTTTTTTGTTGAACTAGCTTGTAAAACTCACTAACAAAATAGGTCAAAAAAAGACATGCACATTATGATGTGTACAGGCGGATCCATCAAACTTACACATATCAGGAAAGGTTTAGTTCCCTAGGGATTACGATCCAGACTCCAAATTTAGTCATTAGAGCCAAACTCTAACCTTCAGTTGTCTGATGAATTCTTAAGAAAAATCAAGCCGGAGATTCAGGTAGGTGGTTTATGATCAATGGTGGACGAAGAGCTTTATGGTCTGCCTCCTTTTGTTTACGTGCCATGAACATTTCCTCAGTTTCAATGACAACCAATCGCTTCACCTGCACGTCGATAAGACAATTAACAATAGAATTCAAACGATCAAAGCAACATTAGTTTCACTAGTTCGATCAGATGCAACTTACCTGCTGCAACATGCCTCTGACAGTAGGGGTATTCCATCTCATGACAGTTCTGTTGCACTTTCGCAGACGCATTGCTTCTAAAGTACGCCTGTGCAGTCGCCTGGTTCCTGGGATTCCCCTCACCAATGTTATATATAAATTAGGGCTCCATGTAATTGGGACACAAGCTTTATAAGCCTTGAAAGCATTCATATGTCTCTATCTTATTCTTCTGTTCAGTCAGGTAAAGACACAATAATTATCACCCTGAGAAAAGACGAGTACATAACAATCCAGGATATAAATATATATATATGGATGGACTTAGTTAACTTCAGTGTAAGATTTTCTAAACCAAACAAAACCCAACAAAGAAAATCCTAACAATATAAAAAAATATATATTCAAACATACAAGAAATATCGATTCATAATTTTTATTCAAGTCATAACAAATTATACCAAGTCAATATCCAGTGATTGCAATGCAACAAGTCAACAACTCGACAATAGCACTAAACTCCCTACCGTTCACTGACCTTCAAACTAAGTCAGCAAATAAATAAAGATACAATAATAAGAGTAAAAAAGGAATAGCACCTAATAAGTTCAATTACACCATATATTTCTCCAGAGTTGAATCTTTGCATTTCATGTTCAGTATTCCATATCTGAATATATTACTAATGAGAGAGGAATTAATCTTGATTTCATAATAAGAAAGAGAATACGCTGCTTTTGAAAAAAAATAAACCAAACCAAAGTTTGGATTATATTAGGGGTGAGCCATTCCAAGATGGGTAGGGTTTGAAGTCCTACGCTCCTACCCAAATCCTATCCATATCTTACCTAAGTACAGATTCTCATCCCATAACACCCTGAAACCACTCTAAAAACTGTATCTTATAAAACCTACAAGATATAAAGTACCCAACAAAACCTATTAATTTTTTTTTTCCCATAAATTTCAACTTTTTTTCAATAGCAAATTCTGTTTTTTCTTTTTTTGTTCCCCTTATACCAAAAAGTTTTTTTCCTTACTTGACTAATACTTTTAAGTATGTACTTACAAATATTCTTGTTTATTTTTACAACATTAGTAAAATAGGTATAGCATTTTTCAAATGGGAAAGAAGAATTGGAAAACAAATAAAATGTACAGAAGAAAGAGAGAGGCAATATTCAAAGGCAGTTCTAAATTTAGAGTTGTATCTTTCAAGTTTGCACTCTTTCTTTTTCTTTTCTATAAAATATTTTTTTGGACAAAAAAAATGTAGCATTGTTATTTATGTTTTATTTGTTGATATTATTTTATAATTTTTACGAGATAAGTGTAAAGTACCTTAGAACCGGTACCCTATATATCTTAAAAGTATAAGTTTCAAGATAAATATAGGATATATGAAAAACAGGTTCAAGAAAATTCCTACTTGGAATCTCCCTTGAGATACTAGATACCTACCTGGTGGTACGGTAGTGGGTACCCAATATGACAAGGTAACCCACTCACCCCTAGATTTATACTGCTCTTGATACAACATACAACAAAACAAGACAGAGCAGATTGCTCCTAACTCCGGGGCTAAAATCTTATAAACTAGATAAGAATGATGTAAAATGCTTAGAATGATATTCTAACCTACCTAGCTACTATCATACTCAATAATTCCCCTTAAACCTTGCCATGTGGACCAATCCTGTAAACTATTGCTAACAGACAAACAATTTGGACTTTCGCCACTCCATAGGAACTGACTCTAACACTAGCAAATCTCACAGGATCCCTAAAAATGAAGCAAACCTCCACAACAAAATAAAGCATAAATTAACATATAAACAATCTTGAATGTTCCAAGGAACCTTCATTGCTTTTGTTGAGATCTATATATCTTGGTCTAGATGTACGGACATCAATCTCACATGGCTTTATTTTTTATTTACTTTGGGTACACACACACACAAGTTTTTTGCCAAAACAAAGGTTGTAAAGTGAAAGTAACGGTTAAGATCAAAATAAAGTCTAAAAAGAGAGGCAATGAAAATTGAGATGGGAAAGGAACAAGCAGCTAAAGTCAGAGAAGCTCCTTACATATTCGCATCCTCCGCAATTAGACAAAACCAGAAAAATAACAGAGCAAATAGCAGAACCAATGCACAAATGCACAATATTCTTGATAATAGATGTAAGCCAGCAGCATGTTGAGGCATTTCCTTCTACACTGTGCTCATGGATGCCGCGTGAGACAAGGACAGAGATATGTGGAAGCCTTGAAATGAAGGCTGATGAATTGAATTGGCTAGGGATTGAAATTTTAAATCATATTTAGTTTTCTATGTGAAAATCCTTGAAATCAAAATAAATTTTGAGAAGATCTGAAGCTGATCTCAAACCAGGTATGCAATAGTTTCATGAAGCCATTCAAATAGACATCTTGCCACAATAAGGTGTAAAGTTACAATCTCATGAACAGCAACTACTAAATAAAATCCAGCAAAATTTTCTATAAAAATCTTCTGGAGCATTCAAGCAAATTTGCCAGTAACTAAGTCAATCATGATTCCAAATATTTCACTTAAATTGTAGAAATGCTCAGATTGGAAAATTTAATCAAAATACAAACTAGATATTTAAGAAAATATCTTTTGATCTGCCATATCTTGGGTGTTTAAAAGAAGGGGGGATCTTCTTCAGCATATGTATTCTGAAGATTTATCAGACTCCATATATTGAACCCAAACCTTCTAAGTAAACACAAAGCACCATGCACCAGAGAAACTTCCTCATACATTACACAACCATCTCTTTCAGACTCTCTTGTCCACTGCACTTCAGTCTCAATTACTGCAGGCTCCAGGCAATCTCACTCACTTTTCACCATACATACACTGCTGTCCCATTCTGTTTAACTGAACATGACAAGCTTTTTGCAGCACAGACACCATATCGCACATCAAGACATTAACATACGCATCAATTGAAAAATGGAGAAGCACACGAATGATAAAGCCCATTTCCATCCATACATATGCAAAAACCTGCTGCTTTCTGCGCCTATAATAACTAAAATCAAGCAAGATTGAAATCCACATAGACAGGCATATAAAATCTTCGTATAATACGACCGAAATTCCCTCCCAGAAGAATGCTATACCGTATTCACCACCCAGAAGAATATCAATCGAACTTTAGACATAATAATTCCTCCTCCTACTAGACCATAATAAGATATCAATTTATATAATTCGATCATTTGATAGCAAATGTTTTGTTTAATTTACAAAACACACACACACAGGGAGAGAGAGAGAGAGAGAGACCTGTTGGCGCTGGAGAGAGAATGGGCAATCGTGGGTTGGATTCGTAAGTTGTGAAAGAAGTGATAACTCAAGGGTGGAGATCGAAGTGGACTTACTGAGCAGGGCAACCAAACAGAAAGTAGGGGTTAGGGTTTTGATGCCTCCGTGACTCACCCGGTAAATTAGTGCATTTTTACGTTTTTCTTTACCCGGTAATATGTCTTTTTTCATTTTTTGTCCCCCTTTTCACGGGAGCATTTTATTTCTAGAAAGAAATTATAACTTTTATGGAGCCGAAGATCAAATAAAATTTAAGGAAAAATATAAATAATTTCTCTAAATTTTGACTAATGTATAAATTGATCTCTTAAACTTTTAAAGTGTAATTTTTAGCCCTCTAAATTTTGATAAATTAATAAACAAACTGAATTAAGAATAACCTCCTTAAACCTTAATTTTGATATGTAAACACTTTTTAAACTTATCAAAATATACTTTAAAATCTCATAAACTTTGATATTAGTATGAATTTTTTTAACTAAAAAAGTAAATATCCTTTATATTATCAATTACCTAAAAACCATACTTTGAAAATTTAAGGAATCAATTCACATTCAATTCAAAATTTAGGAAGATTATTTACAATTTTTCCTAAAATTTAATTCATAGATAAAGAAAAAATTATTTATCACAAGAAGTTCTTATATTTTCATATTTTCCTTTTTATTTGTTATATTTATTTATAATGTATTATAATTGTACTTATTTTATATTATATTATAATAAATTTGTAACCAATTTATTATATTCACATTGTTATTTCTATATTATTAGAATGGTTGATTCTTACATCCTTAATAATTAACTACCTTTGGTATTTTTAGTGTTTTAATATTTTGTTTTATTTGAGTTTTGCCAAATAACTCCTACATATTAAATAGTTATTAATAAATCATCAATTTTTTAAGGTTATTATAGTAAAAAACTTTGTATGTCAAAAATGGTGTTTAACCTAAAAACTCTCAATAAAAAAAAAATAGCTAAACTAAAAATCTTTCATCAAAATTATTGCTTTCAATTATACTTTCAATATCTATAAATTTTAATAATTCTTTCATAAAATTTCCAATTATTGTGATATATATATCCCTTACATACAAAAACGTCTTATTTTTTTTTTAGTGATACGTTCAATTATGCTTATTTCACAAATGATTTATTTTTTTTTTAATTTTAGCATAAGAAAAACTATTGATAATTAAAGTATTTTTTTATTTATTTAGTGATATGTTTAATTGTGCTTATTTCATAAATAATTTACTTAATTATCAAAATTTTAGTAGAATGTAAAATTTATTTTATAAATAGTCACCATAAAAAATAATTAAAAAATAATTAGTAATTAAACTATTCTTATTTATTAGTAACATGTTTAATTGTAGGTATGAAATTGGAGACGAATTTGGATTAAACAATAGAAACTATTAGAAACATCGATATAGGATTTCAATATTGTTTATTACTCCTTTTACAAAAATTTAGTTTCTTTCTTTTATAATAGTTTTACTATTTAAGGTTTTTAGGGTTACACAAGATAACCTTTTATAATTTTTAGGACTAAAACTTATGATTAAATAATTTTTCTTTCCTTACCTTAGCTTCCCCTTTTTCTATTTAATAACTTTTCCCATTTAATTATAATTTCATTCCTTTTTATATTTTCCCATTTTTAGTTTTCCTTTTCATATTTTCCCATTCTTCATTTATTCAATATTTTCTCATTTAATTAATATCCCTCTTTGTTTTTACAATTAGATACTAATATATCTATTTTTACAGTATGTCTCCTCCCTTTTTACACATATTTATTAATTTTTTCTCTTTTTTTTTTTACCTCTCTTTATTTAAAATATTTTCCCATTAATAAAATTATTGTCAA
The DNA here is from genome assembly GCA_024138015.1 of Lumnitzera littorea. Lineage (NCBI taxonomy): Eukaryota > Viridiplantae > Streptophyta > Magnoliopsida > Myrtales > Combretaceae > Lumnitzera > Lumnitzera littorea. The sequence goes on along the minus strand of JAMXBB010000004.1, from coordinate 29,517,028 downwards.
TTTTATAGTAAATTATTGTTTACATAGTTTTTCTTTAGCTATCATTTTCATTGTTATTATGAAATTCATATAGACTATAAGTAATTTAATGTTTCATATGATTTATATGTAAAGGATAATTTATTGTGATTTTTACTATTTTGTTTATTAATTTTATAATTATTATAATTTAGTAAAACTATACATAATTTATATAATTCGGTAAATTTCATGTACAATTCATATAGATGAAACTCGTGCATATCATTGTCTACCTATAATGTTAATGAAGGTAATTTCCTTTTTTTTTTACAAGGTTAATTAAGATTTTCAAGTAAATTTCCTCTTTTCCCACCTATAATGTTAATGAAGCAATCAACTTATGATTAGTATTATTGTCAATATAATAATAAATCATGTGCTAAAACACTATAAAAACTTCTTCCATGGATAATTATAAAATCTCAAATGAATTTTTTTCCTTTTCCATTCCTCATCCAATCAATCTTTGAAATAATATCATTAATTTTATTTAATACTTTTTTAGTTTTCATTATAAATATTATTAAGTAGTCTGTTTCCTTTATTGCGCAGTATTGCAGTGACATCACCTACTAGTATAACTATTTATCTAAATGAGGTTTTCCGAATCACCAACCTCACAATGAATACTATTGCGATCATAACTGATATTCACCACCTTTTCCGCAATTATAACAACTTCCACATTTACTTTCTTTCTTGTTTTTTTTTTTTTTTCTCCTCCTCTTCGACAGGCATCCAAAACAAGTTAAAACCGCATTAACTTTAATATCACCAATTTTCTTATACTAAGATTGTAGTTCTCTTACCTTTCCATGATCATATTGCTGGCAAAACGATTCACATAATGATTTACCATGGTTTACTGCCACGTTTCCATTTATTATATGAAAATTGGAAAATGACGAAATAGAATCTTTATATAATAAGAATAGAATAGACAAATAATAATGTTTTCTCATACTAGTGGCTAAACTGAGGATGTACACACGATTTTTAGCAACTTTATTATCTCAAACCGCATTTCATCTAACAGCTTTCTCAGCTGCACCATTTAACTTAACAGCATGCAAGTTGGCAACGGCAGGTTAGCATACTTCCCGAATGGAACCACTTGGTAATCTGAAGAATAGACGGTATTATTTTCTATCAAGACTAGAGAACTCAACCAAAGCAGTTCTTGTACAGCCAATACTTATTACATTATAAGAACCAGTTTTTGCATAATGCAAACAAAGCACATGCTGTGGAGGGAGATACAGGTAAGCCCAGCCACTACCAATGCATGTTATACATATGATTGTGTATGGCAAGCTTCAATTCATGCTGCAGCATCAACTGCACGACCACCATGCTCCTTCTGCACAAATGTTTCAACATATTCCTTCCTGCATACCGAAATTCTTGTTTGAGAATCAAGAGAGATTAAAATTGCTATAGAGATGTCTATGGACAAAAAATTCTATACCTTGCAGGACAATGGTCATAAGGGCGATTGTGTGGTGTCCAAATTGGATCTCCAACAAAGAGACGCATTGCCTGCACCATCAGGTAATTTTCACATCTCTTGACTATAGAAAGTGAACACTACTGTCAACTGAGGCTTTTATCAAGCAAAGTGATGGCAAGATGTATATCATTATAAAAGAACGAACAGATTTTATAGATGGCAGGCTTGCTATTCTCAAAGTCAAACTATGTTATGCGAAAGGGATCTTTTCTTTTTTTTTTTGTGTGTGTGGGGTGGGGGAGGGGGAGCTACATGAACCACCTCACAAAACTCATTCATCAATAAAGTCCAGCTTGAATTTTGTAGGTTGACTGAAGAAACAGTTTGGCTACTATTGGGCTAATCCCTTGATGTTGAAGACACAAAGAACTTGTTTGTTCCAACTGATTATAGCCATCTATGGTCTCTTAAAATGCACCATTACTCAATTCTAGGCTGCATTGCAAATAAATACTATTTCTAGAGCTAGGAAGAGGCAATCATATAAGAGAAAACTCTCTAATAAATGAAGTACAATAATGACATGTTTTGATTAACTTTATAAGGATGGAATAAAATAGCTATTCATAGATTTATTTTTGCATTTGGTTGATAAAATTACTGTTTCATAGAATTGTCATTGCTACGAATAAAGGAATCACAGTTCTTTTACATGACTAAAGGAATAGTTATTCTTCACTCATTTCTAGCATATTTCCAAATCTATCAATGACACCTCAAGGGAACTATAAGGAAAGACTATATTACTTCTTGATTCTATTCCTCGAGAATTACGATTCTAGTCTTACTTTATTCCATTCTGTAAACTAAATGTATCATAAAGATGATAATGTGGACATATCACTTGTTTCCATCGAATCATTAGCAAGAGGCTAAACTAAGTTTTGGATGAAGAAAGTTTAAGTGGACACAACACCTCATCCAATAAGCACTCAATTTCTCGTGATTATAAGAGTGGCTACCTTTATGTAATTATCAGTATCAAGAGTGAAACGGTGGTAGATTCCTGCAGGCAAAACAATCATTCCACCTTTCTTTACCCATACACGAATCCAAGCATCATTCTTATCCCTGACATCAAAATAACCTTCGAGAAGATGCAGAAAATGAAACACTAACATTAGAAGGGAAATTTGCAGTATTTGGGCATCATAATCAAAACAAATCATCAATACATTACCACTTCCTGCCACACAGTATCTGATCTCCTCATCAGTATGAAGATGCTCTTCAAAGAAGTTTTTGATCTTCTCTTCATAATTTGGCAGCTTCTCTGGACAGACTTCACAAAAGTCCTGGACAGAAAAGTCATTGCTGTCAAGCTCATCTGAAGAAGCATTTGAATAATATACCAAACAACTTCTTTAAAGTGTTATATATTTCAACAGGATTAATCTATATGTTAATATAAGTTGGCCATTTCTTTCAAATAACTTTTTATTGCTATGTCCCGTTTTGAATAGCCAGGCTCACTAAAGACATCTACAGGAAAAAAAAAAAAACAAAATGAATCAATGGCCAACCAAAATTTTGTTTTAAGACAAACTAGCTAAAATTATGTCCATGGATGGCAGAATAAGGCTATCTTTTGGAAAAGCAATGTGGACAACAAACCATATAGGTATATCCACGGTCCTCACGGATCTTCTTCAGCTCAGGATCAGTTTCATGGTTGTCTGCATCCAGTCGCCAACTCAGAACTCCAAGTTCTGCAAGGTCAAAAGATTTGCTTTAACTGAAAAACAATGATCTAGTAACTTAATATCTCAAAAGTAGCCAATTCTTTTATAGACCCACCAGCAAGTTGGTCCAACGATACAAATTGCTTGGGTTCACGATGATGAGGGAGTCTCTGATCTTCATCACTGTCATCCATGTACCATGCTTGAATGACCTCCTCTCTAGGATCCTAGCATAATGCATTTCTTTCAATTAACTTGAGGAATGCCAAAACCCATTCTTTTACTAGTGTCAAATTACATACACATATTGGGTGAGAGAGGTCTAACTTGAAAGGGGTTGAAAGTGCACGAATAGAAAAAGGAAAAAGGAAATAAGAAAACACAAGATTCAAACATCACCCCTTTGATATGTTAGCAAATCTACTCTACAGCATTATGTTACAAGTCTTGAGAGATTCTTCAGTGATATGATACTTTTGATGTGGAAATAAATAAAGACACATGAATGCCAAAAAACTACAGCTAGTTGAGAACAAAATCACTAAAACGTTGCCCCAGTAAAGGTCAATCCAGAGGAGACAAATTATACACAATATCTGGATCTACAAGGACTATGCATAAGCATGACTTGAAGAAAAACTAAACAGCTTCATATAGATGTTCTCTTACATAAAGACCAGGAATGTCAATATCATACGATCGACAACCAGTTTCCCCTTTTTCGATTGTAAGCTCAAAGTCTACAAGCAGTTGTTCCTATTGCTTTTGCCTCCAATCAGATCAGCCCCAACAATGTCCATTCCTCATGAGGAATATTTGGTTGGTCGAGTAACTTTTACTCCTAGATTTCAGCAAGGTATGCTTCTGATGATGATAATACTACCAAATTGACAAGACAAGTAGAACTACTCATAACTATATAGCATATAGTTTTAATGCAAGTTTTAATGCAAGGAAACGGATTTCCTTCAGAATTGAAAGAGAGTTGACACTCACTTTCTACCAAATCCCCCCATGGAATTCTCATGTTCTATGAAATCCCACTATGAGTATGCTTGACAGAAAATAATAGAAGAAAAATAAAAATTTCAATGAACAACTCATGTACAACCCAAAAAGCTACCTTCAGATCATATGTTTAAGGAAATATTTATATCATATTTTGTGGAAGGTGTTCCTCCTTTTTGGGTATTTTGAGCCAAGAAGAGAAATATTTTCAGCTAAAATCAAAAAAGGGTTCCCATCAAAAGGAGAAGAATTCTCCAATACTATAAGGCTACCAGTCCATCATTAATTGCCACCACGGCTGCCCCTAATCTGTTTCTTGTCCTTAATTACTTTCCCAAATAAAATAAATAGCATCCTCAAAGGGGGGGCAAAAAAGAAAAGTATAATACAAAACCGCTAACCCTAAGTTGATCCAAGAACCTACTATAAATCAAAGCCAGAATATTCAATATCACGGACTTTTATATCAACGCTCCATCAGCAATAAAAACCTAATAGTCCTGGCTGTTGGAAAACGATCTAAGAATATGGAAACTACACAGTGATTCATACGCTGAATATTAATGCCAAACAGAGCCACCGAATTCATTGGGAAAATAAATTACCAATAAAAAAAAATGCAGTTGCTTTAAATATATAATGGATGCAATTGATTCAATTGGAGACATCTCATTCGCAATCTCTTTTCGTTATTTAGATTCGACCCAACAAGCATTTCCCAACATAGAGGGGACAAAAAGAAGTCTAAAAGGCATAGTTTTCCATAGCAAGTACATCTAAGAGAACCATCCTATTCAACTCCTACGTAAAAAGTTTTGATGAACAAACAATATCAAGACCCAATTCAAGCAATCAGCATGTCAACGAAGAACATACATGAAAATCGTGATCATAATGAATAGGTTTTGGCAGATATTATTATGATTATTCGTGGGGATCGGGGGCAATAATCTTACCTTTGCCGGGGCGACCATTTTACCTTGATGTTTGGGGATGCAAAGAAACGTGAATATGGATAGGGAGTCCGGAATCGTATTTATTAATGAGAAGGATGTCCTCTGTTGTTTGTTGCAATTGAAATAAGTCCCTGTTCTCCTCCGAGATATGTCCGGGTTCATTGAACTAATCTGAGTATTGGACACGTAGATTTAAGGAAATTTTAGCCACTTCAAACTTTCCAATAGAGGAAATAAATTCATAAATTTTAAATTTAATATATTCAATAATATTGATTTATTAAATTACATATTGATTTATTAAATTACTGAAAAAAAAAATCTTACTGATTTATTAAATTAATTATTGATGGTCTATCCAAAATCGGTACATGCTAGAAGTGGACGAATTTCTTAACACTTTGATAGAAGTCATCTTTTCGGAAAAACTAGAAATTATTGAGTACTTAAATAATGAAATACTAACAGTTTAAGTTTGACTAAAAAAATACTCATAAGTTAAAAGAATTAAAGTTGTATTTTCAATTAAATATTGAATAAAGTATACATCAAATGATCATGTATGATCACACTTGGTAATCGATTTAAACAGATTCGGAATTGACTTTGAATTGTGGGTTCACAATGTTTTTTTTTTTCCTTTTTCTTTTTTCGAATTTCCCTCATTATTATAAATAACTTGTAGCTTATTCATCTATTTCTTCTTCTTTTTTTCCAACTAAATGTAAAAAATTATGTTGATATGTAGTTACTCATAAATCAAAATTTTATTTTCGATTTAATTTTTTTTATCCTGAAATAATTCTTTTAGATCGTATGGCCATGATGTTATATATAGTATATTATATAGTATAGTATATTATTTAGTATTATATAATATGGTATATTATATATAGTATATGGGGATAAAGCTTGTATAGTTCCTTAAACTTTTTAAAATTTTCATGTTTTTACTTAAACTTTTCGATTTTTCATTTCAATCCTTGAACCAATTAAATTGAATCACTTTGAGATACTCGTTAGTTGGATTACAGATAGATGTTGATGTTGCTTATGTGAAATAAATGAAATGAAAAAAAAAAAACAAAAAGAATTGATGATATGGTTTAAGGCAACTACAAGAATAATAGAACATCACTGTCTTCTCAACAAAAACATTTAAGCACCAACCAACCCTTTCATGTCCATTTAAAATAGCGAACAGAGAACTTAAATTCCCCTCACTTATCGAATCTTTTACGAAATCCCTTTCGATCACTCATTGCATTGAATTCATTATAGTCTTTGTTGTTGAGTTAGGCAAGGGATATTGTACAAAAGGTAGATTCATACGCGAAGCATTGAATGGAAAGATCTACTGTAAGTGTATAAAACCACAGGAATAGGAGATTGAAAGGTGCAAGTAAAAGAGAAGGTATGTTATCCTTAACAAGGGGTTATTTTTACTTTTATATTTTTGTGGGATAAAATGTCAATTTTGTGTTGTTTTAAAAGATTAGCATTTGATATGCTTGTTCTGGTGGAGTGTTGTGCATAATAATGTGGGTCGTGCTCTTTTTTTTTTTGTATCTTTCCTTTTTTGTTAAATTTTTGTAGGACATTACATTTGGCTAGTTAAGTGCTTTTCAATTTTGCAAGAGACATCAAGATATCAATTTTTGTATATGCAAATCAATCTCAGGAAATTTAAAGTGTAAATTTACCTTCCATTATATCCTTTGAAAATATGCTCATACATGTCAACTTAATCTAAAAATATATATATATATCGAAAAGAAGGGGCATAAAGGTAGATGCTTAGTTACTAAGAGATATCATGTGTCTTACTGATGGTGTGCTTCTATTACAACATGCAGTACCCTCTCAAGGCTTAAAAAGCAAGGCTTGTAGTTCTTTAAGACCAACATTATGAAGATGATAATATTAAGCAAAGTATGAGTGAAACTGTATTCATATGAATGTGGGTTTAGGTATGATATATTGATTCCAACCTGTTGACATGATTTGTTGGTAAACATTTTTTCATAATCTATATTATAGTTGAATTAGTATGCTAAATGTATTTTACTCCATGTTTCAAATTTGCAAATGGGTGATAGGTTGCTTACTATATTTTTCAACGAATCTTTTAAGAGGGGACAGTAGGATGTGTAGTATGAGGGTGACAACTGTATTGTCCTTGATGTTTAGACAAGTGAGTTATTTGAACAATACATTATGAATTTGTTGTCAATTAATGGCTGTTATAACAATTAGATACAGGATTCCTAGGGTAACATTAGTTGATGGCCTTAGGGTAATCTCTAATGATTTCGATGTTTTGAACTTAATTAGTGATTTTGTTATTAGCAAGAACATTGAGATATATGTATAACACCGATTACCGTTGCATATCCAGAAAATCTATCTCTCTAATGTCCACCCCTTTGACAATTGCTTCCTTCCTTGTTATTGTATGTCAACCGTCTATTGTATCCACTTATCTAAAGAAGCCACAACTGCTACTCTCGCAGTATAAAGGACAATCATAGAACCCACAAAAGCAAAGCAAATCACTTGAAGTATTTGTAGAACAACAAACAAGAATAGATATTGACAAAGAGTCGGTATGAAGTGCATTTCTCCTTACCATTGCTGTTGTTTGAGATAAGGATCTAAGATCAACATTTAGGAGTAGACAGATTGCAATTCGGGAATTAGGGTTTTTAGTTTTCTTCTTATGGCACATAAGAAAGAGTATTTTACTTAAACATCATGGTTGTCTATTGGATTGAAGTTCATGCCAATGTCAAGTAAGATAGAGAGAGAAGCTTAGGTTAATGCCAGTTAGGAGAAAGAGATGCCATCTTAGCTAAGACTAACGTTTGTTACTGCTAAAACTAATAAATATCTCAAAGTAATGCAATTTAATTGGTTTAGGGACTGAAATGAAAAATTGAAAAGTTTAGGTACAAAAACAAAAATTTTAAAAAGTTTAAGAATGTGTACGGATTTTATCCATAGTATATTAATTATTATATAATTATAATATATATAGTATCTTATCTATTATATATAGTATATAGTTATAGTATATTATATTTTATTTATATATATTTTTTCAAATTTCAATATTAGTTCAGCTCTAAACCGATGGGTCAAACATCCAGTTCAATTGGCAATTCAACCTCTTAATTTGGGGTCCAACCAACCTGCCAGTTTGTTCATATTGAATTACTTGGATTCTTAAGGTTTGGCGGTTCAACGGTTAGGTCAAGCTCACCTACACTCGAATTATATTGGTTAATGGTTTGGAACTAGCCCCTATTAAGGTTTATGTATGATTAGAAAAAAAAGTTGTTATCAATACCACTTTGCTTACAAGCAATGGCTATAGAATAATTACTTCCTATTGATCAATATTTGCAATATGAATAATAATTTACAATAAAGAAAAAAAAATTCTCCCCACAAGTTTACATGCTTGACTAAAAAAGGTTTAAATCTCTACTCCATTCCTATGCAATTGGAGCTACTACTAACCACAAATTGAGCAATTAAATAACTAATTCCAATGAATTCACTCATGATTGACTGAAACAATTACTAAAAAATATTATAGGTTGAATTTGATATGATATGCTGTAGTGTATATATTAGGACCAGCTTATAAAAGTTTAATTATGTATGTTATCATCTAATAAAATTAGTAACATTAGCAAGTGAAGTTCAATCCAATGTATTGTTTAACATATTAAAATTTTAGGTGTAAACTATGACAACTAAAAATTTAAATTAGGATGTTGTATAGTAATTTTAATTTTAGATATAAAGTCGAAAAGCCATATAAAGATTATATAGTAATTTTGATATTATTTCTCTTTAAAATTAAATGTCTAAACCTCAAATATTCCCAAAAAAAAAAAAAAAAAAGTGCTCTTTGGTCCCCTAATGACTATTTTGCCCCTTAAAATAATAAAAAATATAAAATAATAAAAAAAGTTAACATATATTTTTAATTATTTTATCTAAGGATATAATAGTAAAATATGGTATAAAAATATGTTTTTAAAATATTAGTGTTTAAAATGTCCAATTTCGAAGATATGGGATCTAAGCATACATAAGATAAATATAAATGGATATATTTATAATTTACCTAAAAATATAATATTGTATATAATTTTAAAAAGACTTTTGTTAATGTACCTTTAGGATATTACCTTTTCTCTTTTACAATATTTCTTTAGTGTTTACTTTTGGTAACATAACTGTGGTATTGCATTAATTTTTTTCTAATAGCGTGTCGCTGATATTGATTTTTTCTTGTAAGTATTTTCTCAAAAGTTATCATTATTTTGGAAAAGTGAAATTGAAGAGGTATAACATTGCAAAGGCACTATTATAAAGGGAAAAAAAAAAGAAAGAAAGAAAGAATGCTTCTGAGAAGATTTTATATTTTATTTCATGATTAAATTCTAAAATCAAAAGTGACTTTTGAGAAAACACTAATTATAAAAAAATTAATATTGAAGAGACACTATTATATGAAAAATGTAATATTAGAAAGGTATATTATTAAAAGCTAATATTGGAAAGGTGTTATTAAAGAAAATGTAAATTAAGTTATTCTAATAAAATTAACATAGCTTTTTAGAAAATACTAAGTTGACACTAAAGATACATTATTAAAAGAAAAAGTAATATTGAAGAGGTATCTTACTAAAAGTTAACACTAAAGAAATATCATTTAAAGAAAAAAAATGATATCGAGAATATATGATAAAAAGAAAAACTTTTAAAATTATATATATTAACATTTGAACTTTTAAGTAAGTTTATATTTTTACCGATAAGTATATTCTATTTCTACGAGTATAAGCCGAGTATGCCTTGGACTTGTACCTGGTAAAAGATAAGAAAGAGAGCCAATAAACTAATGTGCAAGTCACTTAATGCTCGGGATCCACACACTCTGTCTACGTCCACCTTTTTCACGCGCCTGACGCAACACATTATGTAGTCGCCATCTTTTCAAGTGCCGACCACAATGGTTTTGAATGATTTGGATACTTCATGCCTTCTTTTCTTTGTTTTGGTGTTTTTTCCTTTTTTTTTTTTTTTTTTCAAATTTCATATTCTATCTATATAAATATAAGTTTTTCAATAGATGACTCTAGGTCTAATTTCTTCTCTTCCTGTATAAATGAAAAAGTTCTTCTTTTATTTTTCCTCACATAAGCCTTTTTTTTTTTATTTTATGGCTTGTTGTGATTTTCCTTTGGTTTCTCCACAATCGGGACTATATGATTTTGTTTGGATGTAAAGAATGGAGAGAAAAACATATGGAGAAAAATAGTGTACTTTTATAATTCATTATAAACTCGTAAAAATTGATAAGTACTTCATCTTTAAGAGTGCAAATGATTATTGTTTTAAATGAATCAAAATTACTTATAAACTATTTGAATTCAATTAATTTAACTAGCCAACCGAGTCAAGATAGAGCTCAAATAACTCAAATAACTTGTTGAGTTTCATTTTCATAAATTTATTTCAATAAGCTTACATGTCTACTCAATTTATAATCAAGCTCAAATGCAAATCGAGCTCACATTGATTTTGAAAACTAAGTATTATTTTATTTAGGATAAAAAAATTTAAGATAAAATTAACATAAATGAACTAAATCGAGTTAATCTTACACTTACTGATAACTATTTTTGCATTGAGCTCAAAAACCTAAACTAGCTTTAAGTTTTTGAATAAATCTTGAACTTAATACTTCATTGTCTCAACTTAATCCATTTATATCCTTAGAAGATTGAATCCTTCTTTTTTTTTCTCTCCCTCTTAGGCAAAAGACTAATGTTAGGAGTAGGTATCCTAATATTAGATACAAAGAGGAATATGATTTTGTTATTTTCAAAGAATAGGTTAATCTATGGAAATTTGATTCCTAACCTCTTTACTAATTACTGAGATCAAATTTATGGGGAGTAGAAATCCTATTCCTTGATAATTAAATTATATAGTAACTTTGCTTCACTTTATTGGATAGGAACATTCCTCTCTTATAGGACTACTATAATGTTTGGTTTGTAAAATTTCAATTATGTGGAACTATTTTTCTTACCTAGTGAGGAACTATCATTCCTTATTATGACTTGAAGAATAATTGTTTCATGATCATTTCTTGCAGATTTGCATGAGGATAAGTACATTGCAAGTCCTCTTATTAGTGCCCATTGTCAAATTAAGTCTTCAATGTTACGATCGAGTTGTTTCTAGCCTCTTAAATTTATGTCAAAATTCAATTAAGCCTTTTAAGGGGCTTATTCAAGTCCTTTATATTATGTCACGAGTCCTCTACATATGAAGTATCAAAAGAGAGACTTAGCCAATATGAGCATGTAGACATATAAGACTTAAATAGGTAACTTGAAACGTAAAGAACATAATTAAAATTTGGAATAAACTTAGGGAATTTTAACTATTGATTTAAATCTTATTGGACTTACATTAAACCAATAGGTTCATAAGTATTTGGATGAGAACAAAACTAAACTTATTAAAAAATTGAATTAATCACAAAAATAAACTTGGAAAATCATCAAATGATAGTTATTTCATAAAATAACAAATCAACCTATTGATCTCTTTGGATTTGTGTTTGAATTGTACGTATTGGTCTTGCATGAGTTTTGTGTGTGTAAAGTGTACATTAAAACATAAGACAAGAAGAGTAATGAAAACAGAAGTGACGATAGGCCGATTTATTAAAGGCTGTCAAGATGATGGAATGAAATTGGGGTTTGTAATCAAATTTATTTGCACTGTTCCATCAATATAGAAGATGTTGTCTTGCCAATGTTGGTGGATCAATTATGAGCATTCTATGGCCAATATCGTCTAAAATGGCTATGTGTAAATAATATGAAAATGGTAGTGGATGTCTTACACCATTCTACCAGTGTAGTTAAAGCCACTAACAATTACAATTCATCTAATGCACTAGTTTTGGAGTGATAGGAATAAGATCCTAGACCCTTGACCCAAGCCTAAGCCTAAGGATTGGAAAGCATGGCTAGATGAGTTCTTTCTTCATACACCACATTTGAGGAATCCAAACTACTATAGTTTGTCGACCTGATACCTTAGTTGATGGGAATCGACCTCCGACTATATCTAAGCCAAGGTAGACCTCTCCAAAGTAGAGGCCTATCAAAACTTGCCGAGGTTGACTAGTAGCTAGAAGGACGAGAAGAAGGAAGATAAACACCCAATATCGAGTCTGTTGTTAGCCGAGATGCCAACATACCATAAGGCCAAGTACTCGAGACCAAAGAACCACTCGGTACAGCATCGAGAGACTTGTGTCGATTGATACTAGAACTTAGCATTTATGGGCCGACCTTTTTGGTGTCTTGGCCAAACATTGCAAGACTTCGAAGACTCTTTCCCGAACCTGCACATCCAATTACCATCCTTGTCTGATTCGGATCTACTCCTTCCAAGATATACCGAGTGACTACATGCCTACTTTCCTTATAAAACGTACAGTTTTGTATTCTTATACATTTTTTCCTTTATTTTATTTATAGGCCTAATTCTTTAAAGTTTAAGACCTTGTACATTATTTACAGTTTTGCCACTAGGATTTAGAACTTGTTATAAATAGCAATATTTGCAAACAACAAAGATACATATATATAGACGTTGTTAGACGAAATTAGATAGAAAATTATATTCCTGTGATGAGAATCTTTTGCTTTTTGAGCAAGGCTACTCTTGAGGTAGCATTTTTCAGATTATCGAGTATAAATTAAACTTTTTAATCTTTTCTGTGTTCTTATCGATCTTATCCTCAAGATTGTAGTGAACCCCTTCATTTGAACCTGTTAGTGAGTTATATCTAACCTTCATTTGAATCCTAAGTAAAATTTAGTGTTCGTGAGTTATATCGAACCCTATTTTGAGCTAGTATACTGGTGATTTATATCCATTCACATCCATTGTTGAAATTAACCATTTTACTTCTTGTACGTCAAACCAATTCAACCTATTTCAAGATTTGTTGCTGTTTCTTCAATTCGTATCATTTTGGTATCAGAGCTTTAGGGAGACACGCGTGTTAGTGTTCTTCAAGGTTTGATTGGTGGTTTGTACCTCTTTATTAATCATTGTTCTATAGTGTAGTGAGATGTTTGTAGTAGTAGTTTGTTAGTAGTATGTTAGTAGTAGTAGTTGCAAAAGCTAAATAGTGGTTGTTTCTGGGTTACTGTGATTGTGTTTTGTTGTTTGTTTAATTTTCTAGAAAATTACTGTATAGATAAGAATGTTGGAGGATAGTGTCAATAACACTAGTGATAGTCCTCGTGGAAGCTTAAGGTGACGTGTTGACAACTTAAAATATTAGATCAAAAATTTCACTAATTCCATCCAGGAGCTTACTAGTTTAATCAGAGGTTGTAGATGTAATGGTCAAGATGAAAGAAGGGAGCAAACAACCACCAGTGGAAGCGGTTCCAATGAGCTTGATAATGAACAATAGCCAAAAAGAGTTGCTAAGCCAAGAAGAAGAGGACACCATCTAATGCTGAGAAGAGGTAATCACAGGAGTGTTGACTCTGAGTTGAACCAAAGACCCCGAAGAAGAGAACTGAGGTTGAGAAGAGATGTAGTCAAGCAGATAATGTGAACAGTGACTAAGAACAGATAAGATTAGTTGTTGAATGGGTACAAGTTTACAGAAAGCTTGAAAAGGGTTAATGGGGAAAGGTACGAAAGGGTAAAGAGATGAAGAATGAAAACAGTAAGCAAAACCTATGAACAACTCTAGAGGATATAACGCACCAATGGAACTTTCGAGAACTCACGGCATAATTCGACATGATACACGAATTGATCCAATGAGGTTACTCACTACCTAACTTTGCTTAAGGGAAATGATAAGAGTGACGCCGAGTGTAAACAATAGTGTTTATGCAAGGAAGAAAAGCACTTAATTGTATTAAAGGTAATCTGATCTCTTATAGCTATAAGTACAAGGGTATTTATACTTGTAAGTTAAAGCAACTTGCCCAAAAGGAAAAAAGGCAAAAAGGACATTTCCTAAAGAAGTAATGTACATGATACAAAAAGATAAAAATGAATATACAAGGAAAATAATTATTAGTGTTATAGATTCTATACATGATATTGTATATGTGGTGATGTTGCGTTAGCAAGGTTGTTAGGAGATTTGGATAAAAAGTACGGATAGATGGGTTTGTCCAAACAGGGATAGCTAGTTAGTCTGGTCTCTCTCTTTATTGGCTTCTCGGCTAAGAAGATGCCGAGTAATTGGTCAGCTTGGCATTGGAGAGTATTTATCAACTTGGCATACTACAAAGCAATGCATGGTTATATGGCATGGCATTAAAGGTGACTCGATAGAGAAGTATTTGACCTCGGTAGGGGTTTGTTTAGAACAGGAGGATTTATTATGCTAACCCCTCTAGTTCTTGAGCTTGGCATCGGGTAAGAGGTTTGGTAGCTTGATTTCCATCGGTAGAGCTCTAATAGAAGTAACCGAATCGAGGTGAACCGATTAGCTCGGAATGCAAAGGATGAACCCCGAGCACTTGGTTAAGGAATTGACAATGTGAAGCTGAAACTGCCGACCTTTAGTGGAAGTAGCTGACTTAAAGAATTCCTTGATTGGGTTCCCCGATGATGGGAATCAGCCTTTGACCATATCCAAGCTGAGGTTTATCAATGGTTGCCGAGGTCGAGTTGTAGCTAGAAGGATGAGGGGAAGGAAAATAAATACTTGGCATTAACTTTGTCATCAGGTGAGGTACATAAAAACCATAAGGCCGAGTACCTGAGACCTAAGAACCATTCGGCACAGCCTCAAGAGAATAGTGTCGACTAATTCTAGGACTTAGCAATTATGAGTTGACCTATCTAGTGTCTTAGCCAAGCTACGCGAGACGTCAGGGACTCGTTTCTAAACTTACACATCCAACTACTGACCTCGTCTGGTTTGGATACTACTATTCTCAGGACATGCCAAGTGACTGCATGCCAAGTTCTATAAAACGCACAGTTTTGTATTCTTGTGCATGCTTTCCCTTTATTTTATTTATGGGCCCGATTCTTTAGGGTTTAAGGCCTTGTACTTTATTTACAATTTTGCCACTAGAGTTTAGAACTTATTATAAATAGAAACATTTATACTAATAAATACATAGAGAGATAGATATAAATAGATAGATATATAGAGATATATATAGAAAGTGAAACTTTCCTCTTTCGAGCAAGGCTATACTTGAGTTAGAATTTGCCGGATTATCGAGTGTTGATTAGACTCTTTAATCGTCCCCTTGTTCTTATCAATCTTGTTCTCAAACTATGGTGAACCCCTTCATTTAAATTGGTTAGTGAGTTGCATTTAAATTTCATTTGAAACCCCGAGCAACATTTAATGTTCGTGAATTGTATCAAACTCTATTTTGAGCTCAAACCCCTAATTGTGTTTATGTCTTGGTGAGTTATATCCATTCACATTCACTATCAAAACCTTTCCTGTTCTTTGTACCCATTTTTCTAGAATACCTATTTCTATTCATTTCCAAATTCACTGCCGTTTCTTTTTAGATTAATCCTTTGATTCCTTGTCATCTTGGTATTAGAGATTCGATCCTTATCATATTGGTATCAGAGCTTTAGGGAGACACGTGTGTGAGTGTTCTCCAAAGTAGATTTGTGATTCTAACATTTTTGTTCATCATTGTTCTATAGTGTAGTGTGTTGTTCATAGTAGCTGTTTGTTAGTAGTGGTAGTTGCAGAAGCTAAGTAGTGGTTGTTTTTGGATTGCTGTTATTTTGTTTGTTCAATTCTCTGGTTAATTATTGTATGAACAAGAATGTTGGAGGATAGTGTTAACAACATTGGAGATAGTCCTTGTGAAAGCTTAAGGAGACGTGTTGATAACCTGGAATACTAGATTCAGAATCTCATCGACTCTATTCAGGAGCTTATTGGGTTAGTTAGAGGATGTAGACGTGATGGCCGAGAAGAAAGGAGGGAATAGACACCTAACAATAGGAGTGGTTCCAATGAACTTTGTAATGATACGAGACAGCCAAGAAGAGCTGCCGAGCTGAGCCGAGCTAAGGAGAAGAGAAAACTATCCAGTGTCAAGAAGGAGGAATGAAAGGAGTGTTGACTCTAAAACAAATCAAGAAGCCCGAAGTAGAGAGCCGAGGCCGAGAAGGAACATAGCTGAGTAGAACTCTAATAGAAGTGGTTGAACCAAGGAGAATCGACCAGCTCAAAATGCAAGGGGTGAACCCTGAGTACCTGGCCGAGGACTTGACAATATCAAGCTGAAATTGTCGACTTTCTATGGAAGTAGCCAACCTAAAGAGTTCCTTGACTGGGTTCCTTGAGTCAAAAAGTTATTCGAGTGCTATGAGTGTGATGATCTAGCAAAGGTTAAGCTAGCTTCCTTATCCTTTGTTGAATATGCAAATCTTTGGTAGGATAAGCTAGTTGCCAAGCGAGATATTAAAGGAGAAGAGCCGATCAGAACTTGGAGGCTTATGAAAAGATTGATGAATCAATGCTTTGTACTAACTTATTTCAAGCAGGAGATGCTTTGTGCCTTCCAGCACTTGAGATAAGGTCAAAATGCTATTGAAGAGTATTTACAAAAGTTTAAGACCTTGATGACGAGATGTGAAATTGCCAAGCCATAGGACTGCACCATTGCCAGATTCCTGAGTGGACTCCGAGACGACATTGCTGACATAGTTAAATTGTAGCCTTTCAACTCTCTGGACGAGCTAATTAATTTGGCATTAAGAGTAGAGAGGTAGAGGAGAAGAAGGTATCATAAGCTGAGTAGCCAACCTTAATAAGACAGCCCTGAGCTTGAGAGGTATGTTGAGAGAACGCAACAAAAGAAGATAGAGAAAGGAGAGCTTAGCCGACCAGTCTATGCTGAGAAACGAATGGCCGAGAAAGAAAAGGCACTTGGCAACCAGGCTTGAGAAGTGAAGTACTTCAAATGCTTAGGCTACGGACACATTGCATCCTAATGCTTAAATAAAAGGGTCATGGTCTTAAAGGGTGAAAGGCCCGAGGCTCAAATCGAGAGTCAGAGTGATAAGAGATTGAAAGAAGGATTGATCAAAGAAGATGTTTATACCAAAAATCTGGATGAACTCTTATCATTGATGAGTCAATGAGCTGACTGGAAGGTAGATCTTGAACAAAAGGAAAATTTATTTCACATGCAGTGCCTAGTGAATGGGAAGACCTGCTCCCTAGTTATTGATGGAGGTAGCTGCATCAACATCATTTCTACAGAGTTGGTAGAAAAGATGAAATTGTCGACTTACCTGTACCTTACACCTTATGGATTGAAATGGTTTAATGACAAGGGTATGGTCCATGTGCATAACAGAGCGTGGATCACATTTAAGGTAGGGTAGTATGAGGATGAGATTGACTTCGACGTAGTGCCTATGAATGCCGTGAACCTACTTCTTAGTTGACCTTGGGAGTTTGATTGGAAAGTGATCTATGATGGATTTCTCAACACTTATACTGTTTGGAAGGATGGAAAGAGCTATCTCTTAACCTTGATGAATATTGAGGAAATCTAAAGACACTCAACACCCGTGGTAAAACAAAAAGGGAGAAGGAGCTTATTTGGCATTTTAACTCGTGGTAAGCATTTAATGTCAAGGACGACTTCCTTTCAAACCAGTGGTAATGATGGGAATCAGTCTCATACCATATCTAAGCTGAGGCCTATCAATACTTATCGAGGCCAAGCTATAGCTGAAAGGATGAGGGGAAGGAAAATAAACACTTGGCATCAACTTTGTTGTCAGTCGAGGTGTCGAAAAACCACAAGGTTGAGTACTCGAGAACTAAGAACTACTCGGTATGACCTCAAGAGACTAGTGCCGACTAATTCTAGGACTTGACAATTATGGGTCGACCTCTTTAGTGTCTTAGCCAAGCCATGTAAGACGTCAGGGACTCCTTTCCGAACTAGCACATCCAATTGCCGACGTTGTCTGGTTTGGATACTACTACTCTTAGGACGTGTCGAGTGACTGCATGCTAAGTTTTGTAAAATGTACAATTTTATATTCTTGTACATGTTTTCCCTTTATTTTATTTATGGGCTCAATTTTTTAGGGTTTAAGATCTTGTACTTTATTTACAGTTTTGCCACTAGGGTTTATGACTTGCTATAAATGGTAACATTTGTACTAATAGATACATAGAGAGATAGATATAGATAGATAGATATAGATAGATAGATATACATAGATATATATAGAGAGTGAAACTTTCCTCTTTCGAGCAAGGCTATACTTAAGTTAGCATTTACTGGATTATTGAGTGTTGATTAGACTCTTTAATTGTCCCCATGTTCTTATCAATCTTGTTCTCAGATTGTGGTGAATCCCTTCATTTGAATTGGTTAGTGAGTTGCACATAACCTTCATTTCAAACCTCGAGCAACATTTAGTGTTTATAAGTCATAGTGAGCTCTATTTCGAGCTCAAACCCCTGATTGTGTTTGTGTCTTGGTGAGTTATATTCATCTACATTCACTATCAAAACCCTTCTTATTCTTCGTACCCATTTTCCTAGAATACCTATTCTTGTTCGTTTCCAGATCCGTTGCCATTTCTTTTTAGATTGATCTTTTGATTCCTTATTATCTTGGTATCAGAGATTCAATCCTTATCATATCACTTGAGTTGAGAAGTTGTTTGAGTGCTACAAGTGTGATGAACGAACAAAGGTTAAGCTAGCATCATTATCCCTTATTAAGTATGCAAGCATTTAGTGGGATAAGTTGGTTACCAAGCGAGATGCTAAAAGAGATGAGTCGATCAGAATTTAGAGGCTTATGAAACGTCTAATGAATTAGCGCTTCATGCTGACTTATTTTAAGCAGGAGATGCTCCATGCTTTCCAACACCTTAGACAAGGCTGAAACACTATTGAGGAGTACTTGCAATGTGTCTGTAGGGCTGCCTTGTTGAGAAGTAATGTGTCCGTAGCCTAAGCATTTGAAGCACTTCGCTTCTTGGGCCTTATTGCCAGATGTGTTCTCTTTCTTGGCAATCTTTTTCTCTGCATGGATAAGTTGGCTAGGCTCTCTTTTTTGGTGTCTCGGCCAAACATTGCAAGACTTCGAGGACTCCTTTCTGAACCTGCACATCCAACTGCCAACCTCGTCCAGTTTTGATACTACTCCTTCCAGGACATGTTGAGTGAGTGCATGCCACTAGGGTTTAAGGCTTTGTACATTTTTGTATTCTTATACATATTTTTCTTGTAAAACGTACAGTTTTGTATTCTTATACATATTTTCCTTTATTTTATTTATGGGCCCAATTCTTTAGGGTTTAAGACTTTGTACATTATACAGTTTTGTCACTAGGGTTTAGGACTTGCTATAAATAGCAATATTTGTAAACAATGAAGATACATATACATAGACATCGTTATATGAAATCAGATAGAAAAGTATATTCTTGCGATTGGAATCATTTCCTTTTTGAGCAAGGCTACTCTTGAGCTAGTATTTGCTAGATTATCGAGTATAGATTAAACTCTTTAATCTTTTATGTATTCTTATCGATCTTATCCTCAAGATTGTGGTGAACCCCTTCATTTGAACCGGTTAGTGAGTTGTATCTAACCTTCATTTGAATCCTGAGTAACATTTAGTGTTCGTAAATTGTATCAAACCCTATTTCGAGCTTAAACCCCCTGATAGTGTTTTTGTGCTGATGAGTTATATCTATTCATATTTATCGTCAAAATTAATCATCTCACTTCCTATACGTCAAACCAATTAGACCTATTTTGACCTATTTCGAGATCCATTGTTATTTCTTCAATTCGTATCACTAGCCAAGCTGAACCCTCTTGTATTTATCGATAGTCTCCAATTGTCGACTAGATATACATCTAGATAACAGTTTGGCCCATCTAGCCAGCTGCTTAGTCGGCTTAAATCTAAGCTGTACCTAATACATCCCAGTTGAATTCACATGGGAAAAAGTCACCTGATCAGCTTGACATTGTTGAGCTATTAGCTTGGCTCTATATCATCACTCAACAGCACCTAGGCTAATTGAATAGTTATCCATCTTTTTGTTGGGTGCAGAACCACTAATCATCCACTATATGTCTAATTACCCCTTTAATAGAATCTTTCGTACATGATACCAATTTTTGTTATATTTTCAATTATACCCTTTGGACATTCCTTGTAACATACTCATTTTAGGTATCACACTTTTCATCTTTTCCATTTTACGTAGGATACCTTAACTTTTTTTGTATAAATACCCATTATATATTTAGTCGCAAATCATCTTACTCTTTCTTATATTGAATAAACACTTCTCCTTTTGTGAGCATTATTCTCATTTGCTTACTTTACTCTTATCATAACCCTTAAGTAAGGCTATGTAGTGAGTACCTTCATTGGATTAGCTTGTGTGTCATATCAAGTTGAGTTGTGAGTCCTTAAGAGTTCCTTAGTGTGTCATATCTTTAGAGCGAATCAAGGGTTTGTTTGTTTTACTTTTCATTGTCATTTGCGCGCATTCTCACCCTTCTTTTCAAGCTTTCCACAATCTTGGACCTACCATTATGACTAACCTTTTCAGTCTTTGAACTGGTTCGTGTTATCTTAGTATTGGAGTGAAGGTTTCATTTGGATAAGTTGTGTTTGAACCTTCTTGACTAATGATTGCAGTAGTGTGTTATGAAGAGTTTAGCTGTAAGTGTTTGAGTAAGTAGAAGGCATAAAAGTTTGTTGTGATTGCATACTCTATTTTGCTCTATTTCAAACATATGAAAACAGAGCAAATTTCAATTAAGTTTATTGTTCTTTAGAGTAAGTGTTGTGTTCACAAGTTAGTTGAATATTCGTGTAGAAAAAGTGTAAGTGCGTGTTGATTGGCTTGAAGCGATGTAGACACCCCGTTTTTCTCCCTGTAAGTTTTTTTAGGAAAAAGGGTCATAATTTAGAAAATACAAAAAATGGAAAATAAAAAAAAAAGAAAATTTAGAAAATACAAAAAAAGGAAAATTTAGAAAAAAGAAAAAAATAGAAAATTTCATAAAAATAAAAAAAAAATTGAAAGATAGAATTTTTAAGTAAAATAGTTTTTTAGACAAATAAAATATTTTTTAGGAAAGTGGTTTTTAAAAAAAACAAGAATTTAGGATTGTGTTGAGTCTTTAAATAGATTAATTTATTTGAGTAATTTTTACAATAATTCAGGCTACTTTTTAGTTTAAGTGCATTTTGTTTGCACCATAAAACATGATACAAGCCAATAGCCCAACTAGTACTATGCTTGGTCTTGGTATTAGAAAGGAGTCATAAGTCTTGGGCTTAATCCTAGAAAAGAGCAAAATTGCATCTTTTATTTTTTTTCCCTTGCCCGTGCCACGTGTAAGGACATTATTAAGCCATGTATCATAGCAACACACATGGCAAGGTGTCCAACTGGGACACGTGGCTGATGTGGCACCACATTGATGCCATGTCAGCGTCCCCCTTTTTTTCCCACCCTTTCTCTCCTTTTCGCTTATTTTCCTACACAAAAACAACTCGCACTCTACACTTTGCCACAATTTTTCATGCAAATTCCATACGTAAGTACATGAATTAATGGATGAATCTTGTTCCTTATGTGACCTTCTTCACATTAGACCTAGAAATAAGGCTAGATTTGTTCATTTGAGTTATCAAAATCAGCCGAGAAAACTAAGGAAAGCTCAAAATTCATAGTTTGCATTTATGGTCGATTTTTCCATTAATTCACTTTCCAAGCTTACATGAGCTTAGAAGTGTATAAATACTGACTTCTCATCCTTGAATGATCATAAACTCTCATTTAAATCACTTAAGAACATGCATACACACCCTTTCTTTCACTATCCATGACCCAGCTCTCTAATTCAAGCTCAAATCACTTCGAGCTAATTTGATGCCATCACTATGTTCCCCAAAACATGAGCTTCCCAACAACACCAACCTTTGAATCAATTGTACCTCTTAGCATCCTCAACCAAAGCTCTACCATGAAACCCTAACCCAATTGCGAGCTTAGCTACTAAAACCACCTTTACAGCCACATTCAATGTAATCAAACACTACAGTCGAACTCACCATGGTCTAAAACCTAAGACCACACCTCTCTCTTACACCTAGTAGCACCTCATGCACATTGCATGCGATCACCATTAGCTATCACTTTTAACCATGACCTAAACGGCTACCAAACAAGGTGGCATGAGAAAAAAAATCCCATTTACCAATGAAACTCACGTGAAAGTGCTTTTACCCACTCAAAAAAGTGCTTAGAATCACCTAGAAGCACTCCTCAATAGCTTCTTCTTCCTTCCTTGCTACAACCCATATGCCAACCTATAATTGGACCTTGCTTCGACCTAAACTCGACTATCTAACCCCTACCCTTGGTCTAAATCCATGCGTCTTGGTTTAGCCCTCTCTTTTGTGTTTTTTTTTTTTTCGGTTTTATATAGTTTTTGTAAATTTATTGTAATTGTAAAAAAAATCCAAAAAAAAAAAGAGAAGAGAAAGGAAAAAAAAAATGAAGGAAGAAAGGAAACCCTTTTAAACAACAATAATAATAAAATATAAAAAAACTAAAAATAAAAAATAAAAAAGTTTTGTCACTTAGGAAAAGCTATTTTCCAAAGAAATAAAAATAAATCAATCATTTTCAAAATTAGGACATTTTAGAACTTTCCAAAAATAAAAATACCAATTTAGGACCCTTAGAATTTTTTTCAAAATAAAACAAAATGGCTAAGAGACGTAAATTCGGCCACTTTTCAAAATTGAAATAAATAAATACATTAAATTTTTCCCATAATAAACTACAAAAATTTGATCCCAAATAGCGGTTATATAGGCATTTGTAGGAGACTACAACATGATTTAAAATATGAAAAAATTTTAATTCCCCTCTATGTTGCGCACCCCCCCCACATTGCCTTGTAAATAATTTTTCAAATTTCATTGTCTACTTGTAAAATAGAAATTCTAATTATAAGGGTATATTGAAAAGTAAATCTAAATTCAGAAAGCTAAAAGTGGTACCCATTAGGATTTAATAAGTTAGCCTTCAGAATCTAATATTTGGTTTTCAAAAACCTTTTTTTAAATTGATTTTCACGCAATCCAATGTCTGGGTTAAAATCATTCCACTCAATTGGTTTTAACCTAACGCCTTTTTTTTTTCTTAACCCTAGTAAGGTGATGGCTCTAAGTATTTTTCAAAACATGTTTAAAAATTTATATTTTCCTTAGTTCTTAATCAAGGGTTAATATTAAACAAATATGTTAAAATTATTTCACTCAATTGGTTTTAACCTAACCTTTTTTTTTCCTCGACCTAAGTAAGATGATAATTAGTATTTTTCAAAACACGTTTAAAAATTTAGATTTTCCTTTGTTCTTAGTAAAGGGTTAATATTAAATGGATAATGTTTAATAGTGATCGAATTAAAGAAAGTTAATGAAAACCAAGAAAAATTCAGGTTTGATAACTTGGTGACTTCACTAGTAACATTAAGAGGGCTAGCCACTTAAACCTTTCAAATTTAAATTTATCTTTCAAAATGCCTATGTTTATTTATTATTCTTTTTCAGTTGTTATACTAATTGTTTGCATGTAACATACATTGGGATATGGAGGGTTATTTATTACATCTAGGATGTAGGACAAATACAGTCAGACCCAGATCGTCTTAGGACCTTAGGATGGGGACTATTGTGTAGGCTCCCGATATAGTGATATAGCCACCGCTTGGGGTTTATTAGGCTACCTCACTTAAGCTTCAATATGACTAATGAACCATTTTTTGAAATCGTGTGAGGTTATAAAGCTTAAAGACCTTTAGATCCTATCTTGATTGCATATACGACTTTTAGATCGGTAAATAAATAGTAATAGGGCATACACTAACAAAAGGTTAGAACTTTATTAGAATTCCATTATACCATGAAAATATTGTAATATACATTCACTGCACCACCAAATGTAATTTTTGTATTAGACTTTTCCATTGTAAAATTGCAGTTTCCTTCTAGATATAGAAATTTTGTATAAGTAACATTCTTATGTAATAATTCAATATCCTTGTATTCTAATAATGGAATTTTGCTAAAGTTCCAATCCTAAACTCTTTTATATTACCACATTATTATTTAGTCGCTGGTTCTTTGCATTTACATGCCTTCATCTTTCTTTGTCCTTATGTAAATATTTGTTGTTACTCATGTTTGTAAATAATCTGCTACCCTTACTTAGAATTGAATGAGATTGTTAGCCTTTTAAGACATACTTGTAGATCATTTTAACTAGCCTTTATAATAACTAAAAAACTCATAACTTATAAATAGTTTTCCTCATTTTAAAAGAGAATTGGACTTAGGCCATAAACTTTTTCCCTCCTTGTTTGTAAATTCAGCACTTTGTTAAATGTTATAGGTTTTCATTATCTCGTAAATAGACTCCCTTACTAGGGACAACAACAACAATGTTAACCCCTAAATCATCGACTCTACTGAGCTAAGGATTCTTTTACTAGAACAAACTATGGGGAAAATAGTTGAACAGACGAATTTTGTAGTCGACACCATCGTTTTGCTCAAAGTCACAATGTCATCAAATGAAGAGCACTTAGAAGCTTAACATGAAAAGTCTATTGAAGCACCTGTTCCTGAAATAGAATAGAAGATCAACCCAGCTTTCTGGCTTAAGAATTATTCTTTCCTAATTGACTCAGAGCCAAGTTAAGAAAGTATCAAAGAGTTGGCAAGGAAGCTAAATCAACAGATAACTGAAAAGATGAGAGCACTTAGGAATGATGATGGATTTGAGTAGGTTGGGATCATTGACTTTTCTGCATATGATGTTAGGGCTTACCTAGAAAAATTTAATGTACTAGAGTTTGAGAAGTATGATGGGATTAGATGCCTAAAGCTATACACTAGATTATACATTCGTAAGATGGGCATATATGTTCAAAATAATCAACTCATGGTACAAACTTTCCAAGATAGTCTAACAGGGCTTACATTAACTCAGTACACCCAGCTTGATCTTAGCCAAATCAATACTTTAGAGAAATTGGCTCAGGCATTCTATGAGTAGTACAAGTTCAACTTTAAGATGACTCCTTCAATTTAGGACTTGCACACAATGAGTAAGAAGAAAAAAGAGTCTTTTAGGGAATACGCCCAAATATGGAGGGACATGGTAGCTAGAATCATTCCTTCTTTCTCTAAAAAAAAAAAAAAATTAATATATGTCTTTATTGACTCATTAGAGAAATCGTATTATGGGCACTTGTTGGGTAATACAATAGCTAGTTTTGTAGAAATTGTACTTGCTAGAAGTTGCATTGAAGAAGCCATACGAATAGGAAAGTTGACATGACAAAGATTAGCCTTACCAGATTTTGAGGCATATATAAATACTAAAGGCACAAAAATACTTAAAAGAAAGTTCACTCAAATCCCTGTCTCATTATCTTAAGTCTTTAACCAACTAAGAAGGGAAGACTTATATGACCTAAATGCATAATGTGAATATCATATGAGTCAACAAGAGCATTGTACTAACAACTGCTGGGAGTTGAAAAACAGAGTTCAAGATCAAATAGATGTGGGAGCAATTTAATTGGACTCAATTCAAAGATAAGAGCAAATTTCGCATTGACCTTTATAAAGCTTGTAAAAGGCAAATAAAGTGCTTTGTTTGCTTTAGATCATTCATAAATAGTAAAAAGGACAATCAAAATATCTCACTAGTTAAAAGATTTAAAATGAAGAAAAGCAAGCCGAATCCTAAACACCAACCCTAAGACACTTTGAGAGTTGAGTGACATCATTGTAAAAC
This sequence comes from Lumnitzera littorea, assembly GCA_024138015.1. NCBI lineage: Eukaryota > Viridiplantae > Streptophyta > Magnoliopsida > Myrtales > Combretaceae > Lumnitzera > Lumnitzera littorea. The sequence goes on along the minus strand of JAMXBB010000004.1, from coordinate 29,490,890 downwards.
TATAGGACTCTTTCCTTAAAGGAAGTCTTTCTTGCATTTAATATATAAATCAAAATTGTTGGTCTCGTATAAGATATTGAGGGGGGGGGGGTGGTGTGGGTGGAGGAGAGAAGTGAATTAATATCTTTAAACTTTTGAAAACTTTTCGATATAAGAAAAACAAAATTATCCCTCTTAAGAACTTATAATGGTGAATAGCGATAATTCAATACACAATAATTAATAAAGCAAATTAAAAGAGTAAGAAAGGAGAAAATTAGGCAAAGATTTTATAGACCTTCAGCCTCCTACCTACTGCTTTCTTCCAGCTCTACTGTTAGGAACCCGGTTTACTTCATCAGTGCTATTCAACTTGATCTACTAAATCAAATCATAAAAAGATTATAAGCACTTGTCGCACATAAACTTTACAACACTCTATTATACCTATCTAGCATTTCTACAATCTAGGCCAATATAGATCTGTAGAGTACAAATTGAATTCTCTTTGCAACAAAGTTTAGAGATTACAAGTGAGAACAAAGAATACAAGTCTCAAATAATTTAGCTTTCAAAGAAAAATAACGATTGTTGTATAATTTACTTTGGTAGAACTTTTTGAAGAAGTATTTGAAGGACCTTTTGTGACTTTTCTAAAAGTATAATTTGATCACGATTTTTTGTGTAATGAAAACTTTTCTTCAGAGTTGTGTATGACGTTTTAAATCCTTTCTCTTTTATATTGAGATCTTCCAACGGCTAAAAAATTTGAAGATTATTTTCATTTCTATATTTATCTAATTATTAGTTATTTAAGATAAATCCTTAGATATTTTGAGAAAATCTTAGTAATTTGAAATTGAAAAACAACTCTCCTTATCTTGTTTAGATCATATATAGTTCAATTTGTAACCACTAAATAAGCTTATGTTTTGAATTTGAAAAGATATGCTTTTGTTAGCAACTTTCAGATAAGCCTAATGTTTAAAATTTGAAATTCTATAAAATTCGAATTTGCCTTATTTTTATCTTTATCTATTCTTGTGCATATCTTGATTTATCCAAATATATTTTTACTTAAAAGTAATCCCCAAAGATCACAATTCCATCTTAAGTGAAATGGGATTAAGTGTATTTTCTTAATACACTCAATTAAGTGAAGCTAGGCTTTGATTAATTCGAATCTAATTTAAATTTATTTTTGACATCATTCTTTTAAGCTTATTTTCTAAACAAGCTTCTGAAGAACATTAGCCTTTTGTTTCTAAATAAGCTTCTGAAGTGTTGTATCGATTCTTCTTATAAAAGCTTCTAAAACACTTTGTAAAGATTTTCAGACTAATATCTTTTTTAGTTAATTCAAACCTTTTAAATAAGTTTCTGAATGCATCTTAATTTACAATTTTAAACTTTCTGAATACCTGCACATTTTTTAATTCATTAGTGTTCTTCTCTCTTTTTGTTATCATTGAAATCCATGAGAGATATCTAACAAAAACGAAGGTAGGCACTGTTTTCAATATCCCAAACACAAAATCCTTTGCCAACCTCATTGAGCCTTTTAAATGGAGTATTTTCAAAAATCAAACCCTATTAAGAACTACCTCACAACGGGGAAATTAAGAGGTTAAGGGTATTAATCAAGAGAAAAAGGTTAAAACCAATCTATACTTGCTCCAATTGCATTAATTCAACTGTAATTACTACCACTAATAACTTATTTCCTTTGAAATGAAGAAGTGCCTATGTCATGAATATTATACACAAACCACACATACTGCGAGCTACAAGCTAAAAGAAGGAATGATCACCTTTGTCTTGAGTCATAACGGAAAAAAGAAGAAGAAGAAGAAAAAATGAGGAAAAGGAAAAGGGGCAAGAAGAAATGTGAGAAAATGAAAAGACAAGGTGTCAAGTCTAAAACACAAAGACTTAAAACTTGAAAGGATTAAGGATAAGTAACTCAAAAAGCCTCTTCCTCAAGTAAAGACCCTAAAACATGATCGAGATGATTAAAACTGAAAAACTAGGAAAAATACCAAAGTTTACCCCAAAACTCATGATCCCTAAAGAAATTGCAGCTGACACGTGGCTTATAACCTACCCAAAATCCATTCTTAAAGCCTTTTGATTAAAGGAAATAACTTATCCTTGGTAAAGTTACATTTGGAACTAGGGCAAGGATAATTTTAGTTTTACCTATAAGGCAAGTCTTTCATAAAAAGCCATTTCATTAATATCCATTTTGAAACCGAAGACTAAAAGCCTTTATTACATTATAATCTAAAAAAGACCTAACGGATTGATTAAAAGTGTATTACTTGCAAGATGGAATATAATTTTTGGAATTAAAGTCAAAAGAGAGGAATTTAAGCCGAAAGTACGAGAAAGCCCTTTTAGACTAAACCTATCTTTAATGAGATATCTTTTGAGTAAGAAGAAATTTGAAGAAGTCATGCTTAATAGCATAGAAAGTCATTTTCCCCTGAAGAACAAAGACCCTTAAGAAAGAAAGGGCTCTCTTAAATAAAGGTGGCCTAGAAGATCAAGTTGTTATATTGTTGAAAAGCTTACACACTACTTTCTTAAAACTTATGAAGAATCCAAACCTATTAGCAAGTCACAAAATTGAAATAAATTCCATTCTCTCTCATTTTAGTCCTTTCTTTTTTTTCTTTTCATGTCACCCTAGTGGCGTAAGTTCTCAACAATTCAAGATAAGAGTCCTTATTTCTTTTGAAAGCCATCTTCTTTAAAGTTAACCCTAGTGGTAAGCTTCTATCGTTCAAATGCGGTTACCCCAGTAGCTATTGTTTTTTAAGGGGTTTACTTCTTATTATCAAATTTCAGGTATCTACTCCTACAAAAAAAAATTGCTCCCAAGTTGGCCCTGGAGGCTTATATCATCTTCTTTAACATGATCGCCTTCATGGTTGATATCATCCACTTTTCTTTCTATTAAGGGACTTTATCCTAAATGTCTAGCCCCATCTTATACGATTTTCAATCAACAAAGCTGTCTTTTTTTTTTTTTTTCTTTCAAGTCTCCTTAGAAATGTTTACACAAACTCTTTTGCTATGGTCCTCATAGGTTGCCTGCTCATTAGAGCGCTACCCTACCTTTGGATTACATGCTCTAGGAGCGCTATCCTAAAATCTTTGGATCATATGCTCTCGAAGCGCTGCCCCAACTTCAAACACTTGGATTGCATGCTCTCAGAGTGTTGTCCTAACTTAAAACCTTCAGATCACATGCTCTTAGAGCGCTATCCTAACCTAAGTTGAAATCTTCGGATCGCATGCTCTAGGAGTGCTATCTTAATTTAAAACCTTCAGATCGCATGCATTAGGAGTGCTATCTTGTTTTAAAAACCTTTCAATTGCATGCTCTAAAAGCATTATCCTGATTTAAAATCTTCGAATCTTATGCTCTCGTAATGTTACCCTAACTTGAAACCTTTGGATCACATACTCTTAGAGTGCTATCTTGACTTAAGTTGAAACCTCAGATTGCATGCTCTTAAAGTGCTATCTTAACTAAAAACCTTAAGATTGCATGCTCTAAGAGTGTTATCCTAATTTAAGACCTTCGAATCTCATGCTTTAGGAGTGCTATCCTACTTTAAAAACCTTCAGATCACATATTCTAGGAGTGCTATCTTGTTTTAAAAACCTTCAGATCACATACTCTAAGAGCGCTATCCTAATTTAAAATCTTCGGATCACATGTTCTCAAACAGCCATCCCAACTTAAAACCTTTAGATCGCATGCTCTTATAGCGCTATCCTAATTCTTTTCCTCTCTTTAAATTCTTGTTATACTTGAAGTGTGCCCACCTAGTATAACCCTGCTCTTAAAGTGCACTGGGTCTTCTTATCTTAATTAAGTCTTCAAGTTTTATGGTATAAACCTACTTTTTGAGGTATAGCCATTCCTTCTTAAAGAGTGGTAATCATACTCACTTTTCAAAGATAGCCTGCTTGTAGAGCATTATCTCTTTTCCTAATATTTACAAATCCCTAGTGGATCAAACCTTAAATAGCTAGTTAGTTATAACGCTTCTTAGGGTAAATTCATTCCTAGGGTAAAAATGGTGTATCTTTTTGTCTTTATGATAAATTTTTTCAAACTTCACTATAAAGAGGGATGGTTGTAGATATACCATTTTTGCCCCCTATAATTTTTTTTTTAGGAAAAAGGGTCGTAATTTAGAAAATAAAAAAAATAGAAAATTTAGAAAAAGAAAAAAATAGAAAATTTCATAAAAATAAAAAAGTAGAAAGATAGAATTTTTAAGTAAAATAAAGTAATTTTTAGGAAAATAGTTTTTAAGAAAAATAGGAATTTAAGATTGTGTTGAGTCTTTAGATAGATTAATTTATTTGAGTAGTTTTTACAAGAAATTAGGTTTCTTTTTAGTTTAAGAACATTTTGTTTGAATCGTAAAACATGGAACGAGTCAATAGTCCAACTGGTACTACACTTAGTCTTAGTATTGGGTTCAATCATAGCAAAGTGCAAAATTGCACTTTTTATTTTCCTACGCTTGTGCGACGTGTAAGGACATTATTAAGCTATGTGTCTTAGCGAGATAAGTGGTAAGGTGTCTAATTGGGACACGTGGTGCCATGTGGACGCCACATCAACGTCCCCTTTTTTCCTTCTCTTTCTCTCATTTTCCTACAAAAAAAAAAAACCTATACCCTACACTTTACCACAGTTTTTTGTGTGAATTCCACATGTGAATACATGAATTAATGGATGAATCTTGTTTCCCATGTGACCTTTGCATTGGACCTAGAAACAAGGCCAGATTCATTCATTTTAGTTGTCAAAATTGGTCGAGAAAATTCGGGAAAGCTCAAAATCTATGGGTTGCATTTATGGCCAATTTTGCCATTAATTCACTTTCAAAGCCTACACAAGCTTGGAAGTGTATAAATAGGGCCTTCCCATCCTTAAATAATCACAAACTCTCATTTGAATCACTCAAGAATACGCACCACAACCTTTTCTCTCACTATCCACAACCCAGCTCTCTTTCTTTAAAACTAATTCAAGCTTAAATCATTTCAAGCTAATTTGGTGTTATCACTAAGTTCCCTACAACACAAGCTTTCCAACGACATCAACCTTCGGATCAGTCGTGCCTCTTAGCATCCTTAACCAAAGCTTTACAACAAAACCCTAACCTAACCACAAGCTCAACCACCGAAACTACTCTTGCAGCTACAATTGATGTGATCCAACACCATGACCAAACTCGCATGGTTTAAAACCCAAAACCATACCTTTCTCTTACACCCAGCAACACCCTATGCACATTGTACACCATTGCTGTCAGCTACCACCTTCAACTACAACCCAAATGGCCACTAAACAAGGTAGCACGAGAAAAAATCCCTTATTCACTAATGAAAATCACATGAAAGTGCTTTTACACACTCGAAAAAGCGCTTAAAACCACCCAAAAGCACCCCTAAACATCCTCTTCTTCCTTCCTTACTACGACCTACATATTAACCCATAACTTGACCTTGCTCCGACCTGAACCCGACTGTCCGACCCTCGTATCAACCTACTCCCCTAACTTAAATCCATGCTCCTTAGTCCAACCTTCTCTTTTGTGTTTCTTTCAATTTTATGTTTTTTTTTTTAATTTATTTTTTGTAAATTTATTGTAATTGTAAAAAGAAAAAAAGAGAAAAGAAAAAGAGAAGAGAAAGGAAAAAAAATGAAGGAAAAAAGGAAAGCCCTTTTGTTTCTTTTTGTTTATTTATTTATGCTTTGATTAAAAATAATAATAAAATAAAAAATGATTAAAAAATAAAAAAATTTTATCACTTAGAAAAATTCTTTTTCCAAATAAAAAAATAAATAAATCAATCCTTTTCAAAATTAGGATATTTTAGAACTTCCCAAATATAAAAATACTAAATTAGGACCATTCCTCAAAATTTTTTGAAAATAAAACAAAATAACTAAGAGATGTAAACTCGACTACTTTTCAAAATTGAAATAAATCAACACATTAAAAGTTTCTTAGAATGAATTATAAAAATCTAATCTCAAATAACGGGTATGAAGACACTTATAGGAGACTATAGGATGATTTAAAATATGAAAAAAAAATTATTTTCTCCTTTGTAAATAATTTTTCAAATCTCATTGTCTACTTATAAAATAGAAATTCTAATTATAAGGGTATATTAAAAAGTAAACCTAAATTCAGAGAGTTAAAAGTGGTATCCGTTAGGGTTTAATAGGTTAACCACCAGACTCAAATCTTTGGTTTTCAAAAACCTTTTTTAAAATTGGTTTTCACATGATCTAGTGTCTAAGTTAAAATCAATCCACTCAATTGGTTTTACCTAACCTATTTTGCTTTCTTGACTTTGGTTGAGTGGCAACTCTAAGTATTTTCCAAAACATGTTTAAAAATCTAGATTTTTTTTAGTTCTTAGTTGAGGGTTAATATTAAAGGAGTAAGATTTAATATTGATTGAATGAAGGAAAATATATAAAAACCGAGAAAAATTCAGGCTTGACAAGGGACTATATCTATTGTTTCTTAGAAGCTAAATTTGTTACCAAGTTTATTAAAAAGAATGACGAACCCTAATGTGAATGCTGGTATTGGAGATGATAATAGTGGTGTTATGTACCATAGACAACAACGTTAGGGTACCCCTAGAAGTACTGATGAATGAATTGATGAAATGGCTAACCTTATACCAGACCTTATTAGGGTCATTCATACAGTAGCCTTTTAACCTACTGAGACTGTGCATAATACCCCCCAAGCTACTTGACCTACAAGATGATAGAACCTAGCTTGACAAGCTTGAGGTGGAAGAGTAGGAGGACGAATGCGAAAGAGGATTTACTTAGGCAATTTGGATGAGGACGAAGATGAAGAATATAATGACGAAGAGGAGAGAGCTCAAGCACCTTGAGTTGCCGACTATGTGAAGCTTCAGATCCCAAGCTTTAATGGTTCTGGGGATGTAGATGACTAGTTAGATTAGGAGGAAAAGGTTGAATGTGTTTTTGACTATTATCAGTATGAGGATTGTGAGAAGGTAAAGGTTGCTGCTATAGAATTCTCTAGGTATGTTGTATTATGGTGGAAGAACTTCCAAACCATGAGGAGGTAAGAAGGATACAGAGAGGTCAGCACCTACCTAGAAATGAAAAGGATTCTCAAAGATAGGTTCGTACTAGATACTTACCTACATGATACTTTTGCTAAGCTTCAGGAGCTACAAAGCCGAATTGTTGATGATTATGTTTGGGGGTTCCAAATGCTTATGGTTTGATATGAAGTGATTGAACTATCAGCTCGAATAGTATTTAGATTCCTTATTGGATTAAGTAGTAAAATTCGAGATATCGTAGAACTTCAATAATTCACTGCATTAGACGAGGCTATAAGAATAGCCTAGTGAATAGAAAGACAGAAGAGGAATGGGCCGAGTCGACCAGTTCAATTAGTCTAACCTACTTAAAGGAATTACCATTTTTAGCAAAATGTAGTGCCGTGCCGAGCAAAATGGTTGATGTTAGAGCTAAACAAAAGAGCTGACTAGTTAATGGTGAAGTGTCATTGAGAACCTATGAGAAGGGGTAAGGATTTAGGAGGAAGACAAGTCAAATTAAATGCTTTAAATTTCAAAGGTTTAGGCATATGGCTGCCTAATGTCCGAGCATAAGGACTATGATTAACAAAGGAGATGTCTTAAAGCTTGATGTGGATAGCACTAACGATGAGCCCAAGAAGAAGGTTGCTCTCGAGGAGGTTATTGTCTAGGAAAGTGAGCTTATTGAAGAAGACATATTTGCTGAAGATCTAGACAAGTTAACTTTGGTTGTCTGATGTGTGATGAGTTTAGAACCCTTTACCAAGGAGAAGTAGAGAGAGAATTTGTTCTACATCACTTGCAAAGTGAATGAACAAGTTTGTGTGCTCATAGTAGATAGTGTGAGTTACATAAATGTTACACCTACCAACCTGATTAAGAAACTTAACTTGCTAACTATTTTACATCCGAAGCCATATAAACTGCATTAGTTGAACAAGAAGGAAGCACTACATGTCATTCAGCAAGTATTACTTCCAATTTCTATTGGGAATTACTCTAATGAAATTCTCTGTAATGTGTTGCCTATATGTACATCCCGTGTGTTATTAGGTAAACCTTGAATTTTTTATCGAAGGGTTATGTATGATGGATTCAAAAACACTTATGTGTTTGAAAGGGATGGTAGGATGATCACCTTGAACCCTATAACCCTAAGTCAAGTGAGAAAGTTACAAGCTAAATTAGCTAAAGGATCAAAGAAGGCTTAGTGTTGAGTAAAGCTGAGCTCCGAGAAGCTATTAAGGTTGACATGCTAACTTTTCTATCAATCAAGTAACTACTCGAGTTGAAGGAGCAGGGTGAGTTATCCCTAGAGGTCAGAGAGCTACTGGATGAATATGCTGACTAGTTTCTAGAACAGTTGCTCGAGGATTACCCCCTTTTAGAGGCATTGACCATTACATTGACTTGATACTCGACACTGCCCTTCCAAATAACTTATAAAATGAATCTCGAGCAAGCTGTAGACCTTCAGAAGCAAGTCCATGAGCTATTAGAGAAAAGATATGTAAGAGAAAGTCTTAGCCCCTATGTTATACCCGTATGGATAGCAGAGTTGTCAACAAGATTACTATCAAATATCAATATCCCATCTTAAGGCTAGATGATATGTTAGACAAATTGAGTGGTTTAAGAGTGTTCGATAAGATTGACCTGAAGTCAAGGTATCACTAGATCCAGATGAGACAAGGGGATGAATAGAAAACTGCCTTTAAGACTTGACATGGCTTGTACAAGTAGATGGTCATGCCTTTTAGATTATTAAATGCCCCAAGCAAATTCATGAGACTGATGAATCATGTTTTGCAAGATTTGATTGGAATATTTTAAGACCTGACATGGCCTGTACAGTTGGACGACATCCTTGTTTATAGTACCAACCTAGTAATCAATATTTACCATCTTTGAGTCGTTTTCGATGCCCTTTAAGTAGAGAGATTATTTGGGAACCTAAAGAAATGTTGTTTTTATGAAGAAGTGGTATTCTTAGGTTACGTGGCTAGCAGAAAAGGATTGGGAGTTAATGAAGAGAAGGTTTGAGCTGTTGTTGAGTGGTTAACCCTAACCTCATATATCAAGGTGAGGAGCTTTCATAGATTGACAACATTTTACCGATGCTTTATCTAAGGATTTAGTTCTATAGTAGCACCTTTGACCAAGTTAACAAAGAAGAGTGTGGAGTTTAAGTAAGGAGGGAAAGAAGAGAAAAGCTTTGCCGAGGTGAAAGCAAGATTGACCGTTGCCCCAGTCTTAGCCCTATCTAACTTTAATAAGGCCTTTAAGCTTGAGTGCAACATATCAGGTATTAACATCAAAGTTGTGCAAATGCAAGAAGGTCGACTTGTTGCTTATCATAGTGAGAAACTCTAAGGTGCCCAACTAACCTATTCTATGTATGACAAAGAACTCTTGGCCTTAATCTGAGCTCTTCATGTATGGCAACATTATCTTTTGCTAAGGGAATTTGTCATCTATATAGATCATGAGTCCTTAAGATATCTATGAAGCCAATCTAAGGTTTCTAAAGGCTAAGCTCGATGGATTGAATTTTTGGAAGGATTTAATTTCATTATCAAATATAAGCAAGGCAAGAATAATGTAGTTGCCGATATTTTATCCAGAAGACATGCTCTTCTCACTGAGTTGTAAACCAGATTGTTAGGGTTTGCAAATATTAAAAAACAATATCAAAATGATTCTCATTTTGGTCTCATATGTAAGCATTGTAGAGAAAGAAGAATAGTGGATGCGTACCACATAGAGGATGGTTATCTGTTTAGAGGTGGCAAGTTATGTGTGCTAATTAGTTCAATTAAAGAGCTGCTGGTGAGAGAAGCCTATAGTAGAGGACTCTTTAGGCACTTTGGAGAATGGAGAACATATGAGTTGTTGAATGATTGGTTCTTTCGGCTTAGAATGAGACGTGGCATACATTGTGTGATTAGGGGATGTATCATTTGTAAGAAAGCAAAGAGCCAAGCAAAAAATCAAAGGAAATGCCTCTACTTTTTCTGACTAAACTAGAAGTTGACTTGAGTGTAGACTTTGTCTTTAAATTGCTCTAAATTACCCAAGGCAAATTTTGTAATAGTTGTCACGAATAGGTTTAGTAAGATGGCACATTTTGTATCCTGCATCAAAACTAACGATACTTCGACTATTACTTCTTTGTTTTTGCAAGAAATAGTTTGCTTACATGGAGTGCTAAGAAGTGTAGTGTTAGATAGAGACTTAAAATTTCTAAGCCATTTCTAGAGAACCCTTTAGCATTAGATGGGAACTAAACTATTGTTCAACACCTCTTGCCATCCCTAAATTGATGGCTAGATAGAGGTTGTCAACCGCACTCTAGGATCACTACTCTGAGCTGTATTAGGAAAGAACTTAATTGATTGGGAGGACACAACATGCCATTACTAGACATGCTTCATTTGAGGTGGTTTATGGTTTCAACCTTGAACTACCCCTCGATTACACACCCATGCTACCTATTGACTAAAAAGATTCAAAAGCAAGAATCAAAGCCTAATCCCTCCAGTAGATCTACTAATCAATTGCCTAGCACATTGATTGAGTTGCTAGAAGACTAAAAGAGAAAGGCAAAAGAAGGAAGACTAAGCAGTTTAACCCGGTGACCAAGTGTGATTACACTTGACCAAGGAAAAGGTTTCTTAACAAAAGGAAGAACAAACTGTCTGCTAGAGCTAAAGGACCATTTAGGATACTCTAAAAGATAAATCACAATGCATACCAACTAGAGCTACCAAAAGACTTTAAAGTATCGGATGTGTTTAATGTTACTGACCTTAGCCCTTACCAACCCAAGGATAACATGGATGAGGACCAATCGAATTTGATTCCAAATCCCAATCAAGTTAGTCGAGATGATAGGAATCAGACTACCCTTAACCCGGGCCTGAAGATTGGAAAACATGGCTGGATAAGTTCTTTCTTTACGCACCATATCTAAGGAATCAAAATTGTTGCAGTTTGCTAAGTCGATGCCTCGGCTGAGCTAAACCCTCTTGTATTTATTGATAGTCTCTAGTTGCTAACCAAGACAAATCCAAACAATAGCTCAGGCCATTTGAGTAGCTGCTCTACTGACTTGAATCTAAGCTGTACCTAATATGTTTGAGCTGAATTCACCTCAGAAAAGTTACTTGATAAGCTCGGCACTATTGAGCTATTAGCTCGACTTAGCACCATCACTCAGCAACACCTAGGTTAATTGAATAGTTGTCCATCTTTTTGCTAAGCATACAACCACTAGTCATCCGCTACGTGTCCAAGGACCCTTAAGACAAAATCTTCTATACAGGATATCCATTTTATTGTATTTTCAATTATACCCTTTAGACATTCCTTGTAAAATACTTATTTTAGGCATTACCCCTTTTTTTTTTTCCATTTTAGACATGATGCCCTAACTTTTCAGATATAAATACCCATTATACATATAGCCACAAATCCTCTTACTCTTTCTGATCTTGAATATACACTTCTCCTTTCATGAGCATTGTTCTCCTTTGCTTACTTTACTCTTATCTTAACCTTTAAGTAAGACTGGGTGACAAATACTCTCATTAGACCAGCTCATGCATCATATCGAGTTGAGCTATGAGTCCTTGGTGCGTTATATCCTTGAGCGAATAAAGGTTCTACTTGTTTTACTTTTCATTATCATTTGTGTGCATTCTCACCCTTCTTTTTGAGCTTTCCACAAGCTTGGATCTACCCTTGCGACCGTCCTTGTCAATCCTTAGATCAGTTCATATCATGGAGTAATGAGAAGAAATTTGATCAAGCTTATAAATTGTTTAACTACCTACTTTAGCTAGAGATAATCAACACTTCTGTTGCCATTAATTCTTGTTTTTTGCTCATATATACTCTTTGTCTTTTTTACTTAAATTTGCAATCATTTAAGAGAAAACTAGTATAAGAAAAGTGCCTTCGTCTTTATTAATCACTTATAAGAGTACAATACATTCACAATTGAGTGTAGCAAACTTTGTATAGTCTCTTGGAACCATTGTGCTTGTGATGAATAAAAAGCATAGTGAAGTCTTAGGTTAAAGGTACGTTGTATATTTGTGGAGAGTAGAGGTGGTCTAAACTCCATGTTAAATCTAGGCTTGATTCTCTCTATCCTTATCTTTTTAATTTTCTACTCTTTCTTATCTTCTATTGTTGCATTGATTTCTTATATATTTGTTTATCCTGATTAAATTAGGAAAACGATTAAAATTTGTTGGTAAACTCGATTCATGCCCCTTTCTTAAGTTTAGCCTAATATTTCATCTTATGGACAGTAGCAAAAAATATAGAAGGCCTTTAACGTACTCTTTGTTATTTCTATATACCTATTGAAAACCTAACCAACCTCTATCCACCCCACTAACCAATCCATGGATGCGTCACCACCTAAATCATGTGACCACTAGACTAATCACCTCATTGAAGTAACTACCAATCCCATCACCTCATAAATATAACCAACTAACATGCATGATCACCATACCTATGCAAGCCGAGTGTTTATCAAAGCCATATGAACTTAAACCTAAACAACTATCGATCCACCTAAAAGTAATAATACCATAGAAGTTTTGCAACCATTAAAATCATTTAAGCCCAAACATGCATGACCATAGAATACCTTGAATTACTAAAATTAAGTGAGCCTTAACCACCTAACCTAAGTCACATACTTAAGGAGCATAAGTTCTAGTAGCATTGAGTTAGGTTATGCCTAGGTTAGACTCATTGTAGTGCATGGTCCACAGGTCAACTTTTTCAAATTCATCATGATACACCATATTTTTGCCTAAGTAGACTTTTCTAGTACATTATGTTACTTTGGATGGTTTGCCTTACTAGCCATGGTACTTGGTCATAGTCTAGTGAACTGGGTTGGGGAAGTGCATTAGGTTATTTACGGTCAGGGATTTAGCATGGTAAAGCATCAAGTTTTCGAAAGAATAAGGGTGTTTTGACCCTTTCGCTCCATTTATATTCAATTACTTAGTTGAACCAAATAAGATAATAATATTTCTTTCTCTTTTCCACTCTTGCAGAATTGTGATTTTATGTGAGTTATAGTTCATGAAGCCAACCAAACAGGCCATTAAGGAGTTAATTTTCTCATCTAATGAATAATATAGGCTTTTCTAATTAGCCTTCTATTATATAACCTAACTCAAACTCTTTTAATGGAAGTACTCCGAAATTTCATTTATTGTAGACTGGATTCTTTAAAGGAAATGTTTACCTCCTAAATTTAATGTCTAAAGGGTTAATAGGAATCAACTTTCTTGACCGATCATGCATAGTTGAGCTAGAGGACTCTAAGGACTTAGACGGAGAATATTAGCTCTAAGCCCCATCCAAGACAAGAATTCTTATCCCGACCTCTATGTTTCACTCTACTGTTAACCTAAATACTGAGCTTTCACGGGCACATTCATAGTTCTTGAAGCTACTAAGTAGACATGCTGACTTGCCAAGAAACTGTACCATGATACAGATAGTATTCGAGTGTACCAACCTCAAACGACTATCAAAGCCTAATACCAACACTCGATCCTAGTCTAAGTAGAATACTCTCTAGTGACTAATTAACTAAGCTCCGACTTGATCTAGATCAAGTCAACCTTGACTATAAACTCTCTTTTCTTCATTTCATCCAGATTGTACTATATTTCAAAGCGCTAACCACCATGCAACACATGTCTTCTAACACAACATTCTAGAAGGATTCCTTGCTTTTCCATATTGGATATTCTTTGTCTTTTTTACCCTTTTTAGTAAATTTTATGTATTCTCACTGTAAATTACTCTTTTGTCTTTCCATACGTACTTATAACCCTAATGGGGCTTATATATAAACCCCGTTTGTTATACGCAGACATAACCTAATCACTCTCATTATCAAATTGTTATAAGTTTCCCTTTGAACAACCTTAGTATCATTATCCTTTTTAGCTCTTATCTAATTTCTTTAGTAAGAAGTAGTAGTGAGTGACCCTATAGTTCAGGTTGGTGAGTCATATTTGATCGATTATAGGCTAAATAGAATCGATTGGTATGTCATATTCAATTGGTAACTATTCAGACTTTGCTAATCTTCTTTTATTCTCTTTTGGTTCTCTTCATTATGACACTTCTTTGTGTGTTCAACTTCGGAGACACATCAAGGTTCATCTTACTTTTGCCTACTTATAAATGGGGTAAAATGTAATTTCTTCTGATGATATTATAATGATCTTATTATTGCTTTCTTTATTTTGAATTTCCCATTTTCTATATAAAAATATGATGAGATAAGTAATTATATGAAAATAGCTAACTACCAATTGTACAAAAGATAAAATATAGAAAATTTTTACAAATGCATAATATGATTTTTTGGGATAAAATTTGAATTTAAGCTTACAAATTCATAACACAAATAGTAAGAGAAATAAAGAGGTGACACAAGAACATTTGACATACAAATTTTACATAAGAACCTTAAAAGAATGGGTAAACTGAATTGGTCGATATAGTATAATCACAATAGTACAAAATTTAACAATCATGGAGTACCATTTCCTCTTAATCGAGTCCTTAAGATTCAATACTTATCTTCCTCTACCTAAAACATAAAGCCAAATCCTAATACACAATAAAGGAAATGACTTAGGTACTAGAAGAAGCATACTTGGTTGGTTAGCAATTAGTAACCAATAGCCCCTTAGAGGTAGCTTGCACATTTGTAAATGCAATGCCAAATCCCATGTAAATTCAAATCACGTGTAAACTCTTTAGCATTTGTGTTCTAAATTCAACATTTGTCCATTTTTTTGCTTACTTAGTCTCAAAAGTTGAGTCCTATATAAATTTAAGTCACACATTTTAACACTTCTCTACCTAAACTTGAATTCACATAAGTGAAAACACATGAACACACACCTGCATTACAATCTAAATATCACTTGATTCAATCTAATCAATTATCTACCTAGAGACTTTTTAGTGCATGATACTAATTGGGGAGCCTCCATGTTGTGCTTGCTTTGATAAGTATGGCTAACTATGATGTTTATTGCTAATGACATTTCTTTACTGTTATAAGCTAGCATAACCTTAGTCACTAAGTACTTGAACCTCTTAGGTTACACCTTTGAAAAGTAAGGCTAGCTATGACACTAGCCGCTAATGACACCTCTTTACTCTTACAAGCCAATATAACCTTAGTAGTCAATACTTCTTAAACCTCTCAG
Source organism: Lumnitzera littorea (assembly GCA_024138015.1). Taxonomy (NCBI): domain Eukaryota; kingdom Viridiplantae; phylum Streptophyta; class Magnoliopsida; order Myrtales; family Combretaceae; genus Lumnitzera; species Lumnitzera littorea. The sequence goes on along the minus strand of JAMXBB010000004.1, from coordinate 29,475,501 downwards.
GTTGCAGCTTCCTCTATATTATCTTGTTCTTAGGACTTCATATAACATCAAGTAAATTAGATTCTTTATTCACACTACTGAAACATGCTTTTTTTAAAAAACTTTTTTTTTTCCATGATAGCCAACAACAAATCAAGACCCTTTACCTTATAATTAACATCTAGTATAAAGCCATGACATTTACGTCTCTTACAACAAGAACAAGTCATCGAATCAACTCTCTTGCCACTACTAGTCCTTTGTAGGATGCCTCCATGCTACTAGATTCATCATCATACAATAGCTAGAACAATTCATTAAGACTAGAGATATAAAATGTTGCAAGACAACTCTAACATATAGCTCATCTTTAAAATTATGTATGTTCACTATATGTAGTTTGTGGACTCCATCTACTTTACCAATCTTGAATCTCTAATCACTTTCCATCTGTGTAGAATTACTCTACATAGAGTTATAAAATAAATTGAGTCAAGATAATACATTTTTGTGCTCAAGTTAGAGCTTAATTAAAAATTTTAGGGTACAAGATCAACTTGAGCTTCAAATTTTAAGTGTAAGCTGAACTTGACGAGCCATGGAGAGCTTGAGCTTCACTTTATTTAGGCTTAATTTGTTAAAAATATTATGTTAATTAAAATAATATCAATATCCAATCTAGTTTTGGGTTGGGATGACATTTAAGCTTGACTTGAGATTTATTAGGCTCGTATATTAGTTGAGCTAAATATTATAAAGCCTAAGATTGACTTAGTTTTTACCAAATTGAACTTGAGTAAATACCATATCGAATTTGAGTACTTTATGATTAAGCTTGACTCATCATTTACACTTGCATCTACAAATACTCATAGATCTCGAACTAATCTCTTTTAGCATACACGTAGAAAGCACTCCAAGATTCTAAGATAGAATATAAGGATCTCATTTATCCATTATATACTGATAATGCCATATTGTCTTCCAACTTGACAACTTTCGCATCAAAAGCTACATTACCTCTATCATACCCCATTTAGTAACAATTTGCCTCTTTAGGCACTCAATGCTCATGTAGACCTTCTACTTGTAGTGATAGTATGTTACTCCCTAGCCTTTAGATTTGCATTAGAATTGCCATTGCCATCCCTACTATTGACCTCTAATGATAAGTTTTAAACCTTCAAACCCTTAACTTGAGCTAGCCTTAGAAACCTCTAAGGACTGTCCAAGTGAATGTTATCTCAATAGCCAATTAAGGGCAGTTCCAATACTAGTCCACTTTTGCATTCCTTCTTAGTTCGCTCTAAGCTTCATACTCTTATTTAAGCTTTCAAACCCTTACTAGTTTTTTCTACCAACCTCCACAATAGCTCAAAATAGATGCAGTAACTTGACCACTGCTTTAAGAGTACTCCTTAACCTTTGCAAGACTACTTAAATGCTATTCGACCTGGTTACTATCAAGTTAGCATCTCTAACAGCTCAATCTACACCATAAGCAACCCGACCTTTGATCCAAAGGTTACCTTCGTCCTAATTTCAATATCCCCCATTGCTTGTCCAACCTAACTGTCTACATCCCAACCTGATTTAGCTCGACTAGGTATAGCCTCTATTCTTCTTCTTTATATAGATTCGTACTAGTGTACTTCATCTATCAGTTCTTCTTAGCATCTACTACTTTTTCTACACTTGTTAGAAGATATTCTTATGTCCTTTTGTATTTTGTCACTTTTACCCTTTTAATATGATCCTAGGTTGCTAATTTAGGTGTAACTTTTATGTAATTGTTTCTTTCTTCTTCTTACCTTAAAAGCATACTATAAATAGCTCCATTATTGTTGTAGTCAAAATCATCTCATGATAATATATTGAATATTTCTTTCCTCTTCTAGCTTGTGAGTTACCCCCAAATGTTTTTACACTCTTATCAAACTCAAATAGTGTAGGTTCGTAGTAGTAAACCTCAATTCGAAGCTTATATGCCATATCAAGCTTAGATTGAGTTGTATTGAGTCTTTATGGTAAGTTGTATCAATGTGGATTGCTTCACATTAGCTACTTTGCATCTATTGTTCCGTTGATATTTCTTGGATATATTAGAGGACCCATCATCTCATGGTAAGCCCTAATAAAACTCAGCTCTTAGGTACCACCATTTGGCAATTAAAACCAAGGCAATGGCATCGTATAAACCACGACTTTGCATTTTTTTTCAATTATATACATTAATTTTAAACTTGTCATATTATACCCCTAATTGAAACTTTTCTTGACCCTATATACATTTTCATTATCTCTCATATCACCGTCTGTTCAATCAGTATCTAGTTATTATGTGATACATGTATTTCCTTAATTTTTTTTTCTTACTAAGTTTTTTAAATCTAATTAGGTTCCATGTTGGGGAAATTATTTCTACGTCAACAAACTTTAAAAAAGACAAAAAATCTATCCACCTATAATTTTTTAAAAAGAACCACGATAATTTGCAATTATGAAACACAACAGCAATAATTCGCAATTATAAAACACAACAGTAATTCTAGTTCATCATTACAAATCCGCTGTAGTACCAATGAACCATCAGCAAAAGGCGTTCACTTTTGTACGATATCCAACAGTAAGACTGAAGTTTTGCTACGTAATTGAAATCTTCTCATCGAGCTTCAGATTTTAGTTGCATGCCACCAGTTGAAGACCGAATCCTCGTACTTGTGGAGTCGAGCGCCGCGACATGCTGTTGAATTGTCGCTCTATCGGTTAAGCGCTTCGCAACGGCCGACGCTGCCGTTTCCAAGAAATCCTTGGCCTGTTCCATTAAGGTTGACTCTTATGAGCAACAAAATTGACAAATCAAGGTTGATTCTTCTCTCTAGTTTTCCAGATTAAGGGTTTTTTTATCCGTTTCCATTAAGTTTTGATTCTTCTCTAACCTTTAAATTTTAAGATTTGTATTTTTAGGTTAGTGCTTGAGGCGTGTAAGAGAGATGAGAAATGAATTTGCGGGTAGGATTTCGATTGTTTAGGTGAGGTTTTGATAGAAAACATGGTTTGGGGTGAGGCTTTCCAATGTATGCAGGGGTTTAGGTTGGGGTTTTGTTCAATGTTTAGAGAAGGACTATATATTTTTGAATTGGGGGGATGGTTTTTTTCATTCTTTAGCTACTTTCCTATTTTCCTATTCTTATTCATTTTCCATTTTTTTTGTTTTATTTTAATATTAGATAACATAGCTAACATGGAAAAATTTTTCCTACATGCAAGCTGATTGAAATAGGAAAAAAAAAAAGTTGGTTAGAAAAAGAAAAATAAAGAAATACATATGCTATGCAATAATTGCTTGAATATGTTATTGGATTAACGGTGTAATGAGAGATAACAGAAATGTACATAACAGTACATAAAGTTTTAATCGGTTAGAAAAAGAAAAATAAAGAAATACATATGCCATGCAATAATAACATGCTGATTGGATTAACAGTGTAACAAGAGATAACGGAAGTGTACATGGCAATAAACAAAGTTTTAATCGATTAGAAAAAGAAAAATAAAAAAATACATATGCCATGCAATAATTGTCTGAACATATTAATTGGATTAATAGTATAATTTGAACATACTGATTGGATTAATAGTATAATTTGAGATAACGGAGGTGTCCATAGTAGAAAACAAAGTTCTAATCCAGTGTACAATATAGCAAGTCTACTGTTGAGGTCTATTTGGAGTGAACAGGATACCATTGATCCATTAAAACCTTCCACGACCTCACCGTTGGAAGATTCTATCTCATGGTCTCTTGACAAAATAACCTCTATGTTTTTACATCTCGAAGCTATGATACCTCTCCTCGCTTCGGTCATGTATCATAGTAACTTTGCCCAAAGAAGCCGAAACTTAAATCCCTCATTTTATATTTTTAGCAAACTTGGCGATCTTAGCGGACTTCACCCACCAAAGGGGGGCTTTAGCTTTTTCAAAATGCGTCACCTCAAATTATCAGCTCATGCTGTATTTTGTCGTTAGTCCAGTTTAATAAAACGAAGCCTCCTCCTACTTTGACGCCATTTCAAAATCATGAACATTGAACTGAAAATTTTTACATTCAACATCCGAAAAGTTAATGAAAATCATGACCTCTATCAAATGGATCTGAATGTCTTAAGTTACTCAAATAAAGAATTAGATTGATCTCTTATTTAACCCTTTTAAAATGATTATGATGTGTTTGAACCATGACACACAATGTTCCATATGGAGTGACAACCGACATGTCTTATCACAATATAAAGAAATGTAGCCATACAACAGTTAAACAACTTAAAAGCCGATCCTTCAAATTGTTTAGAGTTCCAGCACCTAGTTATACTCTAGGTATATTCAAATGAGCAGTTTATAGATTAACCAAGTCAAATAAAAACCTAAATGATTCCCTTTGTTATGCTTCTCTGAATGACACAACTAATTTAACCCACATAAATTTCCACTTTTTTTTTTTTTTTTTTTTTTTTCAAAAAGAAAATTGATGTCTTATTTGAAGCACCTTCCTAACATTGACAATAAAATTAGACCTCCCCAAATTATAATTAATTTATTCCCAACCCAAAAAAGAAAAGAACTTATATGAATTTGACACGATATTATTCACAGATGTTGTGGTTCTTTCCAGAATTTAGCGTTTTCATATCAATAACCTATTCAAGGTATTGCCATTTTCACAATATTCCTTTAGTTTTCTGTAACCTAAGCATGATGCATATTCAAGGAGTTGTAGATACATTTTTCTTGTTCTATTCTAGAAGACACTCTTGATGCAAAATTAATACCATATGCCCAAAGGGAGTTCTGGGTTGTAATCTCATATATAATAAAAAGAGTTCGTGAATAGAGTTTATTTAGTATACAAATGATTCAACTAATCTGATTGTATATCCATACGAAAAGTACTTGTGCCAACAACAGTGTACAGACTGCAGATTACAGAATATAGCTTATAAGCATGATTTGTAGTTTCAAGAGTCCATGTAAACTAATAACCTTCAAGAGGGACTCCAACCTTCTCGGTCAAGCTCTTGATATATTCCTTCCTTGCAGGATGCTCCTCCTGTGGCCGATTATATGGTGTCCAAATGGGCTCCCCAACAAATAACCTCATCAACTGCACCCCAAGAATATGACAGAACAAGTTAAAATCTCCTGATCAAGATTCTATTATGTTGGACAACTACTACTATCATATGTAAAATCAATTACCTTGATATAGTTGCTTGTATCAAGAGTAAACCGGTGGTAGATACCTGCTGGCAAAACAATAAGATCACCTGGCTTTATCCAGATTCGAATCCAACGGTCTTCCTTGTCCCTGACATCAAAGTATCCACTTCCTTCTAAGCAGTACCTTATTTCTTCATCCCCATGTATGTGTTCTGTATAGAAATTCTTGAGCTTCTGTTCATAGTTCTCCACTTTCTCTGGACATAGGTCAAGCAGATCCTACAAATAGTTGGCAAAAAGAGACATGGTTAGAAAGGAAATGATATTAATGATCGTTTTTTCTTACAATGAATTTTAGAAATATGAGGTAACACCTTCCACATAACGATTTTGGGTAGGATAGGATAATTATGATATTGGAATAAGATTAGTCAAGTCAAATATGACAAGATATGACAAAGTATAACCTTTATTAATAGTCAAGATAAAGTTATTAATATCTAGTTTTATCCTACTCTGGGACTTAGGATATAATATAATATCATTTCACCGTTAAACCATATGGTTACATGTGATGCATGGAAGAATAAAGTCAAGCAGGTCAATACATTAAAACTAAGGCAATTGACAGTGGCCTGACAACCTTGCTGCTGAAGAGGTTTAAACAAAGGTCTCGTTGAAGAACATTGGGTCAAGATTGCTGTGAATTCATGCTTTTCTACGGCTTACTATTAGCAGTCTCTTCATCGCTTACTGCATACAGGAAGGATTGATATGTGGTGTGCCCCTACTATTCATTTCCTCTATCGTACCAATTTTACATCATAGATAGCCTTCAATTGTTGCATTGGCCATATTTTCCTCAATTGGTTCTAAAAGATTTCGAAGCATGCAAGCAATTGAGATAAAAGATTTCAGTAATGAGTTGGAAGAAGAAAACACTAAATTTTTTATATTCTGAATTGTAAAAACTTGAAGAAAAGCACATCATGCTGCTGTCATCTCTATCCATGTTATCCTATATTTTGACAGTAGAACAATATGAAACTGTTCGAGTGATGTAATAAGATGGTCTGTTGCCAGACCAGCTGAATAGCCTACACAAATTGGGGACTGAAATTCTACTAGCATAGTGCCTCGGTCAACAAATTCTCACGAAACAGGGTACTCATTCGTACTGTCAAAGCTCTTAAAATCCCAGAACTCAAGATGTTAGCACCCCATGTCATGCTGCTTAACCAATTGGAACAGTATGTCTTACATTCTACCAAAGATGTCAATTACATGAAGAAAACTCAATGCATTAACCATAAATTATAGCATCCAAATATTAATTAAAAAGGAACTGTCACTACCATTTCTCTTGGAGTAGTTTGATACAAATCTAGAAGAGACCTAACACTTTTAGTTTAATCAACCTAGTATGAATCAACCACACTTATATATATCAGTATAGTCCACAGAACATGTAAGAGCCTCATTACTTGCAAAAGGTCTTCACTCAGCAATTATTCTTAGCTGCACCCTCGGGTTAAATCATTCCGACAGTATTAAGCAAACATAACAAAATAGCAAAATGCCATCACGTGGAATACATCAAACCTGTTTACATAGATGGCAGTCGCCAATAGTTGCATTAGTCAATCTTTTCCCCCAACTAAGTTAGAAAATGTCGAAGCACATAAGATTACAAAAGATCGTGACACTAAGTTGCAAAAAGTAAGCAGGCAAAAGTTTGACATTTTGAGTAGAAAAAACTTGACAAAAAATAATTATTCACCAAGATTCTCTCATTTCCAAGCATATCAGGCTGCTGCTCAAATAGAAAGGATGATGCACACATGAGAGCTCAGAGATATCCAATAATTTCCAATTGCTCACTGATGCAATTGCATGTAGAAATTTAAATGAACAAACCACAAATTGATAGAGCATTCAGGAATTACTCAGAGAGGAACTGTCCCAGCTTAATACTTAACTGACAAGAGACTTTAATCTCAAGTTTTAGTTTAAATTACCAAGTTTATATTCACTCATATATCTATCAGTACAATCGACAGGAGCATGTAGTAGCCTCATTTCTTCCATAGGACTTCACACCACAACCACTCTTGGTTTCACCATCCCATAATATCATCAAAAGTTCCGTTCTAAAAAACACGTATAGTCTAGTATCAGAACATTCATACGATTTATCAACGGAAGGATTAAGCACATGTATCGAAATACCAAAATTCCGTACAAGGAAAACTCATACCATGTAACTGTAACCCCTTTCTTCTCGAATCTTCCTCAATTCTTCATCATTTTCGTAGTCACTTGGATTCAACTTCCAGTACAAAACTCCCAAATCTGCAAGAACCAATGAATTTCTTCAACACTACTTCTGTCACCACTAACAAAAAATAGAGAGAGAGCTGGAGCAAATTATACCTGCAAGATAATCCGATGAAGCATACTGTTTCGGGATTTTATGGTGAGGAAGCCTCTGATCCTCATTGCTCTCTTTCATGAACCAAGCCTGCTTAAATTCAAGTCAATAAATTTCATCAGAGAGTAAAAACCCCAACCCGACCAAGACAACTAGCTGATTCGAGTCTAGGAAAAGAAGGATGGTTGCATTGGATTGGCAGGCAGCATAAAATTGTGTCCAATTCCATGAATATGAAATAAAAAAACCTTCGAATTGATACTCTAAATTCAACATTCACAAAGTATGTTTCAAATGCATATGTTAAACGCAAATATCTAATCTTGGAGCTGACTTAATTCAAAAATACAAAATCCTACTCGAATGTATCACCATAAAAAATGTTAGACATAAATTTAAGGAAATCACTTCAAAATTAAAACTTCACAACAGTAAACGCCAACCTCATAACAATTACAATGATATGTAGCAGAGTACAAGAACCCATGACTAAGAATAAAAGTTATACTATGGGATTAATCAGTAAAAGAACAAACCTCAACAGCCATTGCTTGTTTTTTCACTCGACCGAATGCCACCAGCCCACGACTCAGTTTGTTTCCTCAAAGGTTCATGTGATTACGGTAGTACATCTGAAATCGTGTTGGGTCATCATGTGGTTTGCTGCCACGTGTATGTATGAATTTTCCTCTGGCAATCTGTGGTGTCCAATTTTGTGCAAAGTAAAAATATCAGGTTTGGAAGTAATCGAAGATGCAACGATCAACGCAAAGAGCTCCATGCACGGACAAACGAACAAGGAAATAAAATTTTGTGGTGAAGGAAGCCCTGAAAATTCCTATATTATCATATCGATCGTTTCAACGGAGATTAGACTGCCGAAGCACATAGCTTCATCATTTATTTAACCTTGCACTAGGAATTGGTTAAGCAGAGAAGCAGTAAACTTTCTATTTAAAAATAGGGTAAAATCGACAACGTATCAAAAGATATTTTTGTTTCAAGACCAATGCTTTTTTATTTATTTATTTATTTTTAAGGTCTAAATTTGAAAAGGAAAAAATAGTCAAATCACTCATCCTCTTTTACCAAATCAAATTTGATATAATAATTCGATTTTATTTTAATTTTTAAATAAATATAATCTTATGATTTAATTCAAAAATTTTTGAACATTAATTAAAATTTATTTGATCTAGTTTGATCTACCATTCAAACTATTTATATCAAATTTTCACTAAATAATTATCTTCAATAATATATTTTTTTTTCATTAAACTTTTATATGTTTTAAGTTAATTTCTTATAAGTCTATCATATGTAATGATACTTAGTAAGAAGTTATACAAAATCTTAAGAAAGTCAAATTAATTGGACAAAGATAAAAGACTTTGTTTCAATGAATAGAAACATGTAGGGAAAAGTACAATTGCCTATCCAAAAATAATACAAAGAAGACAAAAGAAACACATCAAAAACAAGAAAAGAGGTGAGAAACACATAAAAAACATTAAAGTTAGTCTATTAATTTGAAAATATATAAGAAAATGATAATTTAAAAAAGAAATTTTCTAAACGTGAAATTTCATATGAAATTTATTTAATTTAATCTTAACAATTGACCTATAAATAAGACAAAGAAAAATAAAACATGAAAAATTTGATGAAATTCATAAAGATTGATAAAAAAAAAGCAGAAAATAATTGCATGAATTTTTTTGTTTAATCAAATAGTTCGGTTATATTCAAAATAGTTTGATCCAATTCGCTTTCTCGAATCAAATCGCGAACCGTTTATATATAATTAAATTAAATCAAATCGCGAACTAAACAGTTTGTAAAAAAACTAATTTTTTGGTTCGATTTAAAGTTTAATCTTCGATTCGTAGTTTTTTTCACAACCTTACTTAAAAGCTCCATTGAAATGTGAGTTTCTGAAATTTTAAAAAACAAAAAGAATTGAAAATAGATCCCGGTATGTAAAATGATAAAAATAGGACTTCAAATGGAAAATTATAGAAAACTACTATTGTGGTTAAAAAGAAAAAGAAAATTAGAGAAAACTAGGTTTTCATTGCATTTTTCCCCACTTTTCATTTTCAATTTTGATATCTCAAGAAAGGGTAATAAGATAAATTATATAACTGAAACTAAATTTAAATACTTATATTACATTTTGTATGAGTAAAATAGTTTGGAATTAAAACCAAAATAATAAATCCATTATTTTATTTTATTTTTTTGAAATGCTTAAGGAATGGAATGACTTGATGTGTAATATTATTTGTAAAAAATGTCATCAATTATTGGACGTTATAATTAAACTGAAAATTAAATAAGTAATTTTAATTAACAATAATTATTAATTAGGAGAAAATGAAATCGTAATTCCTTCTTCTCAAATGCAAAATTGAGTTCCTTCTTGAAGCAAGGAAATTTAATTTTATCTTCTAAATATACTTTCAAATACGGAGAAAGATGATTGAATTCAGAATCGTGATTTCATTTTAATCCATTACCACGTTTCAAATGTGGCATTAGGGGTTTGAAACTTGAACAATAAGGTAATTACAATGAAGAGGATTTACATTTACCTTAAGCTTAAAATTAAAACTACACAATTTTAAGTGATGCAATTTGAGGTTAAATGTTATATTACTTGATCATACAAAGGATGTTGTTAACTCCCTTTTATAACGATGCTAACTTGTGCTGCATATGGAGTATATATAATTGCAACCAAATAGATATAAAAGATAAATATGTAACATGTGGTTCATACATAAAACATATGTTTACGTTCAACTGCAAATAGATAATGTACATCTAGTAAATTTAATACCATCATAAGAGGGAGTTAAATATATAACATATGCATCACCTATTACAAGTTATAACATTTATATTCAATTTACATAACTTAAAATGCACATCCTTTATTTTCACTTGAAAGTGAAAATTGTTTTCTCCACTTTAATTACAAAACATTAGCCTATGTACTAAGAAAAAAAAAATCATCTAACTATTGATCTAAACTAATTACGACCTAGGAAATTTCAAAGTATGTATTTAATGGACATAATAATTAAAATTAAATTATTAAGCATAATTACCAAATGAATAAGATATGTAATTGTAAAACCAAAACTTTTCCAAATAAAAAGGAGAGAAATAAGAAAACAATAAAAGATTTTTGAGGCTTAATATGGCTTGTTACTAGTTAATGTCTATAGGGGCATTTTGATCCATTGAAAAGTTAGAATTGAACCATACCTTCCTACCCACCCACACCACCACCCCCCCGGCTTTTCCTTTTTCCTTTCTCTTAACACATGTTGATTAACCAAAACCTTACCCATAATCTCCTTTCTTATTCTTTGCATAACACTAATAACAACAAACTTCCAAATCGCAATCAAAATTTTAGATCAAAAATCAAATTGTTGACTCAAGGCTACTAGAAACTGCAAGAGAGTGAAAGAAATGCAAATAAATAAGAAATCTTAGTAAGTTCTCTATCCTATATTATAGGAAATTTGTAATTCTCCAAAGGAGGATACTAAACCCTAGGTATAATCCCATTTTGCAGTATTTTAGGAGTGGATTTTCGAGCTTTATGTGTTGCCCTATCAAGGAAACATGTAAGTAATCTCAAATCTTTGTTTTCCTTTTGATCTTGTAATTTTAATCAAGTTGAGATTTTTTACATTGATAAATCTTTGAAGGATGAGTTGTTTAAAGTGAAAAAAAGATGTTGTGGTTGATTGATGGTGATGCTTGATGGGTGTTAGAGGATTTTTAAGTGAGAATCATTCTTTTATGGTGTTAGAAGTGCTGTTTTAGAGTGAAAAATTCAAATTAAAGGAAGCACAACCAAGATCATATGTATGATCTTAACTATGATCATCATAGGCATGTTGAGGAAAAGTTTAGGCATGAAAAATCGAAGGAAATTTGTTGCTAAGTGGATCATAGTCAAGGTTCATGACCATGATCTAAACCTTGTACATGTTGGTTTTATAAGTCAAAAGAACATAACCAGGTTCATTATTGTGTTCCTTAGGCGTAAACTTGTCACTTTTCCTTTACCTTTAGTTTTTTGTTTGTTATCCTCTTAAATCATAACCTAACCTATTCTAAACTTGTTTAGGAGTTTAAGATGGTTCTAAAATCTTAGGTTACGCTAAAATTCAGGCTTAGGGATTTAAAAAGATAAACAAAAGAATCTAATTAGGAAAAAAAAAAATTATGGAAATAGATTCTCAAAATTGTTTTCTTTACATTGTACATCAGGTGTAAAGTCTTGAAAGGACTTTGAATGTAAATATTACCAATTGTTCTTGGGACTCAAGTGCAGGATATGTATTTGCTTGTTGTGCATATTTAGAATAAATATTTAATCAAAATTAGTTTAAACTTGAATTTAATGAATTTTATGCTACTTGTACTTATCATGCTTCAATCTCCCCTTATTAGGGTGTAAAAGGATTGGTGAGGCACTTGGTGATCATATGTGACTTGTGTTACCTAGGTTTTGCATGGAGTTGAGCCAACTACATTTTAGAAAGTGTTACTAAGGTAATGGATAGCACTCATACCAATATTTATGTATTATATATATTATTTGTCTAGGAGTTATGAGTTACCCCAAGGCTTAAAACACCAAGATTGTGTTGATTGTTGTGAGACCTAAAAATTTACCTAGTTGAATAGATCAGATAATTTAAGATGTCGATAAAATTAACCTGATTAACTTAAAAACTTATGAGTTGGCTTGAGACATTAGTCAAGGAGACTTATAGACTTGGCTTTTAAAAATATAATAAAATAATAATAATATAGCCAAAATAATGTAATTTTACTATAACACGTATTATTTATTGTAATTTGTAGAATATGCTTCATTAGCTTACAAAGTTTTAGAGATAAATTATATATATATAATAAAATTATTATGGGACATAAAATAATATTTACAATATATATATCATGTGTAATTTTTATGTATAAATATATACTTATAATTAATTAAAATACCTGATTATTTGCATTTTGAGCTAAAATGGGTTAAGAAAATTAATAGAAAATCATAAATCAGGTGAGGGTAGCTAGATTAACTCTAAATGACGTGTATGGATGATTATGGATAGGTTAAGCAACCAAATAGAATTTACATGACAAAACTTATTATAAAAGCAAAATCTTTGAGGAGAGAGAAAACAAATTTGCAAATCTACTCAAAGGCTTTAGAAAAACTTTAGGAAACCTTCAATAAGAAACCATATGCAAGTGAGGTTTTGGGAAAAATAGGGCTTGAATTTGAAGTGGAAGAAATAAATGTAAGAAAATTTCGCAAAATTTAGGCGTAATCTAACCATTAAAGGATTCGTGGATATAGGGAGTAGTTAAGAGAGAACCGTTACTAATAAGTGATAGAGCACCTTGAAACTAGCCTGATCGACCCGGGGTAGGGGGTGCAGGGCGGGGTGCTTTGTTCATGGTGGCTAGAGCAGTCTATTCTGTTAAGGCTTTAATTTTATTTAATTTTTGTATAAATTGATAAAAATATTAAATATACCCATAAAATTTTGGAAAAATTTATTCCTACATATTTTCATGTATAGAGTTTGGGAAAAATACCATTTTGTACAAAGTTAGTAGCTACAGTATACGTCTTTAAGAAATTGATGAAACTGAATAATTTTCGATATTGAAATAAATACGTCTAATGACATAGTTTTGATTAGAAATTTTTTCTATAAACATTCCTCTACATATATTAAATTTCTATGAAAAGATTTTTCATAAAAATATTTTCTATATTTTTAACTAATTTTTGAGCCTTAAATTGTGCATAAAATAGCGATTTTTAGCCAAAATTAATATATTTTCTTGAAGGACTTTAGTAAGATTCTATATTCAATCATTTGGGGGAGTATTTATGTTATGTTGAATTTGTGGAGTTAAGTTTTAGGGTGAAAGGTTTTTGTAAGTTGAGATTTTATCCTTATAAGCTTAGTATAATGGGTTGTAACGTGATAAATGTAAGGAAAGGATGGATTGGGATATATTATTTGTGAAATTAGAAATTGCTAAAGCTGAAGTTTGATGAATAAAGGGCTCTTTGTTGCTATACCTAGCTAAAATTAAAGGAAAAGTACATAAATTTATGAGTCATAATGAATTAGGTGTAAATAGAGGCAAATTTAGAGGATTTTAGAGTAAGTGATATATTAAAGATTATACTTAGAGGTAGAATCAGAAGCAACTTTAAAGGGAAAGTGTAAGTCCTAAAGTCAAGCCAAGTAATCATAGGTTTGAGCTTAAAACCCAAAGTTTAGGACGATCGGCTAAGGGATCCAATCAAACCCAAATTATAAACTATTTAGCAAAATACTAGTAAAAATGACCCTGTAAACTTAAATTTAAGAAAGTAAGTAGTAAAATAGGAGACTATAAAATTTTCAAATTTTAAGCATAATAACTGCTAATTACCGAAAAGGCAAAAAGTGTAATATAATAACTAATAAATTAGTAGAGATAGATTATATGTATACTAAAAATTTTAGAATGACCAAAATAATATTTAGGAATGTTCACGTGTGCCCTACATGTATTTACGTGTAGATAAAAATACGCGTAATTACTAAAATTGGCCGAAAACTAAGTAAATAATTAAAGAAAAATACAAAATAATTATAAAAAAATCAGAAGAGGATAACTGCAACAAGATTAGGTCGTGACAGAAAAAGAAAAAAAATTAACCAATAGGAATTAGACAAACAAAAAGCCTAAAATCAAGGAAATGGGGCAAAATCCCATCAAATTAATGCACATTAATTACTACATTTGTCTATAAATAAGGAAAAAATTCTCAGAAGTCATTTGGCTAGTTTGTGATCTGATAAAAATCGAAACACAAAAAAAATCGAGAGAAATTCCAGAAAATAAAAAAAAAAAGAAAACTGTGCAGATTAGCAAGGTGAACTAAAACCACCACCCACCACCACCTGGGATCGAACCACCACCACCACCCTATACTAGGACCACCGCCTGGACCGGCCGACAGCCTTGGACCAGGTTTGGACAGCCATAAAGCTTCGAATCAATTAGTCATTTATTCACTCCGATTTTTGTATAATTTTGTAAAATTAGTTATTTTGCCCAGAAAATTATGAAACTTGTTATTCTGAGGTTTTATTATATGTTGATTTAGGGAAAAATATTGGTTTAGTTTAATTATGTTTGGAAATATAGGGTTCTTAACAAATTGTTCAAAACCGAGCATGATTAAACTGGAAATTAAATAGGCTTAGGGATGTAGTTTGGGGCTCAAAATTTTTCTGTAGGATGCTCATATGATGTAGAACAGTGCTATGAAGCCATTTTTTTAAAATTAATTTTTGAAATTTTTAAGTTAATTTTTAGCCCTAAAATGATGGTAAAATTGGGTGATTTAGGATTAATTAGGTGATTAGGATGTTAATTACTGATTTAGATTTTAATTAGATGTTTATGGAAGTTAATCTCTACAGTGGAACCCTAATCCTAGCCTTTAGGTACTAAGTATGGTTAATTAGGGAAATTAGGTAAAGAATATAAGAAATTAGGAATATGTGAAAATGTAAATTAATAAATCTAAAAAAATAAAGTTATTTAGATAATATTATAATTGAAATCAGAAAAAATAATAAATCTGAAATAATATTTAATTTTAAGTAAATATCTCAAAATGTAAGATTTTTACACATCGGGAATAAATCCGATACCACAATTAGGATTAGTGTGTACCGAATAGTTTAGAATATCAAAATTACGACCCAATAGGATATTTGAATACCCGAGCATAATGTGATTAATGTTACATTGGGATTCGAGCTTAATTACGACTTAGGAATTAAAACTAGAATCTAGTTTAGGAACCAGACTCCGAAATAGAATACAACGAATTATTAATACATTATAGGTATACATGAGGAAAATAAGTTACATTATGAATTAGAATAAGAATCCATAAAAAATAAGTACTAAAAGGACCTATTTGCATTATAAGACACTTAGAAACAAATCAGCTCACAACTTGAGGATCGAGCAATCGAGCAATCAAGCAAATTCAAGTAAGTTGGGTTATTGCTTATTGTAATAGAGTACTAGTTTTGTAGTGCTCGGAGACTTAGGCTTGTATATGCTTGTGATTGTAAGTAGTTTGCGCATGTGTTTGATGTATCTGAATTCGTGCTGGAATTTGTACTGTGAATGATTTTGTGACTGATTTAATTGGTATGAACTTGTTTGAACACCTTAATCGGAATTTAATCTTAGTCGACCTTAATAACCGAAAACGTCATGCATTGCAACCCGTTAGGGGATCATAGGACTCTCCAACTAAATACCGACCCCTTCGAAAGGGATAGCGCAGGATTGCAAAATGGTCCCTTCTTCATCCTTAGTCGAACTAAGTGATAGGAGAGGTGGTCACGGCGGGGGTGAAGTCAATGGTTCGAAGGTAGTCGCGGGAGGAGCGAGGTCTCCATTGCACAAGCCTGGGCTTGGTTGTGAGCTGCTGCATAACATGGAACTTCTCAACCCGGATCGGAGCGGGTAAAATTTCTCTGATTTCACAACGGACCGGACTACATTGTACGATGACATTTGATTGTTGCATTGCATGAAAATAATTGTTTGATAACCCTGTTTGTGCTTGTATGCATTCATGAGTCTCCAATTCAACTTACTGAGTTGTAGTTGCTCATACCCTTATAGATCCTTTTGCAAGTTCTGATTTGTGATCACTACAAGTATTATGCCGCCCTACAATTACCCAGAGGTTAGTCCTTTTGAAGCCAGGGGTGTGAGGATCAAGTTATTTAGCAGAATGTGTAACTAGACTGACCTTGTAGTTAAAGATTAAAGACTGATAGTAATTCTGTGAATTAGTAGAATGTGGTGATTATGTATAACTTCCTGGGAAGCTCTGTGGACTTATTTATAATTATCTATGTTTATTAGAAATTATGATATTTATCATGATTGTAGCATAACTATTAATTGAACTGTTTACTTCAAAGCAAGTGGTTGTCGACGCCTTGTGTAGATTATCTCTATGGTAGGAACTGTGAGGCCAGTTTCTATCATAGAATGGTTTACACGGCGGGACTGTTGCGACTTCGCGACTTCGCGACTTCGGGGCGTAACATAAAGTATGAATATAGGGGATTTTAGAAACTAAATCAGTAGATAATTATTAAAGACTTCAAAGGAAATAAAAAATAAAGGAAAAATCAATTGATTCTATAAACTAAAATAGCTTATAAAAATTAAGAAACTACATAGGAAGTCCTATGATATAAGTAAGTATAACTTATAAAACTTTTGTCTAACCAACTAAAAACAGGTAAAATGAAATAATTACTATTAATTCAAGGATTGAAAATGGAAAAATCTAACCTATTGTATATATATAAGGGCAGTTGGGGACCACTAAAGTGACAATTAAGTTTAGCAACCCAGTAAAGTGCAAGTGAGTTAAGATCCATATGTTGCAGCATATTGGAGTACCATGTCAGAGTACTCAGAGACCTAGGAGTGCATTTGATTGTGATTGTAACTTAGTTGAATGTGTACATACATTATATATGATTATTTACTTGTGTTATGGACTTAGAGTGTTAACTTTTATGATTATATTTGATTTGTTTTGCCTTGCAAATTTGTTGATCACCCCTAACTGGAATTAATTAAAGACCGACCCTCAAACTAACTAAATATGCATAACAACTTATTAGGGGAACAAATAGCTATGTCAGACCAAATACTGACCTCTTCGATGAGGATAGCTGAAATAATTCTTTCCTCATCCTTAATTAAATTAAGTGACAGGAGAGGAGGTAGCGGTAACAATGGGGGCCATAATTTAAAGGAGGTTTCAGGAAGAGGGTATTTTTTGTTGCACAAGCTTAGGTTTTATCTTATTTGAGTTGTGTTGAAACTTCTCAATCTGAGTTAAAGTGGACATAATTTCTCTAACTTCACAATAAACTAGTTAACATTATGCAATGTTGCATTTATTTGATTGCATTGTTTTTCCTTAAAATAAAATAATTGAAATTACACTTGTGTTTGATGTACTCTTATGTCTTTGTTCTACTTACTAAGTTAGTTGTACTCATACCTCTATAGACCTTTTGTAGGTGTAGAAACAAGATTAAGAATATAGTTCTATAATCACCCTTAAGCTAGTATACGTTTGGTTGGGAGAGTAAGGAGACTTGAAGACCTATAAGAACTTGATCTTCTATTTTAATTTTTCTTAGTCTTTTATGGAAACTAACCAGGATCCTTTAGGCTGCTCAATAGTTTCCTACTTTAATATACAATAACTTCACAACTTGTGGCTCTTTGTAACTTTTATGTAATTGGAATTTTTGCTGTATAAACACTTGTGTATATGCTACTACATACTAAGATGTACACTGTAGGTTATATTTAGCAAGTGCACTAAAAAACTATACCATAGGTTTTATTAATAATAGGTAGAGGATTGGGATGCTTTAAAGCGGTTGAGTCAAATATACCTGGTGTGAGCTAAATCTACGATAGCAGTTATGAGGCTAGTTTCTCTTTTGGGATAGTTCGTATAGCGGGATTGTTATGGCTTCACTACTTTGGGGCGGGACAATTGTCGACTAATAATCAAGATAATAAATGTTGTTTATTGCATTAGTTATTATAGTGATGTATGTAACTTCTTAGTGGTGTATGTCATGTGTATGTGTTTGTTATATTCCGTGTTAAGCTCTAGCTCACCTTGTATTAATTTTTCATGTATAGATACTTGAGTAGAAATTCCTAGGCTTAATGGTTTTGGATTTGATTGTCAAGTTTATCAAGATAGATAGTGGTGACTAGAATTTCTAAAATCAAATATATATATATATATATTTATTGAAATTGAGTGAGGACACTTACAGTTTATTTCATTACTAATAAATTCTTATTTAGAGTGTTACAAAATTTATTTAGAAGTTATTATGGATTTATTCGAAAAATAAAATTCTATTTTGTATACGCTTAACATGTCAATAGATAATAGACACGTAGCAAACTATAGTGCTTCAAGTTCTATAACATTACAGTTAAAATGGTATCAAAGCCTAGGATAAATGATCTTTAGGATAATACATATTAATCTTTAGGATAACGAGATATGAATAGCATAGGTAGTTGAAGGGATTAGCTTGGATTTGTGAGGGTAGTTCTTACTAAAGATTATTGGAGTGAGTTGTTCTAGTTTACCTAATTATCTCTCCTTATTACTATATTACTATTTGCTATCGATTAGTATTTATTTTCTCCTATTTTAATTTTTTTTAGGATGCTTTCTTATATTGCCATATCTTATGGCTCTTTAATATCTATTTATATTTTATGCATCATATCTATTTATTTTAAGTACTTGCCTTCCTTTATTTTTCTCCTCTTAATCTTTTTGTATCCTTCCATAGCTTACTTAGGTTTGTGATGGGAAAAGAGTTGAATTGGTATGATGATGATGAAGCAGGAATTAGTGTAGCTAGTTCCCTAATATGCTCAGTAAGACATATGAAATACTTAGTAAGGAATTAAGCATAAAAGACTTAGCTTATAACAATAATAGAGGAATAAATTGACGATATGGTATCTAAATATATTTATAGGCACTTCCATAACTAAGACTCAATAATGCCATCTAAATTCATATTCAATAGTGTAAATCCATGAACAATATGAAAGTAGAAAACTATAATCCTAATGAAGAGCTAAAAATTCATTGCCACTATTAAATAAGAAAGCATAATCATTTAGTGAATCCAAAAGATTTAGTAGGCGTAGATAATAGATAAAAAAGCCTTAGGCCAACCAAAACACCTTATTGCTTGACCAAAATGTACAATGAAATTGAAGCTTAAGAACTATAAATAACAACTTTTACATTGAGGCAAATAGGAAACTACTTCACTAAAATTATCTACAATAGGCAATAGCTCAATAATTAGTGAGTATGCAAATTCAAGATTGATAATGATAGTGATAAATCTAGTAAAAAATTAAAATATGATTTCGTTTTCTTATATACATTTATTTGCATGTATATACCTAAATTGGGCTTAACAAGTCCTCCTTTTTCATGATGAGTTAGAATCATGTCTAGTCTATCCATTTTGTCAACTATGTTGGTGTGTTGTGTTGAGTTGTCAATCTTGTCTTGGTTAAGTTGGTCATACGTGTTACTTATTGTCCCATATCTATGCATATGAGTATTAAGATGTATAATATGAAAATTCTTCAACGTTAAAAGAACTAAATGATTAAAACAAGAAAGATATATGATGAGAACTAAACATGAAAGCTTGGTATAAATATAACTAGATATTACAATGATAAATAACAAGTAGATTAATAGTATATAACCAACCCTGAGGAGAGCAAATAATGAATAACTATAACTTGAGCTACTATAATAGTGATGATGACGATGAAGATAAAAGGGTGATAACTAAAGAAGTGACCAGAAATAACAAAATATGACATTATTCAATAAACCTACTAAACTCAATAGGAGAGACTTAGAATATGTGATGAAACTTGATAGACGTAGAAGTGATGATAATAAATAAATTGACTACAATATGATCTACAAAAATAATGATTAGATTAATATCGCTTAACCAATCAAAAGTGTACATGTGTAAGAATAATAATAATAATAGTAATAGTAAGACTTTCTCTTTCATTCTATTAATTAGTTGGGGACAAGCAAAAAACATGAGTAATTGAAGAGTAAAGTGTAATATTAGTAGAAAAGCGGGGAGACAGGAGAACTTTTAAAGTTGAATAATGGGGGATAGTTGCCAAGTGAAAGTTGGAGTAGACCATAGAAATGTGTGCTCTTTTTATTGGAACTATAGTGTTGTTCAAGGCTTTATAAGGACTAGAAGGTAGTTGTTGTGAACTATGATCAAGAATAGATAAGGTCGGTTACTGGGTGGGTCCAAGCTTGCAGAAAGCTTGAAAAAGGATTAATAGGGCAAGTGCGAAAGGGTAAAATGAAGAATGAAATAGTAAGTAAAACTTACGAATAGCTTGCAAAACCTATGAATAGCTCTAGAGGATATGACGCACCAATGGAATTCTGAGGACTTATGGCACAATTTGATATGACGCATAAATTGATCTAGTGAGGTTACTCACCACCTAACCTTGCTTAAGGGAAAGGATAAGAGTGATATCGAGAGTAAACAAAAAGTGTTTACATAAGGAAGAAAAAGTACTCAAAGAGTGTATTAAGAATGATCTTGATTTGGTTGGTCTTCCTACTAGACCCTTGCCTTTTCTCATAAGTTCGGGTTGACACTTCATCATTAGGTCGGCCTTTCTGCTCGGCTCTTACATAAACCTTACTTCATGGCTTGGAACTTGGTAAAGTTTGGTGACTTGCTTGTTCAGTTCGGCTAGTTGGCATCTTTGCCAGTATTCGACTCTTTCTTTGCCTCTCTATTTATTAGGCAATCCTAATAGCCTCATCCATGGTGTTAAATCGTTGGAGCTTTATAATGTTTTAAATGTCTCTTCTTAACCTACTCAACCTAATAACGAATCTTGAGATTGTTCTAGCTGGTGATTCTTCCACTTAATAACGGATCATAAGCATTTGGAACTCTTGAACATATTTGTCAATAGTTCAGCCTCCTTATCTTGACTCCCAAAGCCGAGTGAAAGTATCTTAGAGATAAGTTTTGGGTACGAACGTATTCCTAAGCATTCTCTTTATCTTAAGCCAAGTGTTAATTTCTTGATAACCCTCTCGTCTTCTCATAGCCTAAAAATTCTTCAACCATATGGTAGTATATCCGAAGAACTCAATAACGGCAGTTCTCACTTTCTCATAATCCTTATATTGATAATAATCAAATACATACTCCACCTTTTCTTCCCAATCCAATTACTCATTAGCATTCCCACATCTATTGAAACTCGGAATCCGAAGCTTCACATGGTTGGATGCTCTGGGGATTCATACATGCTTCTCTTCAAGATACTCTTCTTCCTCTTCATTAAGCTCTCTTAAGTCTATCCTTTGCTTTACTCGTTCACCAACTCCTTTACCTCCAACAGGTTGAGTTAGTGCTTCTAGGAGTTCCCTAAGATTATCATCCATAGTGGACAATTTCATATCATCACTAGTACCAACATTCATATTTGGGTCTATCATTTTTCCTTATAGATTCAAAGCTCAAACAAATACTTTAGAAAGTGAACAATTAACAACATAGCAGTCAAATGAGCACAGTAACTTGCTTTATTTCACACATGCAAAACAAAGTACTACAGAACTTTAAGAAGAACTAACTACAATTCACACAAAACCTCTACTTTAATACCAAGATGTTGCGAATCGTGACCAAGAACAAATAAGGCTGGTCGTTGGGTAGGTCTAAGTTTGTAGAAAGCTTAAACAAGGATTAATGGGGAAAGTACAAAAGAGTAAAATGAAGAATAAAATAGTAAGCAAAACTTACGAACAGCTTCAAAGGATATGATGCACTAATGGAACTTCCTGGACTTACGGCACAATTTGATATGCTACATGAATCGGTCCGATAAGGTTACTCTTTACCTAACCTTGCTTAAGAGAAAGGATAAGAGTGATGCCAATAGTAAACAAACAATGTTTACACAAGGAAGAAAAAGTACTCAAAGAGTGTATTAAGAATGATCTTGATTTGGTTGGTCTTCTTGCCAAACCCTTCTCCCTTCTCATAAGTTTGGGTCGACATTTCATTAGTAGCCTCCTTAATGTTATCATGCTTTTAAATTGATAAAAGTAACTAGCTAATATGAGAAATGACGTTACAAAAAGGGGATTCCATGATTGAGTTACACTATATAAATATAATGGTGGGGAAATTAACATTAAAAGTATAGGAGATTAATATGTAAATGTTAGGTTGTTAAGGTAAGATTTGATAGCACTGTAATTGAGTCACAAACAAATAGGAATTGAAACAAACAAAGGAGTAATATAAAAAGGAATACTTAAATGCCTTGAGGATTATAAATAGAGGTTATAAATAAGTCAAGAAAGCCAAGAAATCAATATGACAGAAGTAATAGTAAGTCGACAAACAAAGGGGCTGTGAAGGATTGTTATAAGTTAAATAAAAGGAAACTTGAGTGAAAGCTTAAAGGACTTAAGTAATTTAGTAGATAGGGTTAAAATTCAATTCAAAGATGGGAAGAATGAGTTTTGCTAACTATGTAAAGGAAAGTAGATACTGATGCTTAACTTAAACAATAAGAGGAGTGGGTAACAACTAAAGCTTCAATTGAACTTAAGGGAAGAAGTATGAAGAGGTTGATATTATAAAAGTATAAATGAATAAAGAGTATATGGAGTTGTTTTAGGATTTATGAATGAACTTTTGAGGATGAAAGTTTTGTTAAGGGGGAAAAGTTGCAAAACCCAAATTTTTCTAAATAAGAAGAAGAGAAATAAGAAAATAATAAATGGTTTTTAGGGCTTGGTATGACTTGTTAATAACTAATGTTTGTAGGGCATTTTGGTCCATTAACATGTGTTTAGAGTATCTCTTAACACATGTTGATTAACTAAAACCCTATCCCTAATGAGAGGACTCAAGGGCTAATTACACGATCCCAAGCTTGAGGACTTATTGCCCTAGTTCACTGAGCTACCTAGAAGGACCTAACTCTAAAAGAAGAAGAGTTCATTCTAGTCGACTTGATATGCATTCCGAGCTCCTCCAACTTGTCCATAATCTCTTAGAAGGAAGAAGTTCCTGTAGAAGTTGACAACTTCCATTTGTACTAAGGTCTGACCTCCCATGAACCTGATCTATTAAATGTTTGAGCCTACACTAGCCCAATGTTAAGCCAACCTATTGAAGCCGAGCTCCCAAATGATGACAATCTCGACAAGTGCTTGTCAAGTTTCCAAGCTACCAAGCTGCTGATTTGATGCTAACCTAGCTAGCTTGACTTTACTTTACATCTAGCACTTGTTTGGACCACTAGATCTAGAGACGGATGTATACCCCACCCTTTAACATATGGACTATTCTATTTCCCACTCTTACTATTTTGCCCTTGCGTTGTATTTGTTTTCTAATTCTAGTATAGGATCTGTTTAGTAAATTGCAAGAACTGAGGACTTACCCTAATTAGGACATATAAACAGTCCTTATTTTAATAACTACATATCAGTATCTTTAATATTCAAACATTTTTCCCTTTGAGTTGAGTGTTTTGCTTACTCTTCTTACTCTTATCTAGCTCATTGTAAGAGTAGACTAGTGGTAAGTAACCTCTTATCACATTTGTACGTCATATCAAGTGTGACTTAAGCTCGTGTGAGGTGTTAGTGTATCATATCCATTATCGGTATATGGGAACCCCTGCTCAAAAGCTTCTACTATTGTCTAGTTTATGGACCATCTTATGGTCAGATCCACTCTTGGTTTGTGTGATACCTTTGCTTATGTGTCCATCCATAGTAGTGCTCGTATCATTTTGATATTAGAGCTTGGTTATATTCATGTTAGTTTTCAGCATTTTGTGTTCTTATGTGTTTGTGTTGTAGTGTTGTTGTGTGAAGTATACTGTGTTGAGGATTAAACTATTGTGGTTGTGTGTAGTGGGTTTTAGTGCAGTGTTTTAAGTATTGGGGAGCCGGTAAAGGATTGCTCTATTTTCCTATGTTTCTATACTCACAAAACAGAGTGTGTATGGAGTATACTAGTTCATAACCATGTTAAGTATTATTGGTTTTGTTCTAGAAGTAGTAAGAGTATGAGATACTAAGTTGTTGTTCGAAGAAGAGTTGAGACAAGGATTTGAGTGAGGATTTGATTGTTCTGAGTGGAGGAGTTAGTATATTGAAATATTGGACAATGTCGAACTTTAGTATCCAAAGAACTATTGGAAACCAAGAGAGTGGTGCCCATAATGGTAGTGGCCATCAAGGGAGTTATACACCAAAGTCAGTTGATGAGAGAATCGATAGGCTCACTGACCTGGTTAAGAGCTTAGTTACTGCTATATAAGGCAATAGATAGCTACTCAGGAATGAGTTGAATAGAGACCATGCAGAAGCTTTACTTAAGTGAGGTAATGGTTGCCTAAGCTAAGCTAATAACCCAATTCGACTACACTGAGTTGGAGGAGTAGAAAGACTTACTCGATGAAGGCTTATAATGGATGAGATAGAAGAAATGGAAGAGGAGTTGGGGAACGATGAGGAAGAATATTATGAAGTGGAAGAATGAAATAACTAAGCTCCTAGAGTGGAAGGTTTTGAGATGCGAATTCTAAGCTTCTCCAGTAGTAATAACGTTGAGGATTTCCTAGATTAGATAGATAAGATTGAGAAGTAGTTTGAGTGTCATGAAGCACTTGGAAATGCTAAGATTAGACTTGCTATGCTAGAATTCATGGAATATGCCACCTTATGGTGGGAAAATTTGCGAGCTACTCAGTATAGAGAAGGAGAAAGAGAACTTAGAGATTAGAATGAGATGAAGAGAGTAATGAAAAGGAGCTTTGTTTCGAGTTACTATTTACAAGATACATTTAAGAGGTTGCAAGAATTAAGGCAAAGAGGCTTGAGTATTGATGCTTATGTAAAAGATTTTTGGATGCTGATGATTCATTGTGAAGTGGTTGAGCTTGAAGACCAAACCATCTCTGGGTTTATTAGTGGATTAAGGTGTGAGCTTGGGGATATTCTGGAGATGAGGGACATTGGCATACTAAATGAAGCAATTCGAGTTGTTTAGACGATATAATGACGTTGGATGAGCCAAATCTCAAGCTCCTATTAGTTGAGCTCCTCAAAGCCGACCTATTCTAAGTAGACTTGTGTGATTGGAACCAAATAAGACTAGTGAAGTCCAACCTATTTCAATTGCTCAACTAGAAGGAAAGGAAGTTACGAGGAAATTCAAGAAGGGATAAAGCTTAGGAAGAAAGACAAGTGAGATCAAATGTTTCAAGTGCCAAGGGTTTGGATACATGGTGGTATAATGACTAAACCAAAGAACAATGATAGTAAAGGGAAAACTGCTGACCATTGAATTCAAAGCACTAACAAGGAAGTTGAAGAGCAAGAGTTTGGGCAGACCAACTTGTCCGAGGAAGAGGAAGTTGTTTATAGGGATGAAGATAATTTCATGCCAATAACTATGGTACTAAGGCAAGTAATGAGTGTGAGTCTAGCACTTAAGAACAAGCAGTGTGAGAACTTATTTCACATTAGGTGCAGTGTTAAGGGGATGTTGTATATGCTCATTGTTGATAGTGGCAACTGCATTAACGCGATGTTTGCATTTATGGTTCAATAATTGAAGCTTCCGACCACACCTCAACCCAAACCTTACAAGCCATAGTAGCTCAGTGATAAGGGAGCCTTATAGATGACCAAGTAAGCTGTAGTGCCAATCTACATTAGAAAGTATGAGGATGGAGTTCTTTATGATATGTTACCTATAAGTGCTTCACATATTCTTCTTTAAAGATCATGGACATTTGACTAACATGTGATCTATGATGGGAAGAGGAATACTTATTCTTTTGAGCATGAGGGAAGAAGGGTGAGATTGGGTCCCATGTCCTCTGAGCAAGTCAAGATTATGTAAGCTCAACTCAGTTGAGCTTTGAAGAAGGAGACCTTAGCAATGACGTGTGTCGAGCTATTGAGGGAATTAAAGCATGAAGAGTTAACCTTCTTGTTGGTCAAGAGGCTACTTGAATCAAAGGTTTTGAATGTCGAACTAGTTGAGGTGAATTATCTCCTTGATGAGTTTAGTGATTTGTTTCCTGATAAACTACTTAAGGGATTGCCTTTGATCCAAAGGATTGAACATGCAACAAACTTGCAGCTAAGAGTTGCACTTCCAAACAAACTAGCATATTGACCAAACCTTGAATAACCTGTCGAGCTTTAGAGGTAGGTTAACAAGTTGATGAAGAGAGGATAAGTTTGGGAATCCTTAAGCCCTTGTATAGTACCAGCTTTATTAGTGCTAAAGAAAGATGGTATGTAGTGAATGTGTATGGATAGCCAAACTATCCATTAGATTACCATTAAGTATAGGTACCCTATTCCTCAACTTGATGACATGCTTAACAAATCGCATGGTATGAGGATCTTTTCTAAGATCGACCTTGATATGCTTAGGAGTTGAGTTGATCACTAGGGCTTATTGTAGGAAGTAGTAACCAGGTGGATACTTTAAAGTATTGAAGAAAGAGGAAAGTGAAGGTCAGCAAACATAAAAGCTTCCATGAAGCTACTCGTAGGATATAACACACCAACGAACACAACATGACTTAGTATTTCGCTTGATATAACGTACAAGTTAATACTAAGGTCCACTTACCACTAATCTTTAGCTACTTAGTGAGATTAGATAAGAGCATAAAAAAGGGGTTGTACCTGGAGAAGGATATCTCATAAGAACAAGAAGATTCATTAACCAGTAAGGCATAAGGTGATTGCGACTATAGTAAAAAGGACTATTTATAGTAAGTCCTTTATGGCAACAATACAATATTATAAAATTAATTAAAGGACAATGTAAGAAGGAGATTCCTAATATATACGAAAAGGGTAAATAAGACAAAAGACAAAAGGGAATAGAGTACAAATGTAAAAAAAGTAAGGGACAGGTGGTAGTTGGTCACTGGGTTCATGTTTTAAGATCTTGAGACACTATGGCTAAATTGAATTGATGTTGGGGTTGTTATTGTTAAGCTACATTGAAAACTACCGAGGTGATTGGGTGAAGTTGTAGCTTAGTAGGATGGAAAAGGGGAGCTTAATGTATAAGGACCTTGGCCTTATCACTTGGTAGGTAAAAAATTAGACAAGAGTCCAATTAGAGCATAATATATGTGTGTTGTGGCTTGGCACTCGGAAGGTCGACAATGACGTTGGTGTTTGAGCAGATTAGAATGTATTGGAGTTAGGGCCTTAGAGAGTTCGCCTACAACTCTTTCATGTATGGGAACTCATCCTTAGTAGGTTGACAAGAGAGTATCCTCCTTGTGAGGGATTATACGCTTCGAAGGTGGGCGTGAGTAAGAGGTTTGGAGGTTAACAATCCATTAGTTCCTTGGGGTGGTTAAAGATTTTCCCTCAAATCTTGGTCATTTTCTTCTTTCAGCACAAAGGGTGTCAAGTCAGTGATGTTGAAAGTAGGAGACAACCCATATCCTTTAGGTAGTTCTATTTCATAGGCATTGTCATTGATACATTTAAGGATCTTGAAAGGACCATCCGACTTGGGGGATAACTTGCTTCTTCTCTTTCTTGGGAATCACTCCTTACTTAGGTGAATCCAAATAAGATCTCCTAAGTTGTAAACAATTCGCCTTCAACCTCGGCTTCCTTACTCTGTTTGTCGAGCCATTATCTTGGCTAATTGTTTGGCAACCTTCTTATGCAATTTCTGAAACTCCTCGACACACTATAGACCTAACTAACTTTCTCCTTGAGAGGTCGAGTTGAAAATCATATCCAATGGTAAGTTTAGATTAACTTTATAGATGACCTCAAAAGGTGATCTTCCTACTAAGCTATGAGTTGAGTAGTTGTAGACAAATTTGAAGAAGGGCAAGCATAGATCTCAATTATGTAAATTCTTCCTAATAGTAGCTCGAAGGAGGTTGCCTACTATTTTGTTCATAACCTTTGTCTGGCTATCTATCTATGAATGGCAAGTAGTATTAAAGATGAGTTTAGTGCCAAGTTTCTTTCACATGTTCGCTAGAGGAAGCTCATAAACTTCAAATTAAGATTTGATATAATACTTGGGATACCATGTAGCTACATGACCTCCTGCAAAAAGAGGTTAACAACAAATAAAGCATCATTGGTTTTGTAGAAAGGGATGAAGTAGCTCATTTTATTGAATCAATTGACCACCACCATAATAGAATCATGTTTCCAAGTTGTTCTAGGTAAGTCAAGCATGAAATCCATGCTTAGATTGATCTATGATTGCTTAGGTATGGGCAAAGGTGTTTATTTTCTATATGGCTCCTTTCTTCTCTTGGCTTACTTGTACATCTTGTACCTTTCAAGAATTTAATGCATGTCCTTCATCATCTTAGGCCAATAGAAGTATTCTTTCAACAACTTGGCAATTCACTTCTCACCAAAATAGCTGGCTAAGCCCTTAACATGGGCTTCTCGAACAAGTAATTCTCTAGTAGAACTATTTGGGAAGCCCATGTTAAGGAATTACTTGTTTTCCCTTCATCAAAAACCCTTCATTAAGATAAAACCCATCCATTACTCATCTAATGTTGCACTTGGCCACTAAGGGTCAAAAGTACGGATCTTGTTCATATTGATTAAATAGAGTACCAAACCTAAGTATTCGAGCTTATAATGTCATGATAAGAACATGTCAATGAGAAAGGACATCGGCAATAGTGTTAAAACTTCCCTTCTTATATTTGACTTTAGCAAAAGGTTTCTAGGTACTCGACCTACTTAGCATGGTATCGAGAGAGTTTTTGTTGTCCTTTAAGATGCTTGAGAGACTTATGATCTATGTAGATAATAAACTCTCTTAACAGTAAGTAATGTTGCTAGTTTTGAAGGGCTCAGATGAGGGCATAGAACTCCTTATCATATGCTAAGTAATTCAGTATGGCACCTTTGAGCTTCTCGCTGAAATATACAGTTAGATAACACTCTTACATGAGAATAGCTCTAATGTTGACTCTTAATACGTCACATTCTAGCTCAAAAACCTTGCTAAAGTTAGGAGTATTAGCACTAAGGTGGAATTTAACTTGGATTTAATCTTATCAAAAGTCTTCTAAGCTTTCTTAGACCATTTGACTTTAGAGTTCTTCTTAATCAGCTCAGTCAATAGGGTAGCTATGGAATTAAAGTTTTGAATAAATCTTCAATAAAACAAAGTTAAACCATAAAAACTCCTTACTTCAGCAACATTGGTCAACGTCGACCATTCAAGAATAGCTCAGATTTTCTCATCATCAACTTTGATTCCATTGCCAAAGACAATATATCTGAAGAATACTATCTTGCTTTGACAGAATACGCATTTCTTTAAATTGTTGAAAAATTTCTCTGTTCGTAGGATATCAAATACATATCTTAAGTGTGTGACATGAGAAATGAGGTCAGCACTTTATACGAAAATATCATCAAAGTAGATAACAACACATTTAATAATCATAGGTCTTAAAATATGATTCATAAGTTGCATAAAGGTGTTCGGTGTGTTTGTCAGCCTAAAAGGCATCACTGACCACTTAATTAGACCGCCCTTCATTTTGAAAGTAGTCTTCTACTCATCTTTTGATCTCATTCGAATCTAGTGGTAACTACTCTTCAGATTAACCTTTTAGAATATTCGTGCACTATGCAACTTATTAAGCATATCATGTAATCATGGGATTGGATATCGACAGTGATCTTATTGATAGCTTAACTATCAGTGTACATTCTCCATGAGCCATTCTTCTTTTGCACTAGGACAGCTCGTACGGCATAAGGGGTCATGCTTTCTGAGACATATCTACACTAGATCAACTCATCAACTTGTTTCTTCAGCTTGGTTGCTTGCTTGGGATTGAGCCTATAGGCAGATTGGTTAGGTAAAGCAGTTCTAGGCTGGAGGTCAATGCAATGTATTATACCTTTGACAAGGGGTAAACCTCTTAGTAACTCAGTAGGAAACAAGTTAACATATTCTTGGAACAATGTCTACACCTCGGTAGGTAATGCTTAGATCTCTTTAAGCTCAAGTATTCTCTTGACCAATAAGAGTACAAACTCCTCCTCCTTAACATCCCTATAAAACTATGCTCTTGAAATCACTAAGGACTTCTTTTGCAAGGAATTGGAAACCTTGACTTGAGATTCCTAAAAATCTCTCGGGCTCATGGGAGTTTGTACAACCTTCTTCCTATCTTTTTAGAACATAAAAGTTTTCCTTTATCTATCATGGAGCACTTTCAAATTGAATAGTTAGGGTCGGTTAAGTAGTATGTGTGAAGCACATATGGGTAAGACATTGCACAACATCTCTTTTGTATATCTGTCGTTGATAGTGATCGGCACTTTAACTTGCTCGAAAACAGGTAAGCCTCCCTTCTCATTAAGCTAGTGGATCTTATAGGGCTTGTAATGAGAATAGTTTGGAAACTTTAGAGCCTTCACCACTCTTTATGCTATGATGTTGGTACAACTCCCTCTATTGATGATAAAAGTGCATAGTTTGTCATTCACTTGGTAGATTGTATGGAAAAGATTCTCTCTCTATTAATTCTCATCAAAGGTAAAGGTATTGAGAGATCTTTGTACAACTATACAATAGTCTCCCATTTCAAGTTGAGTTAAGGTGTCAGAATCTTCTTGAAACTCTTCTAGTAGTTTGTTAACTCCTACTTCTTCTTCCTTGCCTTCACTAGTACTCTCTACTTTAAACTAAAGCTTATCTCCCTTCATGGTCATGACACATTGGTTTGGGCATTAACTAGCTATGTATCCAAAACTAAGGCACTCGAAACACTTGATTTCTTAGGTTTGTCACCCTAAGCTTTATCTTCAGTCCTTCTTGACCTCAGGCTCCTCAACCTTAGTCTTACCTTTGCTATCATTAGGTCGGCTTAGCATCTAACCTTGCCAGGTGACCTCGGAACTGTATTGAGCCTTATCATATCCAGGTTGGCTTGGCATACCAGTTTTGCTCAATAAGCCAAGTTGGTTATTCTATGCTCGACTGAGCTGATTACGCCTTTACCTCTTGTTCTGTTGTGCTACTCGGATGGTCTCATCCAGATTTCTAAGCCTTTATACTTCTACTACATTACCCATCTTAGATCTTAATTGAGAAATGAACCTGGCTATTGTCTGTGCTTTTGGCTTATCAACATCACATCGTATGATCAGCAGTTGGAATTCTCTTACATACTTGTTTTTTGATCGGCTACCTTATCTGGATTCTTAGAGATGTCGGTAAATGTCTTGCTCATGGTGTTTTGGAATAAATCTACTCCTTAGAACTCTCTTTATCTTCTTCCAAGTTTGAATTTCATGTTGGGCTCATTGACGTACATTCTGCAACTACTTCCATTACATTGTTGCATACGTATAAAATTCTAAAGTAACTACTTGAATATGTACTAAGTCTTTATAATCATAGAAGTCAAATATTTTCACAATTTTCTCCTCCCAATCTAGATAGAAATCAACACTACCAAACCCATTAAAGCTTGGAACTTACACTTTAAGATGTTTGGCTCCTTAGGGGGCACGAAGCTTGTGCTCTTCAAATCCGTCAGACTACTATGCCTCTTCCCCATACTCTTTAACTTCATCTAACTTAAGTCTCCTCCTTGTAAATCTCTCAACATATCGAGGTAGAGCTAGGTTCACATTAATGGCCTCTGGTGCTCTATGCTCAACCATTAGTCTTCTCGGCCTATCTCTCACATCTTGGCCTCATTCATCGATTCTCTCCTAAGACCTAGTCTCTACTACCCTCTATATAGATATAACTAAATTGGCTACTATACCAGTAAGGTTTTGCAATTACTCTTCAATAGTTCATAAGGTCTGTTAGGTAACATAGCGGCAACCATGGGCATCACTTTTAGCATAATTAATCTCTCCTTGAGAGTTGGGATTCAACATTTTCAATACAAAACTTCAGGAAGTCTACTACTCAACAGAGATTACACACACCTTTGGTAATATGATATCGCATAGTAACTCTGGAACTTGCTTTGTTTTTCTCCTAGTAAAACAGAATATAACATAACACATAACTATAACAAAAAGACAACTACTACAATACTTAGCTCTTATTCATAACCTCAAAGCTTTGATACTAGGATTATATATTATGCCTACGAGTTGAGTTTATCATTAGGACTTATAGTAGGAAGCAGTAATCAGGTGGGTCCTTCAAAGTATTGAAGAAAGAGGGAAAGGGTAGGTTGACAAACACAATAGCTTCCATAAAGTTGCTCGTAGAATATGATATACTAATGAACACAATACAACTTAGTACTTTACCTTAAATGATGTATAAGCTAATATTAAAGTCCATTCGCCATTAATCTTGAGTTACTCGACGAGATTAGATAAGAGAGTGAGAAAGGGAATGTACTTAGAGAAGGATATCTAACAAGAACAAGAATATTCATTAACTTGTAAGGTATAAGATAATTACGACTATAGTAATAAAGACTATTTATAGTAAGTCCTTTAGGGGAAAGATACAATAATGGAAAATTACATAAAGAACAATGTAAGAAAGAGATTCCTAGTATATACAAAAAGGGTAAATAAGACAAAGGATAAAAGGGAATATACTACAAATGTCTTAAAAGTAAAGGATAAGTGGTAGCTAGTCAGTAGGTTCATGTCCTGGGACCTTGGGATACTATAGCCGAATTAAACCAATGTTGGGGTTACTATTGTTGAGCTGTGCTAAAAACTATCAAGGTGATTGGGTAAAGTACAACTTAGTAGGATGGAAAAAGGGAGCTTGGCGTATAGGGACCTCAAGCTTGTAACTCAACAAGTTGGCAACTCAACAAGAGTCCAAGCAGAGCATAGTGTACACGTGTTGTGCTTTAGTACTCAGAAAGTTGGCACTTGGTAGGTTGGTAACTACGTTGGAGTTTGAGCAGAGTAGAGTGTATTCGAGTTGAGGCCTTAGAGAGTTTGCCTATAGCTCTTCCATATATGGGAACTTGTCATCGATAGGTTGACAAGAGAGTATCCTTCTTATGAGGGATTGCAATCTTTAAAGGCGGGTACGAGTGAGAGGTCTGAAGGTCGACAATCCATTAAACCTAAAGTTTAAGTATCATTTGATCAGAATGTGAGAAGGAGATGAGTGGAATACTGTATTCAAGACTCGTCATGGGTTATATGAATGGCTCGTAATGCCATTTGGTTTATCAAATATACCAAGCACATTTGTGGGACTAATGAAACATGTACTTCGAGAAATGATAGGAAAGTTTGTTATTGATTCCTTTGATGATATTCTTGTTTACAATCCCTACCTAAAGACATATTATGAGCATTTTCGAGCTGTTTTTTCTAAGCTTTGAGTGGAAAAGTTGTATGCTAACCTAAAGAAGTGTGGCTTTTGTCGGCTTGAAGTAACCTTCTTAGGATTTGTTGTGAGTGGAGGAGGTATTCGGGTTGATGAAGAGAACCTACAGGTGATTATTGAGCGGCCAGTATTGACCTATTCGATTAGCATTCGTAGTTTCTATGGACTAGCATCATTCCATCGCCACTTCTTAAAGAACTTCAATATTATCGTAGCTCTACTTATCGAACTATCAAAGAAGAACATTGAGTTCAAATGGGGAGACAAAGACAAACATAGCTTTGATAAAGTAAAAGAAAAGTTGACTACTGCCCCTATCCCAGCTCTTCTGAGCTTTGACAAAGTCTTTGAAATAAAATGCGATGCGTTTGGATTGGGCATAGGCACTATGCTGATGTAGGAGGACTAACATATTACCTATTATGGTGAGAAGCTTTGAGGAGCTAGTTTCAATTATTCTATGTATGATAAGGAATTCTACTCCTTAATCTGAGCTTTGACTATCTAGCAATATTATCTGTTATTGAGGAAATTTATGATCTATACATATCATGAATCATTGAGATATCTAAAAAGTCAACCAAAGTTGTCCAAAAGACAAGCTAAATGGGTTGAATTCATGGAGGGGTTTTCTTATGTGTAAAGTACAAGAATGGCAAGAACAATGTGGTAGCTGATGCCTTATTACGATAACATTCCCTCTTGACTGAGCTCCAAACAAGGCTCCTTAGATTCTCCGTCATCAAGAGTTTGTATGTCGATTATACACATTTTGGTCCAATCTATGCTAAGTGCGAGGAAAGGTGAGCTATTGATGACTACTACAAAGAGGATGGATACTTGTTCAAAAAAGGAAAATTATGTATTCTGACTTGTTCTATGTGAGAATTACTAGTATAAGAAGCATACAGAGAAGGAATATCTAGCTGCTTTAGAAAGACTAGGACCCATGAAGTGCTTACTTCAGGATTCTTTTGGCTAAAGATGATGAAGGATGTGCAATCTGTATTGGAAAGGTGTACTACCAGTAGAAAAGCCAAGAGCTAACCTAAATAAGGATCCTATTTACCATTGCTTGTCCTAACTAAACCTTAAACTGAGTTGAGTATTAACTTTGTATTAGGGCTACCACGAACATCTTGAGGGAATGAGTCCATCATGGGGGCCGTGGATTGATTCAGTAAAATGGCACACTTTGTGCCATGCAATCGAATTGACGATGCTCCAACTATTTCTTTTCTCTTTTTGTGGGAAGTGGTGAAGCTGCACAAAGTGCTAAGGACTATAGTGTTAGATTGAGATCTCGAATTCCTAAGCCATTTTTGGAAGACACTTTAGAAGTGCCTAGGGACTAAGTTGTTATTTAGCACCTCTTTTCATCTACAGATGGATGATCAAATTGAGATCATTAATCGAACGCTAGGCACCTTACAAAGAGTTGCAGTTGGAAGGAGCCAAACTGATTAGGACCTATACTTATCTATAATCAAGTTTGTCTACAATAGTACAACTTACAGTGTCATTGAGAAGTCACTATTTTAGGTCACATATGGATATAATCCTAAACTTCCACTTGACCAGATCTGATACGGACTCATGGATGAACACATGAACCCAATATCACACGTAACCAAAGGGGGTGGGTCTAAGCTGTAAGATGGCTTGAAAAGTAAACGATAGTCGAGGGAGAGCAGGGGTTCCTATACATCGACGCTAGATATGACGCACTAATGCCTCACATGAGCTCAGGTCACACTTGATATGACGTACAAGTGTGGCTGGAGGTCACTCGCCATTAGTCCATATTCAAATGGGCTAGATAAGAGTAACTCAAGAGTAAGAGGATACTTAACTTGAGAGAAGATAAAAAGTCTAGTATATTCTTTTGTATATATTTTTGTGGCTATTACATTATGTGACTATTTATAGTATCCTGTTAGGATAAGTTCTATGTCATAAATAATTACAAAAATGAATTCCTATTTGCTAAACAAAAAAAAAAAAAGGAAATTACTATATAGGGAGACACGAAATTGTGCACAGTGAACGTCGATTGTTAGTAAGGATAGTACGGTTGTCAGTAAGGACAATGCGTACGCGTTTTCACTATGATTCTGATAGTCTTGTGGTTTGAGCAGGGGTGGGCCTCTATTCAAGCTTGTTCAATGACAGAAAGGGCTGGATTGTGGTTAGTTTAGGGACAGCTCATCTTGGGTTAGCCTCGGAGGGTTAGCTACTGATAGTCTTGGTCAACCTCAGTACAATGGAGATTGCTGTACTCAGATTTGGCGCTTGGACTATGGTTTAGTAGAGGGTTTAGGTCGGCATGCTAGTTGATCACCTCGGCAACATCTTAGATAGCATAGAAAGTAAAGTAGCTTGGTAGATTAGACTGGGGTAAGCACTGCTCCTCAATGCTTAACTCACCTTGGATAGCTCGGCAAACAACTTGAGAGAGCTTCGAGCTCGGAAGCATGTAATCAATCCTTGATCCCTATCATCCCCTTTGGGTTGTTTGAGATTTGGGATCAAATCTGGTTCTGTTCCTAGTTGTTTGTCCTCGGGAGTGTAAGGTTAGAGATAAGCAAAGTTGAAGGAGTCCAAGGCTCCATATCCTTCAGGTAATTCAATCTTATAAGTGTTAGGATTGATCTTTTTAAGCACTCTGAAAGGTCCATCGGCTTTAAGAGATAACTTGCTCTTCCTCAAGTTTAGGATTCGTTCCTTGCTCAAGTGTATCTAGATCAAATCGCTTAGTCGAAATTCCCTCTTCCTTCATCCTCGGCTTCGTTTCTTAAGCTTAATAGTGGCTTGACCTAATTGCTCTACAACCTTTTGGTTCATGGCTTTAATGGCCTCAACTCTCTCGACGGCTGGCCGGTCTTCATCAAGCATCGGTTGGGGTGCTTGGTCTAATGGCAGTTCAAGGTTGAACCCATAAGCAACCTTGAATGGAGACATGCTTGTTACGCTATAGGCGGTCTAGTTGTATGCGAACTCAATTATTGGTAGGCATAGATCCTAGTCGGCCATGTTTTGTTCGACAAAAACTCATAGCAAAGTTCTTACATTCTATTGACAATTTCGGTCTGTCCATTGGTTTGTGGGTGGCAGGATGTATTGTACAGCAGCTTGGTTCCCATTTGCCTCTATAATGTCCTCCAAAAGTGGCTCATGTACTTAGGGTTTCGGTTTGAAACAATGGTCCTAGGGATTCCGTGTAACTTGATTACTTCCTACAAGAAAAGAAAAGAGATAGTTGAAGTGTTGTTAGTTTTGGAAAAGGGAACAAAATGTGCCATCTTGCTAAATTAATCTACAACTACCATGATAAAGTCCTACCCTTGGGACGTCTTTAGCAATCTTAACATGAAATCCATACTCAACTTGAACCATGGTTTGGTCGGGGTCGGCAAGGGTTGGTAATGTCCTTACTTGGCTTGACTCTTCACTTTTCGGCAGGTTGTACACCTTTTTAGCATGGACTGGACATCTCTCTTCATCCTTAGCTAAAAAAATCTAGAGGATAATACCTCATAAGTTTGGCATTGGCCAAAGTGTCCTGTTAATCCCCCTCCATGAGCCTCACGCACTAACAATTTTCGCATGGAATAGATTGGGATACATAGTCTTGATGGTTGAAAAATCAAGTAGCCTCGTTTGTAGCTTGGTTTAGAGGGTATGTTGTCTCGATAGGGCGTCAACCACTACATTATTCTTTCCGTTCTTGTATTTTACAACATAAGAAAACCTTCCATGAATTTAACCTACTTAGCTTATCTCCGAGATAACTTTGGTTGGCTCTTCAGATATCTCAAGGATTCATAATCGGTGTAGATCACAAATTCCTTAGGTAGTAAATAGTGTTGCCACACTGTTAGGGCTTGGATTAAGGAGTAGAACTCCTTGTTGTAGACGGAGTAGTTGAGTGTAGCTCTTCGAAGTTTCTCACTAAAGTAAGCAATAGGTTAGCCTTACATTTTATTTTAAATATCTTGTTGAAGCTCGGCAAAGCTAAGACGGGGGCTGTAGTTAGCCTCTCTTTCACTTCCTTAAAATTCCTCCCCTCTTTCTCACCCCATTTGAATTCAACATTCTTCTTTGAGAGTTTGGTGAGTAGGGCCACAATCGCACTGAAGTTCCTAATGAATCGATGATAGAATGTCGCTAGGCGGTGAAAACTTCTCACATCAACAGAACATGTTAGCTTAGGCCATTTTATGATCGCTCTTATCTTCTCTTCATCAACTCAGATGCTACCTTCGCTTATAACAAATCATAAGAAGATCACCTCAAAATGGCAAAAGTCACACTTCTTCAAATTGGCGTAGAGATGTTCAGCTCAAAGTATCGTAAGCACTTGTTGGAGATGTTTTCAATGAGTCTTCAGGTCGAGACTGTACATTAGAATGTCAGCAAAATAAACCACGACAAACCTTCTTAGTAATTCTCGGAGCACATGATTCATAAGTCACATGAATGTGCTTGGCGCATTGGATAGTCCAAATGGCATTACAAGCCACTCATATAAACCATGTCATGTCTTGAATGTGATTTTCTACTCTTCTCCTTCACGCATTCGGTTTTGATGGTATCCAGATTTGAGATCGATCTTGGAGAACGTTTTTGCTCCACTTAACTCGTCTAGCATATCATTAAGCCTAGGTATGGGATACCTGTACTTAATGGTGATTCGATTGATGGCTTGGCTATCCATACACATCCTCCAATAATCATCCTTGTTTAGCACTAACAAGGTCAACACGGCACAGGGGCTCAAGGACTCTTGCACATACCCTTTCTTCATGAGGTTGTCTACTTGCCTCTATAGTTCGTTAGCCTATTCAGGGTTTAGCCTATAGGTAGGCTTGTTCGGCAGTGCGGCTCTTGGCTATAGATCAATCACATGCTCGACACCTTAGATTGAAGGTAGACCCTCTGGTAGCTCCTCTGGAAATAGGTCGGCAAAGTCCACCAGTAGGGTTTTTACCTCGATCGACAGCTCTTCCTCCTTGGGTCTCATCTCCAAAAGCCTCATGACAAGCAGATAGGTTAGTCCTTCTAGCTCCATTTCTTTTTTCAGTTTGGCTTAGGTCAGCACCAAAAGCCTCCTTCTTCAGGGTTCGGCTAAGTTGGGACTACATGACTTTTACCTGTTCGGCATTCATGGGACTCAATTTCAATCTTCTTCCTTCATACTCTACAGAACATGTGTTCCTCCTACTATTATATATAACTGCTCGGTCAAACATCCATGGTCGTCCAAGTAAAAAGTAGGACAAACTCATGGGCAACACATTACAAAGCACTTCATCTCGATACTTGCCTATACAAATCGGCATAGACACCTATTTGTTCACTTGTAGGGCTCCCTTATCACTGAGCTAATGAAGCTTGTAAGGTTTCGGGTGAAGCATGGTCGGCAATTTTAGCTACTAGACCATAAATGTACAGGCTACATTAGTGCAGCTCCCACTATCAATGATCAGCGCGCATAGTGATTCATTTACCTTGCACTTAATATGGAAGAGATTTTCTCTTTACTTGTCTTTAGGTACATGATTGATACTCATTGTCCTCCTTAACACTAGAGTAATTGGCATGAAGTTGCCTTCCTTATTGTAGTTAACTTTCTCCTCGGATAGCTCAGTTTGTTTATCCTCCTTTGACTCCTTTACTTCCTCATCAGTACTATCGACTTCAACGGTTAATGCCTTGCCTCTGATCACCATTGTTTGCCTATTTGGATACTGAACGGCCATGTGTCCAAATCCTTGGCATTTGAAACACTTGATCTCACTCGTCTTCCTCCCTAAACTCTGGCCTTTCTGAAACTTCCTCGATGGTTCCTTCTCTTTTGCTCAGGTAGTCTGACCATGTCGAGTCTCAGTAACCTTGCTTGGTTCCATTCGGGCAAGTTTGCTTAGAATAGGTCGGCTACTACCAGGATGGTTGATGGTTGGTCAAAATCTTCCTGTTTGGTGTCTTTCTATCCTCTAAGCGGCTCAGATTGCATCATCGAGCGTTCTAACATCCAAGGTTTCTAAGACATCCCTAATCTCATACTTCAATCTGCCAATGAATCGAGACATAGTTTGGTCTTCTAGCTCCACAACTTCGCATCGGATCATTAGCATTTAGAACTTCTTAACGTAAGCATCTACACTTGATCCTCCTTGTCTCAGTTCTTGTAGTCTCTTGAAGGTATCCTGTAAATAATAGCTTGGCATGATCCTTCTCCGCATAACTCTCTTCATGTCATCCCAACTCTTAATCTCTCGTTCTCGTTCTCCTTCCCTTCTTTTGGTAGCTTATAAGTTCTTCTACCATAAGGCGGTATAGCCGGTGAACTCCAACATAGTTAGCTTAACCTTTACATTTTCAGGCACTTCGTGGCATTTAAATTACTTTCCAATCTAATTTACCCAATTTAGGTAATCCTTGGCATAACCACTTCTAGAGAAACTTGGAATACACATCCTTAATCCCTAAACTCTAAGGGCTTGTACATTCCTTTCCTTAGGTTCATAGTACTCTTCTGCCTTATCACCCCCATCTACTTCCTCCTCAATCTCTTTAAGTACTAGTCTTCATCTAGCATCCCTACTAATTCCTTCAACTCGAGGTAGTCGAGCTAGGGTGTTATCTTGGCCAAACTGACCATTGCCTCGGCCGTATTGTTCATGTTCCTTCGTGTGGTTGTTTCTAGCTCGCTGTCTGTCTTTTTGGATGACAGTCACTAGACTAGTTACCAAATCGGTAAGCCTATCCAAGCAATCACTCATTGATTGAGGTGAGAAGCTTCTTTCTTATCCTTAGCTATGTCGAGTATGACTTTCTTGGTTTCCCAAAGTTGCTTGCACACTTGAATCTGACATTGATGTTAACTTCACAATGATAACTTCACAACAATCACAGAGTCAACTACACTTTATTTTAGTGTAACGAAAATAGGGGAAAAACAGAGTACAAAATGCTTCTCACTATTAAACTTTAAAGCTAATAATAGAACTACTATCACACGAGAGCGGTGATAAACTATTAAAAGAATACAGTAGTAGGATCTAGCTTCGAATGTAGCTAAGCTCTAATACCAAGATGATACAAACTCGTGGATGAACACACGAACCCAATATCACATATAAGCAAACGGGGTAGGTCCAAGCCGCAAGATAGCTTGAAAAGTAAACGATAGTTAAG
Organism: Lumnitzera littorea; assembly: GCA_024138015.1. Taxonomy (NCBI): domain Eukaryota; kingdom Viridiplantae; phylum Streptophyta; class Magnoliopsida; order Myrtales; family Combretaceae; genus Lumnitzera; species Lumnitzera littorea. Next base: position 29,434,500 of record JAMXBB010000004.1, on the reverse strand, counting down.
GGAGAACAGGGGTTCCTATGCACCGATATTGGATATGACGCACCAATGCTTGACATGAGCTTAGGTCACACTTAATATGACGTACAAGTGTGGCCGGAGGTCACTCGCCACTAGTCCACGCTCGAATGGGCTAGATAAAAGTAACTCAAGATTAAGAGGACACTTAGCTCGAGAGAAGGTAAAAAGTCTAGTGTATTCTTCTATATATATTTTTGTGGCCGTTATATTATGTGATTATTTATAGTACCTTGTTAGGGCAAGTTTTATGTTATAGATAATTACAAAAATGAATTCTTATTTGCTAAATAAAAAAAAAAGGAAATTACTATACATAGAGACACGAAATCATGCGTAGCGAACGTCGTTTGTCAGAAAGAACAGTACGGTTGTCAGTAAAGACAGTGCGTACGTATTTTCACTATGATTCTAACAGTATTGTGGTTTGAATAGGGGTAGGCCTCTGTTTAGGCTTGTTCGGCGTAAGAAGTGGCTAGACTGTGGTTAGTTTAGGGACGGCTCATCTTGGGTTGGCCTCGGAGGGTCAGCTCTTGATAGTCTTGGTCGGTCTCGGTACAATGGAGATTGTTGTATTCAGATTTGGCGCTTGGACTATGGTTTAGTGGAGGGTTTGGCTCGACATGTTGGTTAATCAACTTGGCAACAACTTGGATAGCATGGAGAGCAAAGTAACTTGACAGATTGGACTGGGGTAAGCATTACTCCTCGACGCTTAACTCACTTCAGATAGCTCGGCAAACCACTTAAAAGAGCTCTCAAGCTCGGGAGCATATAATCGGTCCTTGATCTCTATCAAGATCCCTTTACCTAGTTGCCTTGAAGATGAATAGGTTATCGAAAGGATAGAGCCATCTAAGCAATGCACCAGAAGGTCATGGAACATCTAACCTAAGCTTCTTGCAAGCTCGAGAGAACAGTCTAAGGATGAAGAGCAAGAGAATTTTAGTCCAATGATCTAGTATGGATTCACTTCAGTAAGGATCGATTCCCTAATCTAAAGAAAAGTAAGTTGTCTCCGTGAATAGATGGACCATTTAAAGTGATTGAGAAGATTAACCCCAATACCTATAGAGTTAAATTACTAGGGGAATATGGAGTCTTCGAGTCTTCAACATTGCTGATCTTCACCTGTACTTCTCAAGGATGAGTTACCTAAAGTTGACCAAGATTTGATCCCAAATCTTAAACAACCTAGATGGGATGATAGGAATCAAGGTCTAATTACAAGATCTCAAGTACAAGGACTTGCTACCCTTATTTATTGAGTTGCCTAAAAGGATATAACTCTAGAAGAAGAATAGTTCCTTCGAGTTGACCTGATATGCGTTTCGAGCTCCTCTAACCTATGTATAATCTATTAGAAGGAAGAAGTTCTCACGAAAGTTGGCAACTTCCATCTATATTGAGGTTCATACTCCCATGAACTTGATCTATTAGATGTCTAATGCTATTGATCTAATGTTAACCTTGCTAGCTTAACTCTACTCTTCATCCAACACCCGTTTAGACCACCAAATCGAGAGGCATAAACATGTCCTACCTCTAACGTTCGTACTGTCATTGCTAGAATATTCCATCTCTCGCTCTTACTTTTTTGCCTTTACATTGTATTTATTTTCTAATTGTAGTATAGGATCTTTTTAGTAAATTGCAAGAACCTAAGACTTATCCTAATTAGGACGCATAAATAGTCCCTATTGCAATAGCCACATATCAGTATCTTCAATATTCAAACATTTTCCCCTTTGAGCTAAGTGTTTTGCTACCTCTTCTCACCCTTATTTTGCCCATTATGAGCGTAGACTAGTGGTGAGCAAACTCTTGTCACATTTGTGCATCATATCAAGTGTGACTTGAGCTTTTGTAAGGTGTTGGTGCATCATAGCCATCGTTAGTATACGGGAACTCTTGCTTAAAAACTTCGATTATCATCTAGTTTTTGGACTATCTTGTTGTTCAGACCCACCTTAGTTCATGTGATGCCTTTACTCGTGTATCCATCAATAGTAGTGCCTATATCACCTAATCTCCGTTCTTATTCATTGCTTAACTTTAACAATAGCAAACTCCCAAGCTAATATCAAAACTTTAGATCAAAATTCAGATTCTTGACTTAAGGGTATTAGAAATCATAAAGAAGAGAAGGAAATGTAAAGAAATAAGAAATCTTGGTAAGTTCTCTATCATATAATAGAAAATTCGTAATTCTCCAAAGAAGGGTGCTAAACCCTAAGTAAAATTTCATTTTTTATCATTTTAGGAGTGGATTTTCAAGCTTTTGGTGTTGTCTTATAAAGGAAACATATAAGTAATCTCAAATCTTTGTTTTCCTATCGATCTTGTGATTTTAAGCAAGTTAAGATTTTATACATTGATAGATCTTTGAAGGATGAAGTTGTTTAAAGTGAAAAAAAGGGGTTGTGATTCACTAATGGTGATTTTAGGGGGTGTTGGAGCATTATGAAGTGGGAATTGTTGTTGGATGGTGTTAGAAGTAGTGCTTTGGAGTGAAAATTTCAAATTATGGGAAACACAACCATAATCACAAGTGTAATCTTGACCATGATCTTTGTGAGCTTGTTGAGGCGAAGTTTAGGTGTGAAAAACTAAAGGAAATTATGGTTAAGATGATCAAGGATAAGGTTCATGGTCATGATCCAAGTTGTATACATGTTGAAAGAACATGACTAAGTTCATGGTCATGATCCTTAGATGTGAACCTGTAGTTTTTCCTTTTCCTTTTGTTTCTTATCCTTCTAAATCATTAACCTAATTCTAAACTTGTTTAGGAGTTTAACATGGTTTTAAAACCTTGGGTTACACTAAAATCTAGATTTAAAAATTTAGAAGATAAACAAAAGAACCAAGCAAAGAAAAGAAAACGTAGAAAACACTAAAATCTTTACATTGTACATCAAGTGTGGAATCTTGAAAGGACTTCGAACATAGATATTACTAGCTGTTCTTCAAATTCAAATACAAGATACATATTTGCTTGCTATGCTTATTTAGAATAGATATTTAACTAGAATTAATTTAAATTTGAACTTAATGAATTTTATGCTACTCGTGCTTATCCACTTTGACCTCCCCCAGGTAAGGTCTAAAAGGGTGGTGAGGCATTTACTAATTGTATGAAACTTGCCTTATGGGGGTTCTATATTGAGATGACCCAACTAGATTGTAGGAAAGGTTACTATGGTGATAGGTAGGACCCACACCAGTATTTATGTATTATATATATTGCTTATCTAAGAGTCATGAGTTACCCTATGTCTTAGGACACTAAGACTGTGTTAGTTGGTAGCTAATAATTAAGATAATAAATGGTACTTATTGCATTAGCTGTTATGGTTATGCATGTGACTTGTTGGTAGTATGTATCATGCGTATGTGTTTGTTGTATTCCATATTGGGCTTCGGCTCACATCGTATTAATTTTTCATTTACAATGTTTAATTGTTTTGGATTTGATTGTCAAGTTTACCATGATGGGAAGCAGTGACTAGAGTTTCAATATGAATATATATATTGAAATTGAGTTAAGATAGTTATAGTTTATTTCACCACTAGTAAATATTTAGAGTGTTATAAAATTTGTTTGGAAGTTATTCTAGATTTATTTGAAGAACTAAATTACATTGGAAATGTTTGGAGATTTTGATTGATGATTTTGGAGATTTTAGTATTTGTGTATGCCTAACGTATCGATAAATGATAAGGATATGTGGCAAATTGTAACACTTCGAGTTCTGGGGTGTTATGGTAAATTATAATGAAATTAGATTATTTACATTTCTATTAACAATTATGAACAAACTAAGTTAGGATTCAATACATACATCAAGGAATAGCTATGGAGAGATGAAATTAGGAATTAGGTAAAATTAAGATGAGGATGAAATGAAAAAACTAAAATTTTAACTTTCAATATGGAATTTCATTCACACTCAAGCATTGGACTCTAATGGTCTTGTTTACTAGGAATAGGATCCCAAGATAAGATACAATAAAAAGATGACAACGACAACAACAATAATAATAGTAATGAAATTCTATATCCATTCTTTATAAATTACCATATAGTCATTTGAAGGAATTGGATATTTGGAATAAAATATAAGAAATGGATTCTAAAATAGGAAGCTAAATAAGGTCTAAATTTGTACAAAACTTTCACTTCAATACAACAATATAAGCTATTAAGCCTCAAACTAGAAAGTCGTAATAGTTTCGCTATGTAAACCAACCTATACTAGAAGCTAGTTGCTTTAGTTGCTAATGTAGGTTTAACCTACAAAATAGTCTTGCTATGTAAACCAACCTACACTAGAAGCTAGTTGCTTTAGTTGCTAACGTAGGTTTAACCTACAAAAGGCACCACTTCATAGATTGGAAGCACCCCATTTAGTACTTAATAAGAATCAACCTGTCGTATAACTTTCAAAAATAGATTCTGAAAATAATTTTTATAACTTAAATTTCGAGTAAAAATCAAGTTAAAGTTGTATGAAAGATAAGGTCTTGTATTTAATAAAAATTTCAAAAAGTACATTGTTACGGAAAGATACAGTGTTTATTAAAATTTTACTAAAATTCACAAGCTTGCAAAGTATGGAATAAATTTCATTGATTGAAAACTAAGGATCATCTGAGAAGAGTCTATTAGTTTTCTTAGAAGTTAGTACAGTCAATAAATCAAATAGAAATCTAGTCAAGTAATCTTGAGTCTCACTCCTCGACCCATTCTTTAGTCTTCTGAAACTTGGAATAGTACTAGTGAGTCTATTGGGAAAACTTCCAAAACAATTACAAGAGAATGAGTAATAACTTATTTAGTAAGTGAGATAGAGATAGTAGTACATATCTGACACAAAGTAACCAAGGTTTTTAGGTAAGTTTAATTAGATCTAATTCATGATCATACAAATGCTATCGCACGACATTGACTAGTTGTAGTGAGATCAGAGAAATTACACCCGTTTTAATCTAAGTTTTGCGGAGTTTAATGCTGCATACTCGTGAATTTGGTTACCAAATCGGGGCTTATGCAACGGAGAACACGCTTCACCTAAAACTACCTTTGAACCATGGACCCCAACTTGGCTGCGACCTCCTCTCTTATCAGTTAATTCGACTTAAGGTAGAGAGAGGACCATTTTTGCTATCATCAACAAAAGGATTTGAGTTTGGCCTATACCTCTTAATCTTTTTCCCTTAATGGGTTGTAATGCAAGTTCAATTAGTAATTAAGCCGAGTTTGGGTTAGATTGCTTTTAGGGTGATCAAGCAAATTCAAATAATTCGAAGCATGTAATATCATGAAGAAATCAACACATCAATCTAGCACTCAAATAGCATAATAGTATTTACACATACACATTACATGCATACAGGAAACTAACTTACAACTACAAACAAAACATATACTAAGGTCTTTAAGTATTCTTAAACAACACTTCAAAGTGCAATGAAACATTGATTCTACTTATCTAGATACTGATGCTCATTCTCCTTATGTGTTGCTTTCATCTTCCTTTATTATCCTTAAAATTAATGTAACATCTTTAGTTTCTATAATATATATAGTATTTGAGTTCAATTCAACATTTATATATGTTCCTTAATTGTGTTAGATGGGTTTCCTAAGGTGTTTATTAGATATTAGTTAAGTAAAATACATTTTAACTAAGGTTCTGACTTGGTACAGATTGTTGCTTAGTAGTTTATGATCTAGGTTTTGACTTCAATAAATTCTTAGAAAGTATAATTAGGCGACTTTCTGATCTATTCTTCAACTCCAAATGATTCAATATTTAGTACTAACCATCTTTAAACTTCCAATTGCTCTTATGTTTTGTATCTTTCATCAAACTACTTTTTGATTGAGATTCTGACTTAGGTTCTGACCTAACTTTATTGTATGGGCTATTATCCAAGTAGCTACTGACTAATGTTTTGACTTTGATAAATTTATGGAATTCATATTCAAATTATTAGATGATCTACTGTCGAACTCCGGGTGTAGTCAAGGATATCTAATACTTAACAACATTCTAACCTAATTTCTGACAAAGTTTTTGACAAAGTTTTTAACCTTTATCTAAAGTTAAATTCTTATTTAGAAAGTTCCTAACTTATAACTTGTCTTAAGAAATAAGATAGAGTCCAAATATAAGTCACTCTTTGGTACAGATTCCATTTTCCTAATATATTCAACATATTTACACTAGATCACATTCTAAATTACTTTCTGACTTTACTGCTACTAGTACATCCAACTACTTTGTATAAAATTGAACTTACCTTAACTTCCAAAGTCTTAATAAACTTGTAAATATAGAAAGTAGCAATTTAGTACTACCATCATATATATACTTTTCTCTTACACCTTTACTTAGCACAACTTATTCAAACTTTTGCAATTAAACTCCCAAACCACCAAATACACACCTAAAATTGAAAATCAGCATCTTAAAGCACTTATTCACTCACTTATAGTTATTGCATGTTAGCCAATATAGATTGAAGTATGTTTTTACAGAAACCCAACTTAGCTCTTTGAGAAAAACACACTTTTAGTGCATTATTTTGTGAAAAACAAATTTTCTCCAAAATCTGACTATCAAACTTTGAAAATCCAATCTTATAGCATCAAAGTTCAACATTTTACAAGAATAACTATAAAATCTTAAGTCGAAACTATATGGATTGATCTTTCAAAAACCCTATCGAAAATTGTTGTGTAGGACGTTTTTCTAAAGGACCCTATATCTATAGTCAAAATTTTGAAAATCTAATTAAAGATTTGAATTCCTCATGCAAAAATATGTGTGGAAACCAAATTTCAATTTTTTAAAATTTATTTATTATTTTCCCTTAACTTTTGATAAAGATTGAAGAGATTAGCGATTCATAAGAAGTCTAAGCTTCGGCTACCATGAGAGAAAGGGAGGTTGTCGGCCAAGCCAAGTGCTAGCACTCCTTCAACTCACCACCTTGTTTTACTTCTAGTTGATCATTCTTCTTAGGATCTCACAAATCACTTTTTTTGCGTACTATTTTTTCTCAATTTCATTTTCTCATTTTCTCTCTCTATTCTCTCACTCCAAAATTCTCCTTAGACTTACAAATTCCTAAGCTTAGTCCTAGAAGATGGTTGTAATTTTTCATAACTTACTTAGGTTGCTTTTGATTTTTCCATCCTCATTCAACATGTGGAAAGGTTTGGTTTAGGTATCCATGCAAGATGATTCCAAATTTTTTAATTCTTCAATTGTCACTAAGGTTTGCTAGGGAAAAAGGAGGGTTTCCTTGATTGTTTTATAATTTTTTAAACAATTTTCCCAAAATTTTATTAATTATTTAGTAGATTTTACCTAATTTCGAGTATTTTCAATAATTATGGGTATATATATTTATATAATAATTATATCCGATGATTATACATGTCTTTTATATATTATTTATGCTCAATATCAATTATATTACTCCTATAATTTATTTCTAAATATTTGTTAATTTTCAAGATTAATTCCCTTATTACCGATAATATAATAATATAGTAAATTTATATGATGTTGGCTATATTTTTAATATTTTATTATATTTTCAAATTTCGATCCTACGAAAACTTTTCAACTAATATCACGAAATCCTTTGTAAGTTTTTAACCTAACCAAAGTATCTTTTCGAGCACCTTAAATTAGCTACCAAACCTAGTCGTGCTAATACGAGTCTCACATAAGCAGTGACAATAACTGACATTATCTTTTTCATCTTGTATATGAAATAAAGTAAATGGACTATTTATAGCCATTATAGTTTTATTAGGAAAAATTTACTAGAATACTTACTTATATAAATGTTTTTCAATTCAAAAGGTTAGAGTTCATACAAACTTACTTAAGATAGCACATAGAACAGAACATGAAAATCGCATACAAAGAAAAACTAAGTAAATATACTAGCACCTAAGTTTGTAGATATACTGGTATCTCTGTCAAAAGTATAGGTACAATCCATATACATGCACAGTGATACTACTTCAGGAGGCATAAAAAACACCACTTCTTCGAACCTTCCTTCTTCCCTTATATAACTTGTTAGTTTATCTACTAAAGAGTTTACTTCTTGATGAATAAAGTAGACAACTACTTAATCAAACTAGAACAGCTTTTCCCTACAAGCAAACAAAACATGAGAGTATTAATTTATATTATTAGAATCATTACTTAACAAGCTAACAGTAGTTTTTGAGTCCATTTTGATCTCAATTTTTTTAAAACCTAGTCTTTTGCAGTAATCATGTCCCTAAAACAATCCCCACAACTCTGCCCTAAGGATTTGCATATGACCAATCTTTCTGGAGAATCCCATAATCCAATGTACCATTTCATCACGGATTACCCCTCCGATGGTTGCTTCTTGGCTACTGTCTATTATCGAGGCACCGGTAATTTAATTTTAAGAAGCCTTCTAGAGGTGGTGTCTAAGAAATGTTCAATTTCGAAAATTTCCTTATTCTTGTAGACTACCCATAATTCATGAATTTTTATTCCAACTTCTTATGGCAATGTTTGTAGGGTAGCATTACCATTGAATATCTGTCTTTTCCTATATTACCAGATAGTCCAAAGAATAAAGGAAAATTTGATGCTCCATGGAATCTATGTTAGATGGCTTTTCAATTGATCCCTCTTGCAATTATCATTTAGCAACATTGTCCAAGTAGAGTTTATGTGATAACTTCTATCAATTGGCCTGGGGGACTCCCAAAGATCTCTTATCTGCGCAAAATCTCGCAAGGCATGTGAAATGTTTTCCTCTTCATTTTCACACCAGGAGCAAGGGACATTTGATAGACCTACGCTTTGCTTAAGATTAGTTTTCATTGCCAGCTCATTATGATGAAGAGTCTTATTCTTGAAAGGGTAGGTACTTTCCAAATCTAGTCCAAGTTGCAATTAAGGGTCTGATCAGATTCATTTAGTTTGTTATAAATTTCTTCAAGTTGGATATTTCTTCGTGTCCTGAAGCCAAATGTAAGTTTATCTTTTGTAGAGCTTATGACGTAAATTGGCCCTAATTGTTGTCTTAGCCAATCACCGATTGGATATCCTATGTGATCTTCCTTCTAAGTAATATCATCATTCCAACAATCTTGGAGCTTTAAGGATTCGACTTATCTTTGATGTGGTCCATATAACATTTTGTTCGAAGGGCTAAACTTCGACCAACTGTCATCCTAAAATCGAATTGTTTCTCCATTTCCAACCATGTAATCACGCTGAGTATCTAGCCATATTTGGATAAGGACAAGTTCCCTCCAAGCGGAACTTCCTATTTTTGTTGATAGAAGCACATCTCCTCATACTTTCTTGGAATATTTCTCTTGACAAAGGCTTGACCAGATTAAATGTTTCTGTCTAAACTCTCAACGTCTCTTTAATTGCTAGGTCCTCTTTCTCCGTTCCAAATCATCCAGTCCAAGTCCATGCCTATGCTTAGGCTTAGTGATGCTTATCCGGTTGGTCCAATGCATTCTTTTTTAAGTCTCATCCTCTTTCCAAATAAATTTTCTTAGTTGTTGGTCAATTAGCTCAATTAGGGCCTTTAGAAGTGTGGTTGCCTATTGTCGGGCTTGAAATATTTGGTTTTCATATATTTTCCTTAATTCAACTTATATTAATCCTTATATTCATTCGATATAAACTCTCGACAAAAAATTAAGAAAATTTTGGTTTTTTTTTTTTTTTAATTTTGAAAACTTTTTAGAGTCACCATCTATTAGAGCCAGTAAAGAGATATGTTAGGATCAATTGGGTGGATTGATACTAACCTAACCATTGGTCCACAAGAAAATCATTATTAGAAAAATGACTTTTGAAAATCAAAGATTCTTAGATTCAAGGGCTAGCCAATTAAATCTTAATGGAAAATAACATTTTTAACATTAAAGATGAAGTTCTATTTACAAATAAACAAATTATATTTATTAACCAAGAAAAAGGAAAAAAATCCGAACATTTTGAAGTGGGAAAAATAATTTTTTTTTTTTTGTATTTTAAGTTGCTCTATAATTATGTATGGATGCCTATATATCCGTTATTCATAATCAAACTTCCATAGTTCATTTTTATAAACCTTTAATGTGATGATTTGTTTTAAATTTGAAGGTGGTCAACTTTATGTTTTTACTTCATTCTTATTTGTTTTAAGAAAAATCTAAAAGAAAGGGGTCCTAATTTTGAGTGACTATTTTTAAAAGAAACATTCTAACTTAGAAAAGGAAGTCAATTTATTCACCTTTGTTTTAAGAAAACATTTTTCTAAGTGTTGAAAAAAAAAATTCTTTTTTTTTAAGATGCTAAGTTATCCTAAAAGGAAAATTTTCTTTTTCCAACCATAAGTTCTCCTAAGAAAGATTTTTTTTATATATATATATGTAGTAAAGGCAAACATAAAAAACAAAAGGGTAAGAACTTTTTGTTTTTTTTTTTTTTTTTGCTTAATGAGTAATAAATTAGAAACGAAAAGAAAGAAAAGAAAGAAATAAAATAATAAAAGAAAAGAATGAAGAACCAAACTTGGGTTAGTAGGAGTTGAAAGAGGGTTGGTTCTAGAGTAAGTTCTCAGGTCAAAATTAGATTCGGCTCAAGCTTGTTAAGTTAAAGGAAGAGGAAGATGGCAGTGATGGGTAGGTTGTTCTAAGTCATTTTGAAGTAAATTTTAAGTGGGTTACTTTTATGTGAAAGTCATTAGTGAAAAGCCTATCGATGATAACACGATGTCTTGAAGTGATGGTTTTCAAGGTAGTGCACGGTGGTTAGAATAGATTAGAGAGAGAAAGTTGAGATGGAGTTCAAATGACTATGGATTGAAGTAAGATAGGAGTTGTTTCCTAAGTTTATAGTGCCAACGAACTTGTTGGTGAAGTTATTTTTGCAAAAATAAATGGTTTAGGTAGTGATTTTCGGGGGTCAGTGGTAGGTGATGAGTTGTAAGAGAGAGAAAGTTTTGGTTGTGGTAAATTATGATCACAAGGATGGAAGAGGATGTTGGTTATCAATTGGTTAGAATGTAAAGGAGCTCGCTGTTGGGTTAGTTTGTTTTGAAATTAGGTTTGAAGATTGGGATTTCAAAGAGAGGAAGGGTTGCAGGTGAGGATTTGTAGTGAGAGAAAACAGACATTAAACTTGAATGGAGTGGATTTGCTTGTTGTTTGATGATGGAAGTGAAAGAACAAACCCCTATTTACACCATTATAACTAGAGGAAGTTTAGGAAAGTGCATTATTTGCAATAATTTGAATTTTGATAATAATGGGTCTTTGATGAATTTTGATTCAAATGAATTACATTTTGATACAATTTGGACAATATAAATGTTGATAAGTGATTCTCATTTCGGTGTATGGACACCTACAACATAAAAAAACAACTACAAAGTGTACCAGTGGATGCTCCAGCATAGTTACTCCAATGCCTAAGTTAGCCCACTTATTATGAGAGTAAAATTATGACATAATAGAAAGAATGATAGAATGGAAGAGGGCTCCCTTACTTAGGGGTCTTACCTGGAAGGCCCATATGGTCAAAAAGGCTAAGGAAGCATGTAGGTTGTCTAAGCTGGGCATAACCTATGTTAAGTAGAGCCATAAAATAGGTTAATTGGCCTCTAGTTTGTTAAAGTATAGGATTGTAGGCTGACTCGCTTGTCGTCCATGCAACTTTTTGGACTTAAAAGTATTTTACCCTTCATTGGTTAATGGCTTAGAGTTCTCAAATGGCCCATTGTCTATTTATTAGATAGAGTGATTGACTTTATACTAGCTCGTTGTTCGTAGTGTGAAGGATTTAAAGTTGTTAAAGAGTTGTCTGTTGGCTAATTGTCTTGCATAGGCTTTGGGCAAAGGGTGTTTCTACCCTAATATGTCTTGACATATTTCCTCAAATAGAGGTAGAAAGAGGCCTACTAAGAATGGGACAAACTATCACAAGTGTCAACAATCAATACTTTTATTATGAGGCTTGTTGGAATTCAAGTCATTGATCAACATATTGATAAAACTTAATAGAGAGATCATGTTGCGAATTCTAATAATATAACAACTTAGGTATGATATAGAACACTTATCTCAAAGGATAAATAATAGCTTGGATTCACTCTAGTCAAAGTTGTTAAAGTGAACAGCACAGACCAGCATCAGGCTATAAGCAATCTCTGATGGAGATGACTAAATCATCCCTCCGTCTCCATGCAAGGATCATGTAGCAAACTGCAAAGAGAGGTTACCTGAGGAAACTTTGCTTGACTTGCAATGCACTTTATAAATAACGCCACGGCTCCTCTATTAGAAGTTTTAGATGACCATGTACTTGCAATCACAGCAACAGCTCTTCCTCCAAGGAAGGGGGCCGAGGACCCGATAAAACTAAATTGCCAATCTTTATCTTCTAGGGAGAAACATTGGGCCATTCTCTCTTTCCTCTCGGTATCAAGTGGGCATGTCAGACTGTTCGATATAAAAAACTCAGTCACTCTTTTTTACGCCTTTAGCATTTAATTAAATTAATTCGGCATTCAAGTTGCTTATGCACAACATTATGAAAAACGTGAGAATTGTCGTTTTTGGCCATGGAGGTAGATCAGCATGATGATGGGTAAGTTATTACTTAGGATGGTGGCGCAGCTGGTTATGTGATATTGTTGTTTCCTGTAGAGGACAACATTCAATGTCACTCTTACTAATGCAACTCGTAGCAGTTCAGCAGAACAACTTTCATCAGCAAGATAAATCTGCGTCGGAGCTGCTATCGCTCTGGACTTAGTTCTCCTTGGTTAGCATATCTTATAAGCTTGGATCCCTTCGCTACCAATACATTGAGCATTCGGGTTGGATGCCCATATAAGATGTTTAGCTAACGTCAGAGATAGAATGCTTAGGAAAAGAAAATAGCTCAACACGTGTACTAGGAGTAGCTCGGCCTTTCGGCAAACGCTGTTCAATTGTAGCTTTCGTGTGAGGAGGCCATTCGGTCATTGAAATTAGTCGGCAAGTCGGCCAAGGAATTTAGTTGGCGAGTCGGCAATGGAACTTAGTCCGCGATTCAGCCACGGAACTTAATCGGCAATTCAGCCAAAAGGAGTTTACTGCGTGGACTTCTACTCGGGAAAGCTCAGTCGTTTGAACAAAAAGCTGCTCTCTTGACGAATGTTGATTGTTTCTAACTTGGCATGGAGCTTCATGAGTGCTCGACTTGGAAAAACTTAGCCGCTCAGCTCTTATCGTTGGTCAGCTTCAAATTGAGTCTGCTTGGTCGTGGTTAAGTTGCCTAAAGCAACTTCTACTGTGCTAGAGTTGCAGATCTGCTCTCAGCCAGCATGTCCACAATGTACGAATAGTGAGCTCCAATCAGAAGGAGCTGAGAGCAGATCTGCAACTCTGTTAGAGAGCTCGATTCTACTTTATGTCTGGAGTGAAGATAATTTGATATGCATATTTTTTACTATAAAGTGGAGAGGTCAGGGTTAACGTAAATGGGGCAGTTTTTGAAGAAAAGCTCGTTAGGGTCCCTGCGATGGTGTATGCATGTGGACGAACTCGGCATTGTTGGAGTTTATTTGCAAACTCGAAGTAGCTCGGCAAGTGCCAGCTGTAGTAAGGTCGGCCTCGACTTTGCTTTGACCTCGTGCCTTGAGGCATTTTGATTGTCTCTTGGGTTTGTTATCATAGAGACCAGTTCAGGCGTTGCAATGAATCAACAACTCGGATGGCCGCTCGGGAACTTGATGTTACTCGGAAACACTCAGCTTCTCCGTAACTTGCAAGCCGATAGAATTTGCTCGGCATGGTATGAACTACAAATCGGAGCTCGACCGAAAGGAGCTTGGAGCTCAGGTTCCTATCATGTTGCTCGGGGAATTTCGGATTACTTGGAAACACTCGGCTATGGAGACATTCGTTTTCTCAACACTTGCAAGCCGATAGAGTTTGCTCAGCAAAATAGTTCTCGGCAATTGTATATGCATAGTGTCCTTAATTTGTAATCTGCCTTCTCCATAAATAGCGTCAATTGTTTATGCATCTGGTATGGAGTCATTTTGCTTCATGATGGTCACTTTGAGTTTATGAGAGAACTTCCTGTTGTCAGATACCGGAGTGGATATTTCATTGTTATCATCTTCATTGTTCGAGGGTGACAATGTTAGAAGAACCCTTCCTATGAGACACAATTGCTAGTTCCAAGGGTTGTGTTGGATGCTATTCGTTTAGAACATAAAAGACAACCTATGTAGAGAGAGAAAGATAGGCAAAATAATCTTCCTTCCATGTTTCTTCTTGTTCATGGCATAATATAACCACAATAGTACTATCAAAATAGAATCTGTTAGAAAAATGGAGAACTGGTCTCTTTGATACATCATGTAGTAGCAGTTATCTGAGATAGTTTCCGTACCATAAATCTTTTAAAGTATGATACAATAGCAGTTGCTCTCTTAAAGAAACTATTCGTTGAAATAAAGATATCACAAAAAAATCTACTAAACTACAAGAAAAGTAGCATCCATATGCAAATTTGGAAGAGAAGGGAAAAATCCATGTAGCCAAAATGAACTAACAAACTGTAAATGAGTTTACCTAGATTTTCGAAAGAAACGGAGAAAATCCACTAAGACAAACTAGATTTAGAGAAATTCATAAAAGAAATATATTTATGTACCCTTTTAATTCCTACATATGGCGCCAATTGTTGATGGGTAATTCTCATTTGGTGTATGAATACCTGTAACACAAGAAAATGGCTACAGAGTATGTCAGAGGGTGCTCTGATGTGAGTGCTTTGATATCCAAGTCAATCCTTCTGTTATGAGAGTAAAATTGTAGCATAATAGGAAAGGTGATAGAATAAAAGAGGATCCTCTTACTTGGGGCTTTTGCTTGGTATTCACAGTGTATCAATGGAAAATGTCTTTGGATTGAATAATTAAACTTGGCTTGTATTAAGCCGATTAATATAAGCTTATATAATAATTATCAAAAAATACCTATCAATAATAATCATTCAAACCATCTCTACTATGAACTCTGTAGTTTTGCATAGTCATTTTGAGTGAGCAATTTAGGGTGTAAGTGAAAGTTAGCCAATTGAGGTAAAATTTCATGCATGAATCATATAGATTATAAGAGGACACGTGGTAAGTTCAAATTTTAGAAAATATAATAAAATAATAATATTATTGCTAAAAATAGATAATTTCAATAAAATACATTATATTATAATTTATTCACCGTAAATACATAAATTAGGTAATGGAAATTAACTGAACTTTCAAGATAAATTATTTAGACACTAAAATTATAAAGTGACATAAAATAATATATAAAAATACTACATGTACCTTAGGTATGACTATCATATATAATTATATACCTAAAAATAGTTTAAATACCCAAAAATATGCGTAATTAGTTAAAGATTGATAATAAAAATATTTAAAATATTAATAAACAATTTGGATTACATAGAATTGGGTGTAACAAGTGCATGGACAATTGTTGGAACAAAACCTTAATATTAGGACACTTAGTAAAGGATGAAATCCAAGGTATATAACCTTTGAAGAGAGAGAAAATGCTCATTCTCAACTTTCAAGCCTAGAAATCGTCACCTAACTCTCTCTACATACTCATTAGGATGTTAAGAATTCTGGAAAAATTGGATGAAGAAATGAGAGAAAGTAGAAAGTTCTAGAAAAATTTGAGAAGTGGAAGTGCACCAGCCAAGCTAATTTAAGGAACCCACTTATGGAGTATATTTGGAATCAAACCACCATCACCACTCAATAGGGTAGCCATGCTTAGCTTGACCAATAACTAATGAGAGGTTATTGGTGGCTAAATGACTACCATTCCGGTGAGTACAAATTTATATCCGATTTTTCATAAATTTGTAAAAATATTAACTTAACTCTAAAAATTATGAGAAAAATTATTTTGAAGTATGTTTACATACACTTTTCAAGAAAATATCAGCTTATAAAAATTTTAAGTGGATTAAGTACTTCCTTAAGAAATTGAGGAATTTTCAAAGCCAATTTAAATGATCTTATTGTTGTTGTTTCGAAATCAAAATTTTTTTGGATTTACCCTATATGGCATGTTTGGATCCTATGAAAAGATTTCGACCAAAAATATTTTTCATAATTTTTACTAATTTTTTAGCCTCTTAATTGATTAAAAAAAAAAAAAACCATTTTTCGAATTTTTTTTTGCATAATTAATCATGTGAAAAAAACATGCATGTGAAAAAAACATACAATGGTTCTAGGGTTTGTTTATATAATATATTACTATTAAGAGTGATCTAGAGTTGGTTGAATTGAATAGGATTTGAGATATGCACAAATCACTAGTTATAATATACATGTATTAAAGTAAGGATAAGAGGATTTAGAAGTTTGGGGTGATATGGTAATTATGGATATGAAGAACCTATTATATAATCATAATTTATCATGCTTGTAAACTGGAATTACATGGTAGGGCGAGTCGTTGGGAGTAAATGTATAAATTGATTCCATTCAAAGAGTTCTTCACGTAGTTGAACTGATAGAAGGGAGGCTTAATTCTTAGTTCAAATACTTGATCAACGGGATAAATGGTAAAGGATTGTAATTATAACCTTATTGAGGCCTTGTTTAAGAAGCTATTTGCTAAAGAAGTATGGTTATAAAGACTTCAGAGATATGTTTAGGTGATTGATATGGTGCAAGAATGACTCAAATTCTTTACTCAAATACTTGACTAGAAGGTTGGTTAGTATAAGGATTTAGATTATAATCTTGTCAGTTTTTTATTAGGATAGTATTTGTAAAATAAACATGATTGAAATGACTTCAAAAACATGTTCAAAAGGTTAGTGGATAAAAGGACTTTAACTTTAAATATGTTGGAGCTTCATTTAAGGAATTGTGTAGTAAAATAAGAGTGATTGTACTGAGTTTAGAGACTTAATTAAAAGGTTGGCTTATTTAGAAAGCTTAGATGAAATAGCTTTAGAAACATCTTTAGAAGGTTAGTATGTAAAGAAGGAACCTATTCTCTAGCCTAGAGAATTGATCAAAAAGTTAAATAGTAAAAGGGACTTAATTATACTCCCATCATAGGCTTGTTTAGGAAGCATTTGGTTAGGGAAATGTAGTTGGAATGGCTTCGAGACTTGATTCAAGGGTTGCTTAATGTGAAATGTTTAGTGAAAATAAACTCAAGTCTTATTCAAAGGGTTGATTGGAGTAAGGGTATAACCAAGATAATCTCAGAGACTTAGTTAGAAGTTTTTGAGATCGAAACTTGGTATTATGCTAGCTTTTAAAACCTTGTCCGGAGACTTCAACAATAAGTTAGAACTCAATACAAAAGTTATACCACTAGCTAAGGATAAGTTATAACTATACTTAAATTATTAAAATCAACTTATCTAGCTTTATATTTAGTAAAATTAAAATGATTATTTTAGGGAGAACAATAAAAGCAGACGAGATCAACTATCAGGACCGTCGAGCATCACATGTCTATGTAAGTGAGATCAATGTTTCATCTCTCTAAGAAGTATTATTTAATAATACTTAGAGGCTTTAGTATATATCTTAGTTATAAGTATAAGATAGTTGAATAATATTTTTCTATTTGGAGTGCTGGATTCTATATATTGGTTGCTTTATGATGTTGCTGGATTGAATTGTTTAAAATTGCTTAACTACCCAAAAGGAAACTAACTTTAACTCAACTTAACTTCTAACCAAACATGCATTGTAACCCATTAGGGGAAAACAACTAGGAAGTTCAGGCTAAACTCGAACTCTTCAATGAAGATAGTAAAAATTGTTATTTCCTCATCCTTAGTCGAATTAAGTGATAAGAGAAGATGTCACAGTAAGGTTAGGGATTGTGGTTTGAAGGTAGTCTCGAGCAAAGCATGTTTCTCCATTATAGAAGCCCCAATTTGGTAACTAATTCGTGAAGTGCGTAGCATGAAACTCCTTAAAACTTGGATTATAGCGAGCACAATATCTTACAACAACTGATTAATGTCATACAATGACATTTGCTTGAACACGTATTGCATTTAATTAACTTTGCTTGAAAACCCTGGTTGCTCTATTTTAGATATGTACTATTGTCTTCGTCCCACTTATCAAGCAAGTTGTCGCTCATTCCCATATAGTTGTTTTGTAAGTTCCTAATAGATACATCAATATTACTTCAAGTTCTAAAAGTGTAGAAAACGAAGTTGGAGAGTAAGATTCAAGACCAATTGGCTAGATTTATTAACCATACTAATCCTTAGGAAGACTAATAGGGTCTCTACAAGTGACCTTTAGTTTTTAGCTATTATAATGGTACTATGTTCTGTAAACCTATGAACTTCTATACATCCCTACGAAGTCATTTTTGGATAATTATTTATAAAACTTATTTTCTTTTCAAACTTTTATACCACAGTATCTTTTCAAAAGTTATCTTAGAAAATTACACCACAAGTTGATATCAAACAAATATTGAATTGAATATTGAAGCTGTAGGGTTGTAAAGGCTTAGTGTAAGCTACACCTATGTTAATAACTAACTTCTAGCTTAGGTTGATTTACACAATAGGTTGTTACGTCCCTGGCTTAAGGCGTGACACCTATGCTTTGTACTTTCCTAAAAACTTAATGGAAAGCTTTGATTTTCATTAAGAAGCTTTATTTTTTGCAGATTCATGGAGGGCAAAAATAATCGATTTGTGATTTTTCCCGATCTTTAGATGTCAATTTGATTGATTAAATACATTCATCTGGATAAGCTTTTCATACCAATCCATAGTATCTTAAGCTTACTTTGCAATTTTACTATTGAGTTGGTGAGATTACGAAGAAATAAGGATGAAAAATCGCCTTGAATTAAGCCGTGTAGCAAAGGTATGCATGGGAAACTAACGGAAAAAGATTGAAAGAGAAGGAAAAAAAACATGTGGGCCAATGGTTGGGTAACACGTAGCTTGGGAGAATATATATGCCCTTCTTGTGGTTTGAACCTAAGATCTATTGGGTAAATGCTTTCTACTTAGACATCTATGCTAGTTATCTATTCTCAACATTTTATGCAACTTAAACACACATATGTTAGTAAAATTAGCCTAGACCGATTCTCTAAAAGAAAAAGAAAAAGAAAAAAGATAAGGTTCAAGCCAAATTAAAATTCCTTGACTAGCTCAAAATTTAAAGCTTTTCACGAGCTAGTCTAGTGCATATGTGTAGAAATTAATTTCTAATTAAGCTCATTTTTATGAATAAAAAAATATTTACACTAACCATGGTCTAAATATTAACCTTTCAAAGAAATTTAATATTTTCAATTATAACTTAAAGTTGTTAAATCGCATAGGTATACCTTGACTCTATGAGTCTAAAAGCAAATGACCCTCTTAACGACTTAAAGACCCTAAAAATGACACAAGACCCAAAAAAAAAATTGTATATTTTAATTTTTCAATTTTTTTTATTTTTGAATTAAGATCCTTTTCTTTATTAAAAAAAATCTAAAATATAAAGGGAAAAAATGAGATGTTTACAACCGTCAGTCTTTGTGGTAAAGTTTGAATAAAACTTTACCACAAAGATAAAAGAAACACCATTTTTGCCTTAAGATAAATTGTACTAGAAAGTATTAAAGTCAGCTAGCTACCTTAAACTTTGATCTATAGGGCATTTGTAAAGATTGAGAAAAGAGATAGTGCTCTACGAGTTAGCTATCTTTGAAAGAGGAGTACGATTATCACTCTTTTTAGGAAGAAATGACTATACCTCAAAAAGCAGGTTTAGACCTTAAAACTTGAAGGCTTGATCAAGATAAGAAAACCTAGTACACTATAAGACTAGGCTTATACTAGGTAAACACACTTCAAGTGCAATGAGAACTTAAAGAGATGAAAAGAGTTAAGATAACACTATATGACCATTTGATCCGAAGGTATCAAGTCAAGATAGCGCTCCTAAAGCATGCGATCCAAGGATAAGGTAGTGTTACAACAAGCAAGCAGCCCAAAGGTTTTAAATAAGGATAACGCTCCTAGAGTACGTGATCCAAAAATAGGGTAATGCTCCAATAAGCAAGTGATTCGAAGGTTTTAAATTAGGATAGCACTCTTAGAGCATGCAATTTGAAGATAGGGTAGTGTTCCAATGAGCAAATGACTTAAAGGTTTTAAATTAGGATAACACTTCTAGAGAAAGCGATCTAAAGGTAGGGTAATGGCTACAATGAGCAAGTGACTTGAAGGTTTTAAATCAAGATAGCTCTCTTAAAGCATGCCATCTAAAGGTTTCAAGTCAAGATAGTGCTTTGAGAGCATGCAATCCAAAGATGAGATAGCTCTCCTAGAGTAAGCAACCCAAAGGTTTTAAAATAAGATAGCGCTCCTAGAGTATGCAATCTGAAGATAGGATAATGCTGTAGTGAGTAAGGGACTCTTAGAGCTTGTAATCTTAAGATAGGGTAACGCTCCAATGAGCAAAGACCTTAAGGTTTTAAATTAGGATAATGTTCCTATAGCATGCAATCCGAAGATAGGATAGCGCTCCAACGAGCAAGCAATTTGAAAGTTTTAAATCAAGATAATACTTCTATGGCACGAAATCTAAAAGGTAAGGTAACACTTCAATGAGCAAGTGACTTGAAGGTTTACGATAGCATTCCTAAAGTATGCCATTTGAAGGTTTCAAGTTAGGATAGCACTTTAAGGGCATGTGATCCGAAGATGAGGTAGCTCTATAAGAGCAAGTAACTTGAAGGTTTTAAAATAAGATAGTGTTCTTATAGCATGCAATTTAAGGAAGGGCTAGCACTCTAACCAACAAGTGACTCAAAGGTTTTTAATAGGATAGCGTTCTTAAGACATGAGATTCAAAGATAGGGTAGCGCTCTATGAGCAAGCAACCAATGGGAACCATTGCAAAAGAGTTTATGGGATGTTTTTGGGGGACTTTGTAACTTGAAGATTTGAAATGACAAATTTGTTGATTGGAAGCCATTTCAAACAAAGTAGATGTTAGGGATAAAGTCCTTTGATTTGAAAGAGAGTTGGATGATATCAACTATAAGGGCAATCATGTTAAAGAGGATGCCTTTGGCTACTACGACCAACTTAGGAGTAGAATTTTCAAATGGGGGTAGATCCCTAAACTTGGAAAATAGGAAGTGAATCACTTTAAAAAAAATTAGTCGCTGAGGTGACTAACTTATGACCAAGTGACCAATTGGAACCATCACAAAAGAGTTTATGAAACATTTTTGGGGGACTTTGTAACTTAAAGATTTGAAACGATAGGTTTGTTGATTGGAAGCCATTTCGGACGAAGTAGATGTTAGGGACAAAGTCCCTTGATTTGAAAGAGAATTAGATGATATCGGTTATAAGGATGATCATGTTAAAGAGGATTCCTTTGGCCATTACGACTAACTTAAGAGCAAAATTTTTTAAATGGGAGTAGATCCCTGAACTTAGAAAATAGGAAGTGAACTGCTTTAAAAAAAAATTAGTCACTAAGGTGACCAACTTACTAGCAAGCGACCAATTAGAACCATTACTGAAGAGTTTATGAAACGTTTTTTGGGGACTTTGTAACTTGAAGATTTGAAATGACATATTTGTTGATTAGAAGCCATTTTGGACAAAGTAGATGTTAGGGACAAAGTCCCTTGATTTGAAAGAGAATTAGATGATATCAGCTATAAGGGCAATCATGTTAAAGAGGATTCCTTTGGCTACTATGACCAACTTAGGAGTAGAATTTTTAAATGGGAGTAGATCCTTGAATTTAGAAAATAGGAAGTAAACCCCTTTCAAAAAATTAGTCATTGGGGTGACTACAATGGAATGAAAGAAGTTTACTACAAGGCCAAACTTTAGAGAAGATTACTTTTAAATGAAGATTCACTTCTTGAAATGATGAAAACTTAGATCACTAAGATGACATGGAAAAATAATGTTTAAATGGACTTCAAATGCTGACCTAAAATGGGATAGAATGGAATTTATTTCTAGAAACTTTTTTTTTTTTAACTTGCTAACAAGTTTGGAGTCCTTATAGGTACTAAGAAAGTAGTGTACATTGTTGAGCTTGGTTTTGCCTATCTAACCCATTTGATATTGATCCTCGACTAAGAGTTAAAAAAAAAAAAGGTTTTTCTTTTTAAAAAATTATTCGGAGTTGAAAATGGTTTTTCTTCTAAAAAAAAATGTTCGGAGTTGTCACTTGACTAGAGTCAGGAAAAAAAGTTAGGTTATAACTGATTAGGTGGATTGGTTATAATTTAGCTACCAATCTTTTGATAAAACTAATTTTTAAAACTAGAGATCTAGATGCAGGGGCTATTTTATTAAACCCTTACGGGTACCACTGTTAACTTTCCAAATTTAATTTTACTTTTCAAATGCCCTTCCAATAATGTTTGTTTACAACCGATAATTGAAATTATACTTATTTACAAAAAAATAAGAATTTAAAGAATTATCTACTAAAGGGGGAACATATTTTTTTCCATATTTTAGGTAATCCCTTACATATGGGTGCTTATGTATTCGTTATTCAGGATTAGATTTTTGTAGTTTGTTCGACAAAAGTTAAGCGGGTTGATTTCTTTTAACTTTCGAAAAAAGATTAAGTATACCATTTTACACGATTCAATTTATTTAAGGAAAATTTTCAAAGGGTCCTAAACCAGATTTTATTTATAAAAAGTTCTAAGAAAAAAGTTTTAATTTGGAAAGAGGATTGGCTACTTTTATTTATTTTTGGAAAATTGATTTCCTAAGTGGTAACAAGATTTTATTTATTTTTTATTTGTTTTATTTTCTTATTAATTTCTCCATAAAACATAAGACAAAAATTAAACTCTTTTTGTTTTCTTGTTTTTCCTTCTCTTTTTTTTGTTATTAATAATTCCAATTGTTAGTACATAAATATATAAATAGAAATACAAAAATAATATAAAAAAAGCAATAAAAGGACAATAAACTAAATAAAAAAAAAGGTTGGACTGAGATCTTGCGATTCAGGAGTTGGGCACACAGGTCGGTCTTTGGATTCGTGTTTGAAATCAAGTCGATTCGACCTATCACATGCCCTGCACGTGTTCTTTGCAGGGAAGAGAGAGGAGGTGTACAGAGGTCTTCACATAAGGTGTTTCGGGGTGATTTTCAAGGTAGTGAGAGTGGGTTTGTGAATTTCGTATTGATGAATGTAGGTTTGGTGGTGACACCGTGGTGGTTGGTGGTGGTTTAAGGGTGGTGTAAGTTTAAGTGATAGTAGTGATTCTTGTACCTATCGATTAGATGGTTTTCAAAGCTCAAAGAGGGTGGTTTTAAGGTTAAACACCATGAGTTCAACCATAGTGTTAGTTTTGACAAAGGAGGCACGATGATGGTATTTTCAACGTAAGGTCGCACGGTGGTGAAGGTTTATGTAGGAGTGATTTGTGGGTGAATGTGGTTGTGCACGAGTTAATGGTTAGGTGCATGGTCATAGGGGGGTTGCTGTGGGCATGTTTGGTGTAATTAGAGGTCGTTTGGGTAGTGGGTTCAGTATTGGTTACTACGATTGATGAGGATGTGCAATGTTTGAAGAGGATAGGGAATTAAGTTTGCGTACGATGTGGTGTGTGGGCTCTATGTGTTGGATGTAGGTTTATATAAGGAAGGTAGAGGCAATTCGGTATTTGGTGAGTGGTAGTCGAGTGGCTGTATGATTGAAAGAGAGAGGTAGTCGGGAATCGGGGTTCAATTAGAGGAAGAAGGTTTGGTTTTCAGTTGAGTGGTGATGAGAGAGGGAGACCGAAAGTAATGCTGTATTATACGTAGAGTAGA
Source organism: Lumnitzera littorea (assembly GCA_024138015.1). Lineage (NCBI taxonomy): Eukaryota > Viridiplantae > Streptophyta > Magnoliopsida > Myrtales > Combretaceae > Lumnitzera > Lumnitzera littorea. The sequence continues at coordinate 29,410,570 of JAMXBB010000004.1, read as the reverse complement.
TGGTGGTCATGGGTCTATGGTGAGTAGGCATGCAATAGAGAGTGTGATATCAAGAGAGGGATGATGATCTAGGGTTGTATGTGTGTCCCCTTCGAGAGAGTGAGTGGTTTCAAATTTTTGTGTATGGTTGGCATTGTAAATGAAAAAATGAAAATAATGACTAATCCTAGATTTCCTCTTTCTACCATTTTTCAAATCTCGATTTGAATGAGCAAGTGAATGAATTTGACCTTTTTTTTAGATTTAATTCATAGTAGACTATATGGAGAATAGGAATTTTCCATAAATTGGTGTATTTATAAATGTAAATTGCATAAGAAATGAGGAGAAAGTAAGGGGTATGGATTGGTTTTGCTGGAAAAAATCAAAGAACAGGGGGAAACAGATGCTAACGTGGCGCCACATATGCGCCATGTCAGCTGTGTAACCCAATGATTGCTTGCTATGTATCATAACAGACATGTGCTCAAATCAGATTGCAACACTTAGCAAATGGGAGTTAAGAGAAAATAAAAAATAAAAAGGCTTGTTATGCCTTTTGTAAGTTTCAAACTTAAGACCTCCAAGCTAACTCCAATGCTAAATCTAAGTATTTATCCATTAGGCTGTTGGCATGTACATTGTTCATATGTGCAATTAAATTGTACATATAAACAAGATCAACTTAAGCAAAATTTGAATCTAATCTTAAGCTCAACAATCCAAATTGCACATACGAATAAGATCAACTTAGACTAAATTTGAATCTAATCTTAAGCCCAACGACCCTCCTTTATTAAAACCTAAAACTCATTATAAGCCTATTTAAATTTCCTAAATTTTATACTTTTTATGGTTTTTCTAGAATTATTATGATTATTATTATTATTGCATTTTTCTAATTTTTTTTTGTAGTTTTTCTATGAAATTTTTATTGTTTTTGTATTTTTTCCTAAGTTTTCCATATTTTGTATTTTTTCTAATTTTTTTTTTTGTTTTTCCTAAATTAGGACCTTTCATCCAATTCTAAAAAATTTTTAAAAATAAAAGTAAAAAATGGAGTGTCTACAATTGTTTCTCTTTGTGTTGAAGTTTGAGTAAAACTTTATCGAACATTATTTTTGCCTCAATGGTGGAATTTGTCCTAAGAAGTGCTACAGCTACAACTAACTAGCTATCTTAGGTTTGGTCTATTGGGGGATTTGACAAAAAGGTGAAACAGAGAGGAGGTGCTAAAAGACCTAGCTAAGAAATTGAAAGAGGAAATGAAACTTGGTCGTGCTCCTATGAGCTAACTAACCTAATCAAATAGGGGAAGTGCTCCTGAAATTGACTAAGGCTCTAAAGAGATTGAAATGGGTAAGCACTCCTTGAGCTATCCAAGACCTTAAAAATGAAGTTAAAGCTTGGTTGTGCCTTTATAAGCTGACTAGCTAATGTGAACGAGTGAAGCGCTCCTTGAGCTAGCTAAGGCCCTAAAGATGAAATTAAAGCTTTGTTGTGCCCTTAAGAGCTGACTAACCTAGGCGAATGGGAGAAATGCCGCTTGAGTTGACTAAAGCCCTAAATATGTAATTGAAGCCTGGTTGTACTCTTCTAAGCTCACTAATCTCAGCAAGAGCGTCTTTAGGGGACTAGTAGCCTTAAACTAGAATCGATTTAGAGTACCTGGTCGTACTCTTCTCAGCTTACTAACTTAGGCAAGAGTGTCTCTATGGGACTAGCATCCCTAAACTAGAATCGATTTGGAGTATTTGGTCGTACTCTTTTAAGCTTACTAACTTAGGCGGGAGTGTCTCTGGAGGACTAGCAACCCTAAACTGGAATCGATTTGGGGTACCTAGTTGTGCTCTTTTAAGTTTATTAACCTAAGCGGGAGTATCTCTAAGGGACTAGCAATCCTAAGTTGGGATCGATTAGGAAAATCTTGGTCGTGCTCTTTTGAGCTCACTAACCTAGGCGAAAGCATCTCTAGGAGACTAGCAACCCTAAGCTGAAATTGATTTGGAAAACTTAGTCATGCTCTTTTGGGCTTACCAATGTAGGTGGGAATGTTTTTGGGGGACTAGCAATCTTAAGCTAGGATTGATTGGGAAAACCTGGTCATACTCTTCTAGGGTCACTAACTTAAGCGGGAGCGTCTCTAAGGGACTAGTAACCCTAAATTGGAATTGATTGGGAAAACCTTGGTCATGCTTTTCTAAGCTCATTAACCTAGGTGGGAGCGTCTTTAGGGGACCAGTAACCTTAAATGGATTTAGAAGAAGCGCCCTATAGGCTCATTAAAACTTTTAGGGAAATTGATGAAAGGAAGTGCTTTATAGGCTCGCTAAGACCTTAAGAGAAATTAATGAAAGGAAGTACCTTACGGGCTTGCTAAGAGAAGTCAATGATGAAAGGAAGTGCCCTATAGGCTTGCTTGATAGAAATTAATAAAGGAAAGTGCCCTGCAGGTTTGCTAAAAAGAAATTGATGAAGAGAAGTGCTTTATAGATTGGTTAACACCTTAAAGAGAATTGACAAAAGAGAGGGTAGTTCTTTGAAAGCTGACTAGAATCTTGAAAAGAAAGATAGGACAGCACCCTAAGAGTTTGTTAGAACCTTAAAAATGATGAAAGATAGGACAGTGTTCTAAGAGCTTGCTAGAACCCTAAAAAGAATAGATGAAGGCCAGGACAACGCCTTAAAGGTAGGCTAGAACCTTAAAAAGAATAAAAAAGGGGTCAACGCTTTAAGAACTGGCTATAACCCTGAAAATGAAAGACGGAACAATATCCTAAAGGTTGGCTGGATCCCTAAAAATGAATTAAAAGAGAGGACAGTGCTCTAATAGTTGGCCTAAACCCTAAAAATCAAAGAATGGACAGCGCCCTAAAGGCTAGTTGGATCCTTAAAAATGAATTAAAAGAGGGGACAATGCTTTAAGAGCTTACTAGAACCCTAAAAGTGAAAGAAAGTGAGGATAACACTCTAAGAGCTGGCTAGAACCCTAAAAATGATGAAAGATAGAGGGGTTAGCACTCTAAGAGCTTGTTAGAACCTTAAAAAGAATGGATGAAGGTTGGGATAGCACCTTAAAGGCTGTCTAGAACCTTAAAGAGAATAAAAGAAGGGTTAGCACTCGAAAAGAGATTTAAACCAGGGGACAACCCTCGAGGAGCTTACTAGAATCCTAAAAATGAAAGAAAGAGGGGATAGCGCTCTAGGAGCTAACTTGAACCCTAAAAAGAAGGAGGGGATAACACTTTAGGAGCTAGTTGGAACTCTCAAAATGAAAGACGAGACAATGCTCTAAGAATTGACTAAAACCTTGAAAGAGATTAAAAGAGGAGTCTGTACTCTAAAAGCCGACTTACCCTAAAAGAGATTAAAAGAGGGGACAACGCTCTAGGAGTTGACTAGAACCGTAAAAATGAAAGAAAGAGGGGATAACACTCTAGGAGCTAGCTAGAACCCTAAAAATGATGAAAAGAAAGAAGGGATAGTACTCTAAGAGCTGGTCGGAGTCTCAAAAATAAAAGATAGGACAGTACCCTAAAGGCTGGCTGGATCCCTAAAAATAAAAAATAAAAAAGGGGATTATGCTGTATGAGTTGGTTTAAACCCTAAGTAAAGTTGATGAAGGATTGAAGAAGTAAAGTAAGGAAAGAAATCAGTTTGAAAAACTTTTTAACTAGGAAAATCATTTAATGACAAAAGAGGCATTAGGGATTAAGTCCCTTAATGACTTAGATTAATGTGATTAACTTAAAAGGTGTGACTACATTGGAAAGGAAATAAATGACTTGAACCAAAAGTTTGGCTCCTCGAATGATAGGAACAAAAAACTTGTGATAAGGCTTTACTTTCTCCCTCTTTCTTTTGTCTTATTTATTTTCTTTCTATTTTTTGATCATTTTTTCATTTTTTTTTAAGGTTTGCTAACTGGTATAAATTCTTATTTAAAAAGCAAATGTTGTAACCACCCCTTTCTTTGGTAACTATGAGGGGCATCTTGATGCCCCTAATGTTAATGTTGGGCTCCCTCATAGTTCTTTATAATTTTAAGTATTCCTTTCCCATGGAAAAAGGTAACTCATGATTAGTATAGTCAAAGAGAACTTTCTAATTAACTCTTGGTTTAGATTTCGCTCTTGACTATGGTCTTAAAATTATAGTCTATTTTGCAAGTAATATGCCTTGATCAATTTGTTAGATCATTTTCGGTTCAATATTATGAATTTAGGCTTTTGGTCTAAAGGTTTCAAAGAGGACTAGTGAGATGGCCTATTTTAAAAGATTTACTTATTCCCCCAGGGGTATAAGTGAAGAACCTTTTGGGAAAAATAAGAAGTACGCTTGCCCTAATTTCAAAAAAAAAAAAGTTTATTAAAAATAAATTATCCTTTAAGATCAAAAGAGCTTTGTTGGTCCTAATAAGATATCAAGAGGTGGGGGTGAGGGTGAATTGATATCTTTTTGCTAAAATTAAAATTTATGAATTTGAAAAATCCCTCTTAATATCTTAAATGGGGTAAGTAGTTGGAAATTGATTGTTAACTCAAGGAGCAAATGATATAACAATTAAAAGGAAAAGAAGATAAGGAGTAAGAAAATCAAGGAAGCAATTTTATAGAGTTTCGGCTTTTTGCCTACTGCTCTCTTCCAGCTCCACTACTGGGGACTCGATTCTCCTTGCCGGTGTTGTTCCATTAGTCCAAACTTTTCAAAAAGCAAAAAATAATGAGAGATTATAAGGATATCTAGTCTTTTTCTTTGTCCTATCTCACTAGCTTCTTCTTAAGCTAAACACAGGACTTAAAGAACTTCTCAATCTTCTTACACTTAAGATATAATGTCAATAATGTTTACAACGAGATTAAAACAATACAATCAAATTGCTTTCAACTTTCTCACTAAAGCAACAACAATGAAATAACAAAGCTATTTTTGCTCAGTTTTTAACAAAGTTTTTGATACGGTTTCTGACAATCTGCTCAAGAGTATTTTTAACTTCAATTTTGATATTGAGTGTGTAGTATGCTTTCTTGAACAACATTTTCTTTAAATTAAATAAACCCTCATGTAACAGCTAGAACAGCTATTTCCAGATTTTTCTCCATAATATCTTTGTTTAAACAAAATCAGTTTTGATATTGTAGAAGTATCCCATGAAAATAGGAATTGAAAATTGAAATTCAAAAGTTTTGAGCCAAGCTATTCCAAATTTGTTCCTTTACTAAGCTTGTGTAATTAGAAAGTTATTGCATGTTATAATAAGTTCCAATCCTCAATTGTCTTCATGGAAATTCAAACATTTCAAATAATAAAGATAAGGATGAGAAGATAAGAACAAATCCAGCACTACTTATCTTAACTATTGTAAACAAATCTTCTTCCTTCTTCAATATCTTTATTTGAAATTTGTCAAAACAAATCCCATAAGAGATCAAGTTAGATTACTCAAGGATATTCAGGCTTATTTGTAAGATATCTTCAAGACTAAGAATTTGAATCCATCAACACTTATCTTGAGATTTTTAAACTCAACTTGTCCATAAAGTCCTTGCATAGAAAAAATAATGTATCAGAATCCTCTTTCAATTAATATCCTTACTATTTTTCAATTCTTGAACAATTCTAACCGAGATTGTTAGAAAACGTATTGCTTAAATCTTAAACACTCAAATTTCCGAATCTAATTCTTGAGCATCCTCTTAAATCCCCATGGACTTTACCATCTTAGTGGAATGAAATTGAATATATTACCCAGATATACACAATAAAGTATAGGTAGGCCTTCTTGCACATCTGTCCAACTTAATTTGTTCAAGTTAATTAAAACAACTTAGAAACAGCAGCTGAACATATTTCTAAACAAACACAGTGATGTTTGTTGATATACATTATGACTGATGTTCTGATGTTTGCTGATATACATTCTGATTGATGTTTTGATGTATGCTTTGATATATATTTTGACTAGTTCAAACTTACTTTCTTCTAAACACCCTGCATACTTAAAAATCTTGTTAAGTTCATATATGTCTTTTTGTTATCATCAAAATATATTAAGGGAAAATTCAAGAAGTTTTATTAAGGGTAGTATTGTAGGTAAGAAGGCCTTATGTGATTCAGTATGGGTAAGAAAGTCTTTTGTGATTTTGGATGTGTAATGTGGCTTTATGTTTCATGATTTGGGATGCATATGTAAGGCTTATGCTTTTTGACTGGGTGTGAGATTTGGGCCTTTGTACCTTTTAGGCCTTCTTGGGCTTTGATTCCTAACCTCTTTATTTAGCTTTACTGCTCCTACTAGAATGTAATATATCTTTTAAGGCTTTCATTTTACACTTAGGCCTAATTTTCTAACCTCTTTTCTTCCCTTTGTATTTTTTTCACCCCATTCTCTCTCTTCTTCCTTTTTTTTTTTTTTCACTTTACCCCTTTTCTTTAGGCCTTTATTGTTGAGTCTTTAACTTTAAGAGATTGAAGGCCTTAAATTCATATGTTTTGAGTATATGGGCTCGGGTGAGGTAAGTATAAGCTTAAGGTGGTTGAAGGTTGTTGACTCTTCTTCATTTTAAAGAAAAATTTATTAGAAATAAAAGTCGTCTTTGAATTAATGTTACTGAAGTAAGCACAAACGAATTTTATCCTTCCCTCCTCATCAATGACCCTAACCCCCGAATTGCCCCATTATGGGGTAGTTCTTAACATGGTTTAAATTTGAAAATTCTGCAAATCAATCCAACGGAGTTAACAAGAGATAATCGTGTTTAGAATTTAAAATGAATGCCTAACTTCATTTTAATCTATGTATTACATTCAAAGTGGACCTCCTTTAAGGAATGAGTCTAAAATATCTTCGCCATTATGTTGCTCAACTCTCAAAGTATTTAAGGATAGTTTATGAGATATAGTTTACCTCTTTTCATTGTAAACCTTTTAATAGTGAGTTATCCATTTCTTAGGGATGAATCTAAATTTATTTTGCCTGTAGCAAAGATTGACTTTGCCCCCTAGTTTCACAAAATATGCCCTAGTATTTGACTTTATGTTTTGGTTTGGTTCATGATTAGGCTTGGCTTTCTATATAGACCAGGGGTTTTGGCTTAGCTTGGCTTAGCTTAGTTACCTTTATGGGCTAAGGATTGTGTTTGGGTCAGTTGCCCTGATGGGCCTAGCGGCTAAAGGCTTGTGTTTAGATTGGCTACATGAATGGGTTGCGGTTGGTGTTTAAATTGAATAGGCCAAGGGATTAGGCTTCTTTAACGAGCCAAATATCTTTGTTTGGATTAGATGCATTTACATTGGCTACTTGAGTAGGCCAAAGGCCTGTGCTTAGGTTAGCTCCTTCGTTTTTTGGTTAAGCCCATAAGGATTTATAACCGCCAACAACTTTTCTTTTCATTTTCATTTTTTCAATTTTTGTTTCTTTTTTCTTTCTACTTCATTTTTCTCTCTCTTTTTTTTTTTTTGAGAGAGAGAGAGAAAGATAAAGTTTTATTTTACAAAAATCGAAGAAATAATTTACAAATAAGGATGGTGATTTTTAGGGTTTTATTTACAAGTTTATGAAATTTTACATTTCCCTGAATGGGAGGGAATAGTGATTAGATAAATGCCTATTGAAGGACTATTTACAAAGAAGGGAATGTTAAAAAATGAAGAATGATGAACTGAAGAGAACTTTTATTATTGTGAAAGATCACAATACGAAAAATAAAGGCAGAGAACCTAACATTTATTTTAGACTCTCTAGATATGAACTGGAAAAAACCCTAAATTAAGTCTTGCAAATGAGCTTTAAGGTCCTCTAACATTTCATAGGTTTTCCTAATGACTTATCCTAAAAGGGCCCTTAAGGCCCAGTTGTGAGCTTCAGAACACTCGAGCTTTTCTTTTAGATAGGTAATTTCATCCTTTAGCAGTTACTCGTAAATCCTAAAGATGTCTTGTAGCCTCTTAATCCCCTGATTATTTGCTTGGTTATCTATCATTCTAGGTCTACACATTTTATGGATAAGAATCAGTCATCAATGTAACAAAAGAAAGTATGTGGAAATATGTAAATGTTAGGATCGTTTGTGTCACGCCCCGAAGCGGCAGAGTCGTAACAGCCCCGCCGTGTAAACCACCCTAAGATAGAAGTTGGCCTCACAACCGCTATCCTAGACCTGATCTACACAAGGCGTCCACAACTAACCCGCTTTGAAGTAGACAATTTGTAATTTAAATAAATCATTTACCTATAAAAGTGAGGAATTATATATATATGTTATCATTCAATTATTGCAGTTAAAGTTTACAACATTTCTCCGTAATATATTCCCTAGTTGTTACATTATTCAAAATGGAAAGTAATTCTAGAATAAAAACTTAAACCTTAAAATATGTGTTTATTCTTCACATGTTTTTCCTCACTCCCCAGGATCCAGCAGTTGCTAGCTTCATAGTAGTTGTTGCCGCTTCTTAGCCAGCACCTGCACGATGTCTATAGGGATGTGAGCAACCACAGCTCAGTAAGTTAGGACGGAGGACTTAAAACTATACCATACACACAACAAGGTTTTCAGTCACTTATTAGTTGCAATGCATGTGCAAGCAAATGCCATCGCACGACGTTGTCCGGCCCGTCGTGAGATTAGAGAAATTGCGCCCGCTCTAACCCGGGTTGAGGAGTTACCGTTAATGCAACAGCTCACGACCAAACCCAGGCTTGTGTAATGGAGACCTTGCTCCTCCCGCGACTACCTTCGAACCACTGTCCTCATCCCCGCCGCGACCTCCTCTCCTGTCACTTAGTTCGACCGAGGATGAAGAAGGGACCATTTTGCAATCCTGCGCTATCCCTTCCGAAGGGGTCGGTATTTGGCCGGAGAGTCCTAAATCCCCTAACGGGTTGCCATGCATGCTCGATTATGATTACTGGTCGTATATTTGATTAGGTCCAGTTTAGGGTGATCAATCATTACATACAATTCATACAGTATGTACCAGAGCAACAAACAGAATCATGGCATCACCCATAATCAAACACATGCATACATTCAACTATCTAACAAGCACAACCAAGCATAATCTTAAGCCTCCCAAAATACAGCATCGTATTAACCCCAACTTACCTCGACTCCTCGCTCGCTCACTCGAGGTCCGATTTGCTCAGGCCATCGCCGGTTATCCCTATAACACGAACGTGGTTTCAGCTTTTCATATAATTGTTATAGGTTCGTCTTATCCTATAATGCTTCTTGTTAGGTTTTGTTTAAGGTTTAATATGCCCAATTATCTAGGTATTAAGTCTTTTACAATTATTCTAGGTTTGGGGTTAGGTTCAGGTTCGGTTTTCGCATCGATTTCTAAATCAGGTTTTTAGTTCGATTTTTAAGTAGCGTTTTATATTCCAACCCTAGAAATTAGTTTCAACCCATAATGTGAAATTAATCACATTATTTCCCGATAACCTAAATACCATCATTACCCTTTGTCAGTGTTTATTTTACTCGGTACACTTAAATCCATATTAGTGTACCGAATTCACTCCTAATGTGACAATTTTTTTACATTTTTCATATAATTCCATAAATTCAAGTTTCCTATCAGATTTATTGTGCATTTTTATTATTCTTAAAATATCAATTTTTATTATAATATTTTCTATTTATTATATTTTCAATAATTACACATTATGCATTATTGCATATTATGTACATAATGTATTTCCAATATTTCTATTACCCTAATTACCATCTCTAAACACCAATTATTATTTCAAAATGTCTAAATCCATCCTAAATCAGATTTTACTCCATATTTCCCTAATTTACAAAATTAACTATTTTTTCCTATTACTCATTTATTACATAATTAACCTAATAATTACATCTAATACCCTAAATGCTATAAGTATCATACTCCATCAGATCTTAACACCCTAAAACATCTACTTATTCACTAAGTCAGAAATTAATAATTTAATTACTTAATTAATCCTAAATTACCCATTTTATGCCTCATTTTAGGACCTAAAAATTATCTAAAAATTTCGAAAATTAATTTTTTGAAAAAGGGCTTCATAGCACTGTTCTATATCATCTGAGTAATCTACACAAAAATTTTGGGCTTGAAACTACACTCCTAAGGTCATTTATTTCTAAATCGAAATGTGCTCGGTTTTGCACGATTTCTTAGGGGCCATATATTACGGGATATAATTTCATCAAAATAATATTTTTCCTACAAACTACATACAGAAATATCTCAGAATAACAAAATTCATAATTTTATAATTATATTTACTATTTTTACAAACTTTTACAAGATTCGGGCTGGAAATCGGACTCACCGATTTGGGTGGCTCCGGCCACCGCGGGCCGCCGTGGCCTTGTCGGCCGGCCTGGGCGCTGCCACCACCGTGTGGTGGTGGTGGCCGTCCACTTTCAGCTCCTCGTCTGGTGTGGGTTCCTTTTAAAACCCTCAACTGCACAGTTTTTCTTATTTTTTTTATTTTCTGGATTTTCTCTCGAATTTTCAACTCTCTCTAATTTTCTCTGATTTGTATCTATCCAAATGTGCTCTGTAATTTTTTCTGCTATTTATAGGGCTTTGTGGAATTTATTGTGCATTAAATGGGACAAGACAATTGCCTTATCCCTTGATTTTTGGCTTTTATGTTGTCTTAATTTAATTGGTTGAATTTTCTTTTTCAGATTCTGACTTGCCACGACCATCCTTGCATCATTCCACATCCTTCTGATTTTTTTCTGATTTTTCCACAATTATTTTATAATTTTCTTTAATTATTTGCTTAGTTTTCGGCCAATTTTAGTAATTACGCGTATTTTTATCTACACGTAAATACATGTAGGATACACGTGAACATTCCTAAATATTATTTTGGTCATTATAAAATTTTTAGTATACATATAATCTATCTCTACTAATTTATTAGTTATTATATTACACTTTTTGCCTTTTTGGTAATTAGCAGTTATTATGCTTAAAATTTGAAAATTTTATAGTCTCCTATTTTACTACTTATTTTCTTAAATTTAAGTTTACAGGGTCTTTTTTATTGGTATCTTGTTAAATAATTTATAATTTGGATTTGATCGGATCTTTTAACCGATCGCCCTAAACCTTGGGTTCTAAGTTCAATCCTACGGTTACTTGGCTGAACTTTGGGGCTTACAGTTTGGCTTAATACATTACTCCTTAAGTTGTAACCTTACTGCTATTTTCAAAAACTTGATTGCATTAAAACTCTTGAAGGGTTACAATTCTTAAGAGTAATGTATTAACTCAAGCTTGAAGGGAAGTATATACAATTAGGGTGAGTTCTAAAAGGTCCTTAAGCTATGTGACCTCACTTATTTTTAGAAAACACTTTCAGTAGCCACATCATAGCTTAAGTGGGGTGGCCTAATCAATCTCGAATGGTAGCTACACCACTATACCCGGAGCTTACACAATGACCCTCCTCATAGGGTCCTAAGATAGTCTGGGTATGACCACATCTACTTTACATCTTTGATGCAGCAAATAACTCCCCATATCCCAATGTATACTACATGCAAAACAAATACAAGAATCAAAACAAAGTATATACATGATGTTAACAACAAATACACACAAATAAATCAATAAATAACGTGGGTATATTTAAAAAAAAAATTTACTTTTAGAAAGTATTTTAAGTGGCTAACCCTCTTGTCAGATCCCCAATGGAGTCGCCAAGCTATCGAGTCTGGTATTTCTTTTGGTTTTTATTATTTTCCTTAATTCGATCAATATTAAACCCTAACCTATTTAATATTGGTTCTTGACTAAAGATTAAAGAAAAATGGTTTTTCTTTAAAAAAAAAATGTTTGAAGTCACCTTCCGACTGAAGTTGAGAAAAATAGTTAAGTTATAACCAATTAAGTGAATTGGTTATAACTTAACTATCAGTCTTTCGATAAAACCAATTTTTAGTATGGTTTTAAAACTAGACATCTAAATTTGGAGGCTATCTTATTAAACCTTTATGGGTACCACTATTAACTTTTTCAATTTAAGTTTACTTTTTAGATACCCTTCCAATAATGTCTGTTCACAATTGACAACTAAAATTATACCTATTTATAAAAAAATAAGAATTTAAAGAATTATCTACTAAAGGGGAAATTTTTTTTTTTCCATATTTTAAGTTGCTCCGTATGTACGGGTGTCTACGTACCTGTTATTCAAAATCGAGCTTCCGTAGTTCGTTTAAAGAAAATTAAACGAGTTGATTTCTTTTAACTTTTGAATAAAGATTGGGTTTACGTTTTTATCCAGTTTAATTTATTTAAGGAAACTTTTCAAAGGGACTTAAACTAAATTTTATTTATAAAAAGTTTTAAGAAAAAGGTCCTAATTTGGAAAGAGGATTATTTACTTCTATTTATTTTTGGAAAATTGATTTTTTTGGTGGTAACATGATTTTATTTATTTTATCATAGTTTTTTATTATTATTTTTTTCTATTTGTTTAATTTCTTTATTAATTTCTCTATAAAACATAAAACAAAAATTAAACTCTTTTTTTTTACTTCATCGTTTTTTCCTTTTTCTTGTTTTTCCTTTTCCTCTTTTTTTTTTATTATTAACAATTATAATCATTAGTACATAAATATATAAATAGAAATACAGAAATAATAATAAAAATAGAAAAAAGCATAAAAAACTAAACAAAAAAAAGGTTGAACCAAGTGCTTACGAGTTAGGAGTTGGGCATGCCAGTTGGTCTTTGGATTCTGGTTGGAAATTGAGTTGATTCGACCCATCATGTGTCTTGCATGTGTTCTTCGTAGGGAAGAGAGGGGAGGCATACGGAGAACTCCACACAAGGTGTTTCAGGGTGATTTTCAAGGTGGTGAGAGTAGGTTTGTAAATTTTGTATTGGTGAATATGGGTTTGATGGTGACACCGTCGTAGTTAGTGGTGGTGGTTTGAGGGTGATGTAAGTTTAGGTGATAGTGGTGATTCTTATACCTGTTGATTGGATGGTTTTAGAAGCTTAAAGAAGGTGGTTCCAGGGTTTTTAAACACTACGAGTTCAGCCATGGTGTCGATTTTGACAAAGGAGGCATAGTGATGTGTTTTCAAAGCAAGGCCATACGGTGGTGAAGGTTTATATAGGAGTGATTTATAGGTGAATGTGGCTGTACGCGGGCTAATGGTTGGGTGTGTATTCATAAGGAGGTTGCTATGGGTGTATTTGGTGCGATTGGAGGTCATCTAGGTAGTGGGTTCGGTGTTGGTCACTATGATCGATGAGGATGTATAGTGCTCAGAGAGGACAAGGAATGGGATTCATGTGCTGTTTAGAGTATGGGCTTTGTGTATTGGATGTAGGTTCGTGCAAGGAAAGTGGAGGTGGTTTGGTATTTGGTTAGTGGTGGTCTAGTGGCTGTATGATCGAGAGAGAGAGGTAGTCAAGAATCAAGGTTTAGTTAAAGGAACAAGGTTTGGTTTTCGATTAAGCGGCGACGAGAGAGGGAGACTGAGAATGGTGCTATATTGTATGCGAAGTGGATAGTGGCCATAGGTCTGTGGTGAGTGGGCATATGACAAATAGGGTAATATCGAGAGAGGGATTATGATTTGGGGTTATGTGTGTACCCTTCAAGAGAGTGAATGTTTTCGAATTTTTGTATATCATTGGGGCTATAAATGAAAATAATAACCAATCCTAGATTTCCTCTTTTTTCCATTTTTCAAATCCCGATTTGAATGAGCATGTGAATGAATTTGACCTTGTTTTTGGATTCAATTCACAGTAGACTATGTAGAGAATAGGAATTTTCCCTAAATTGGTGTATATATAAATGGAAATTGCATAAGAAATGAGGAGAAAGCAGGGGGTATGGATTGGTTTTGTTGGAGAAAAGTAAAGAACAGGGGGAAACAAATGCTGATGCGGCACCACATATGTGCCATGTTAGCTACATAACCCAATGGTTGCTTGTTATGTGTCGCAGTGGATACGTGCTCAAATTAGATTGCAACACTTGGCAAATGGGAGTCGAGAAAATAAAAAATAAAATGGCTTTTTATGCCTTTTGTAAGTTTCGAACCTAAGAGCTCCAAATTAACTCTAATGCTAATCTAAGTGTTTATCTATTAGGCTGTTGGCCTGTGCCTTGTTTAAATTATACATATGGACAAAGTCAGCTTGAGCTAAATTTGAATATAAGCCTAAGCCTAATGGCCCTCCTTTATCAACACCTAAAACTTATTGAGAACCTACTTAAATTTTCTACTTTTTGTGGTTTTTTTTTTTTGAATTTTTATTATTATTATTTTTTTGCATTTTTCTAAATTTTTAAAATTTTTTTGTTGTATTTCTAAGAAATTTATATTTTGATGTGTTTTTTCCTAAGTTTTCCATTTTTTGTACATTTTTTAAATTTCTTATTTTTTTGGTTTTTTCTAAATTAGAACCTTTCATCCTATTCTAAAATGTTTTGAAAAATAAAGGGGCAAAAATTGAGTGTTTACGTGTATGTAGTAGGCTTTTTTCAATAGTATAGCAACTTGATCTTTTGCTTAAGATAACTATTTCTTTCTTGAGGGACTTTACATTTCTTAATGGGGCATTTAACTTTAAATTAGGGGCAAATGATTTTATGCAATTGGGAATGACTTCCTTAGGGATAGATATCTCATTGAAAATAGGTTTAGTCTAAGAGGACATTTTCACACTCTCGACCTAAATTTTTCTCTTAACTATGATTCCCTAAATTATGGCTCATCTTGCAAGTGACACACTTCAATTAATTTGTTAGGTCTTTTTTAGAATGTAATATAATAAAGGTTTTAGGTTGTTGGTTTCAAAAAATGGATATTACTGAAATAGCTTTTTACAGAAGAATCACTCTTCAACTTGCGCTTACAAGTTAAGAACTTCATAGGTAAAACTAGAATCGTGCTTACCTTAGTTTCAAATATAACTTTTACCAAAGATTAGTTATTTTCTTTAATAAAAAAGGGCCTTTAAAAGGGATGGAATTGTGGGTGGGCTATAAGCCATATGCTACATGCAATTTCTTCAGGGATCATGAATTTTGGAGGAAGCTTTGGTATTTGTCCTAGCTTTTTTAGGTTTAATAATCTTGATTGTGTTTTAGGGTCCTTGTGTTAAGAATAAGCATGCCTTTAATCCTTTTTGGTTTTCAAGCTTTGTGTTTTAGACTTGATCTCCTTATTTATGTAGACTAATTGACTTCCTTCTTGGGTAGACTTTTATTTTTCCTTTTAGCTTTTCTCATTCTCCCTTTTATCCCCCTTTTCTATTCCTTTTTCTTTTCTTCTATCTTTTTCCTTCTAGTCTTTTTTTTTTTCCCCTTTCTTTCTTTTCATCCTTTTTCTTTGTTTTTTCTCTTTTTTTTTTATTGTAATTTTTACCTAAGATAAAGGTGATCACCTCTTCTTTTGGCCTACGGCTTATAGTGTATATAGTTTTTGTTCATTGTTTAGAATGGAAGCCCTTCTTCATTTTAAAGGAAATAAGTTATCTACTGTTGGATGGTTTTTGAATGATTTCTTTCTTGCAAAATGTAAAGAACTAAGGGTACTAAGGCCAATTGATAAAGGCATATTTTTCTTGTTTTAATGTGCAAATTAGATAGAATTATTATTAATTTTATAGAAATCATTAAGAAATGGTACCTAATTATTTTCATTTGGATAATTTAGGAATTGAAGGATTCAAAGTGGAAATATGAACAATTTAGAGGAGTTTTACGCAAATATGGAGGCTCAAAATGAGCTATGGCACGATTAGAATTCAATACAGTTGGCCTACACTTACATTAGCTGCCTTTGGAGTCTACGCTACCAGCTTTAAAGCTTAAACCGTTGGCCTATCAATCAACCTTCATTAAAAAGAAACCTTACGTAAGTTAATCGTAGTTTTTCTTATAAATAGCCATATGTTTCACTATTTGAGAGACTTATTTTGGGAGACACACACTTTTCTTAGATTTAGGGAGTCATAGAACAATTATTAGATAGTTCTTGAAGAATTCTTTTATAGAATCGCTTGGATCATTAAGAAGATTTTGCTTTGGAGATCAAGTTTTGGAGTTGCAAAAGAAGTTTATCTTTTCCAATTATAAAATTAGTGACATCTATTTTAATTATATTTATGCAATTCTATTAGTTGTAATTTCAATTAGTAGTTATGCAAATTCCATGGTTAGCTAAATTTATTTATGGGAATTGATAAAATCTTAGATAGCTAAGATGATGATGTATTCGTGTTATAGGATTAATAGATATAAGGATGATTCATGACTACAATTTCTACGATTTCAATTATAGTTGTTTAATTAATTATAATTATTAAAAACCCTAATGATATAGGAGTTGATATAGGGTTTGTTAGAAATTCTTCATTAATTTGATTAATTAATGTGGAAGCAGCATTAATTAAATTAATTAGAAATTATTTAGAGATTAAGGTGATGTTTGGCAATTGATTATTCACTAAGACATTAGGAATAATTGATTTAAGACATTAGACAATCATAGTATCGGGAGATATATGATTATAATTTAGAGTGCACTGTTAATTAGAGATGCGGGAGCTGACTAATTAAGTAGGGGTTTAAATTCTTAAGTTTTAAGGTATAATAATTTCATTTAAATAATCATATAGCCAATAATCTATATAAGATGATAACAATTTGATTTGCATAATTTAAGGTGGATTCTGTTTTTTCCATAATTCTCAATTGATTACTTAATTTTAGAAATTTTATAGTTATTTTCTTTTTAATAGTTTTAGTATAATTATTAGATTAGTTAATTTATTTTTGATTGCTTAAATATCGATAAAAACTATCATAGGTTTACTCTATATTACTTGATTCCAACCTAGTATACTTGTTGGAGTATTTGCAATATATATATATATATATATAAATAGTTTAAGCAAATCAAGTTTTTGGTCCCCTACACTTGAACTTTTGCTTGTCCTCAAGCAAAATAAACAGAATTAAAGAAATCTATAATTGAAAATACAAATTTTGCAATTGTTAATCTAAGACATTTGATATTTCACAATTTCAGACTCACTAATTTATAACTCCTACTACTCGAACCAAACTGAAATATGTGAACAAAGTACTACAATTGAAATTAACCAGCCATTCTAGAAAAAAACAAATTTTAATCCAAGCGTTTAACCTAGGATTTCTATTTTAAAAGTAGATACTCAGTCCTAGAAGGAAAAACACCCATTTAAACTTCACAGTTGTTAGCAAACGTATTATCCCTCTAATTATTTCGACAAACAAGTTAACAAAGTAGTGAAAGCATATGGTATCTACTCTATCCCTAGGTTTTCTTCCTTTTCTTTTTTTTATCAGAAGCCTCAATTCATTGCATTCAAAATTTCCATTTTCCATTCTCATTCTTTTTTTTCTTTTCTTTTCTTCTTCTTCTCTCTCTCTCTCTCTCTTTTTAGTTCAGATACTGAACTTTTGCCTTTCCGCCCTTCTCGTTATAGTGAATGAATTGAGTTGGCACATCTCGAGCTCATCACCCAAGTGACCAGGTTTTAAAGGGACCCTTACGAACCCTAACATTCAAGTTAGGATACTCTTAACTAAATTTCTTAAGTTGTTGGAGTAGAGGCTCTCATTTCATCATTTTTTTTAAATGCTCACTAAAATTTTTTAAACTTACCTCTTACACTAAGTGTTAAAGTGCTGTTAGAATAACTAAAAAGACCATATATTAATTAACTTTACATAGAAGTGAACATGTTTACTTTTCACTTAAGGACTCAACCGACTCTAAAACTTCAAATTCTAAGGCTAAAAACTAAGTAAATTAGGTTCTTAAAGAATTGACTAATTAATTTTAACTGAGTACAAAAATCTCAACATTAATAAGTAGGGCACTTTAGTGAGTCAATTATTCAAATCACAATCAAATGCTATCAACAAATTTTTTTCTTTGTATAATCTCTAGATTCCAAACAAGAAATTCAAAATTTTGAAAAAAAGAAAAATGGCCTAAACATTGCTAGATACTTAAGAACAAGTAAAGTTGAAGCTAATAGGAAAGTATAACTATTTATAAACAAAAATTGGCATTAAAATTGATATTCAATTTAATTCAAAATCTATTTCCTATATTTCCTTCCCCCCACTTTAGAATAGACAAAGTCTACACTGTTTTCTTTTCAATATTTAAGAGGAAATAAAAATTTGCAGCAATAAGAAATGAAAAGCCAGTACTCCTTTAGATTCAAATTTTCAGCAACAAGGAAAATTCCAAGCATAAAATCATTGCTAGCATAGAATTCAAATTTGACCTGTCTCATATCAAATGCAAAGAAACATGAAATAGCAAAGATAGCATAAAAGTGCATTCAAGAGTACATAGTAGAGTTCATGATCTAAAGTTACCCAAACAGATGGGTATTAAACAAAAATAACCTAACAGCAAAGTGAAAATAAAAAAAAAAATTTAGAAAAGCGTGCAAATATCTAACTATCTCAGTTAGTGCTGCTACTCTCTACACTGGAAGTCTCATAATGAAGCTGCTCTACAGTTACTGGCTAGAAACATAAAATAGCAAACTTCAGCATATTGAACATAGTAGTTTGGAACTTCTTATTCTTCTTCCTTTCTTCCCTAATTTCATTTTGGACTTCTCTAATTTCAGCACTCAATTGCTCAAAACTACTAGCTAGTAGATGATATGAAGTAGACGATATGAAGTAGACGCTCTAGCAATAAGAGGATTGCCAACAATATCCTCCTCATCAACAAGATGGGGCCTATTATTTATCTTAACCAATCCCCAACCCCTAAAGGGTACAGTAGAAATAGGCTTACATAGAATACCATCGTCCCCCTCCGATTCTTGAAAAAGCCCCATACTCTTCAATAATGCTGTAATATACCACTACAAAAGATAACCTGTGTCTTAGTATCATCTATTTATCTATAGATAAAATTTTCTATTTCTATTCCAAGATCTATTTGATATCTAGAAATCATATTGTATAGATAAAACATGTCAAAACTGGTTACCTTGCTATGGCTAGTCTTCTTACAGTTGAAAGTATGAGTAAAACTATGGTGGAGTAACCTGTATTGCACTGTTGAGAAAGTCGTGGTGAGCAACTTTAAAGGTATAAAATTGTCTTGCTTAGGATGAATAAACTAAAACCAAAATCTCTTAGCAATCATATCACTAGGCCAGGAATTGGGCAAATTAACTTCCTCCTCGTCCTATAAACTCAGAAAATAACCAATTTGACTCAATTCAATTACATGAATTTCTCCATAAACCTAAAATGTGAAAATAGACATTTGCCCACTTCTCTCCAACTGCAAAGTGGACAAAAAGTCAATGGCTATATTTCTAAAAGTGGGTTCTTTTACCTCAAATAATTGAAACCATGTTTTATTAGAAACCATATGCTGGATTCTATCTTCCATTCCATACTCTTGTAAAAGAGTCCAATACAAATATTGTTGATTCATGAATGTCATTCGTTGTAACTTCCTCCTTCCTTTCCTAGCATACTCTTGATGTGAAAGTAGATTGCTGCCTAAACTTTTGGAAGACAAAGTAGCTACCGTCTTTTGTTTCTTTCACTGAGGTTGCATCTTCTTGGGTGACATGGTTTATCACAAATCTAAACTAAAAAAATGAAAATGGGTATAGAAAAAAGTAAAGATAGTAAGTGAATGTGAGATGGAGTGATGAAAAATGTGTGTGGGAGATAGAGTGATGGAGAAGAAGAGAAATCTAGAGAGAAAACTAGAGAGAGAGTGAAGGTAGAGAGAGAAATCAGAAGAAAATGAGTGAGGAGAGAGAGAAAACCCATGCTTGTGCTTTAAAAAGTACTATAGGCGAGCTCTTTCCTCTGTACGTCGGCGATGTATATTGCCGGCTTATATGAGTAGGTCAGTGACCTTATGTTCAAATTTTTGCATTTTTATCTCTCTTGTGTTTTTTTAAGTTGGCAACCTTGATGCCAATGGTCGGCTCTTCTACTTTTTAAAATAATAAATAAGATAAAAAATTAGTTTGGTTAGACATGGGTTGCCTCCCATGAAGCACTTAGTTTATAGTTGCTAGCTTGACTTTTCCAATCTTACATGATTTCTTGGTCACTACCATAGTGGTATCACTATCCATGTTTTCTCCTTCAAAATCATGTTTGTGGAGATGGCCATTTACCTTGAAAGTGCGATTGTCTCCTACCTTTAACTTAACTATACTATAAGGAAAAACATTAGCAATTTCACATGCCCCAGACTATCGAGATTTTAACTTAGGAACAGATTTAGTCGAGAGTTGTATAATAATACTTTTTGACTAGGCATGAACTTTCGCTGTTGAGTGTTCTTATCATGCCATTGCTTGGCTCTCTCTTTATAGATCCTAGCGTTTTCATAAGCTTCTTCTTTAATCTCATCTAGCTGGTTCAATTGGAGCAATCTCATTTCACTTGCAGCTTATAAATCAAAGTTGAGGTATTTTATGGCCTAATAAGCCTGACATGACTTACCATAAATGATTTTGTATGATGACATTTCTATAGGTGTTTTAAAAGTTGTCTTGCAAGTCCACAATGCATCATTAAGTTTTAAAGACCAATCTTTCCTAGATGCATTGACAGTCTTCTCTAGGATACACTTTATTTCCCTATTGGACACCTTAACTTATCCATAAGTTTGTAGATGATACGGGGTAGGAATTTTATGAGTGACTCCACATTTTGTTAACAATTTTTGAAACTGCCGATTGCAAAAATACGACCCCCCATCACTTATAATAGCCCTAGGTACCCTTAATATGGAAAAAATGTTCTTTTTCAAAAATTTAATTACTACTGTGGCATCGTAAGTTTGTAAAGCAATTGCTTTTACCCATTTCGACACATAATCTACTCCTAGAAGTATATATTTGTTTGAAAAAGATAAAGAGAAAAGGCCCACGAAGTCTATTCCTCACACATCAAAAAGCTCAATTACCAGAATATTATTTTGTGGTAATTTACGTCTCCTAGAAATATTCTCGGTCCTTTGGCATTGGGCATAAGACATAATATAATTCGTGCAATCACTAAACAAACTAGGCCAGTAAAATCTACTAGATAAAATTTTAGCTACAGTTCTTTTTACACCAAAGTGGTCTCTTACTTTTTTAGAATGATAGTGCTGAATTATGCTAAGCTATTCTATTTTAGGCACATAACGTCTAATTACTTAGTCAACATAACTTTTAAATAGATATGTTCATCCTAGAAATAAAATTTCACATCATGTAAAAACTTCTTTTTCTCTTGAAATGAGAAATCGTATGATATAATCTTACTAACTAGGTAATTGACTATATCGACATATTAAGGTAAACCTTGGATCTCTACTACATATAACTGTTCATCAAGGAACTTTTCAATAATTGGTGGCTTTAAACACTCAAATTGTAAACAAGATAAATGATCAGCAATTACATTTTCAGTTCCCTTTTTATCTCTAATTTCAAGGTCAAATTCTTGCAGTAATAAGATCTAACGAATTAACTTAGGTTTAGCATTAGCTTTAGTAAACAAATATTTTAGAGCAGCATGGTTTGTGAATATTATGATCTTAGAACTTATGAGATAAGGCCTAAACTTGTCATAAGCAAATATAATCGCTAAAAGTTCTTTCTCTATCGTGGCATAGTTTCTTTATGCCTCATTTAAGGTTCTACTCACATAGTATATAACATGAAATAACTTACTTTTCCTCTGCCTAAGTACTGCTCCTATGGCATAGTCGCTGGCATCACACATCATCTCGAAAGGAAGCTCCCAATCAGGTGCAATGATCATTGGTGCTGAATTAGGCTTCTCCTTTAATAGATTGAATGCCTACAAACAACTGTCATAAAAAACAAAGGTAGAATCCTTTTTAAGTAAATTACAAAGAGTCCTAGAGATTTTAGAGAAGTCCCTAATAAATCTCCTGTAGAAACTAGCATGTCTTAAGAAGCTCTTGACTCCTTTAACTGAAGTAGGTGGTGGTAGCTTCTCTATTATCTCCACTTTGGCTCTATCAACTTCAATCCCCTTTTTTGACACCTTATGACCTAAGACTATTCCCTCTCTTACCATAAAATAACATTTTTGCCAATTCAAAAGTAGATTCGTCTCTTTATACCTTTTGAGCACACAACATAAATTAGTTAGACATGAATCAAATTACTTCCCAAATATAGAGAAGTCATCTATAAATATTTTAATAATCTTCTAACATGTTAGAGAATATAGGCATCATACATCTTTGAAAAGTAGTGGGTGCATTACAGAGACCAAAGGACATTCTCCTAAAGGCAAAAGTTCCATAAGGACATGTAAAGGTGGTTTTCTCCTAGTCCTCGGGTGCGATATGAATTTGATTATTACCAGAATATCCATATAAAAAACAATAGTAATCATGCCTTGAAAGTTTTTCTAACATCTGATCTATGAAAGGGAGTAGGAAGTGGTCTTTACGGATGACATCATTCAGTTTTTTATAATCTATGCAAACTTTCCACCTTGTCATAGAGCAAATAGGGAATATCTCATTGTCCTTGTTTTTCACCACGATCATACCACCTTTTTTTGGCATTAACTGAACAGGACTAACCCACTTACTATCTGAGATAGGGTAGATAATACCAGCATCTAACAATGTAAGTACCTCTTTCTTCATTACCTCCTTGAGAGTTAGGTTAAGTTGTCTTTGTGGTTGTACTGTGGGTTTGCACTCCGCTTCAAGCAATATCTTATGAGTGCAAATTAAGGGACTAATCCCCTTAATATCGGCAATGGTCTACCCAATGGCTTCTTGATGCTCTCTCAAAACTCGTAGAAGTTGTTTCTCCTAATCACTTGTCAAAGACGAAGAGATAATTATTGGCAAAGTATCATTTGTTCCAAGATAAGCATATTTTAAATGACTAGGTAAAAGTTTAAGTTCAAGCACCGGGGGTTGTGTCAATGGTGGGACTGGCTTCTTCTCATTGGTGCCTAGCTCTTCATAGTATCAAGCTTTGATTTTTGACACCAGTTCCCTACCTTCTTCTTCAAGCTCATTGTCATCTCTCTAATCATCCAGATCCCTAAGAACCGATTCCATGGTATCCATTCCTGCTTTCTCTTCTATAGACTTACAGGTAATCTTATAAAAAATATCAATAGTATAACAGGATTTGCAATCATCAAAATGCTTTATGGCTTCATAAACATTAAATGTTACTTGATCATCCATAACTCTTAAAGTAAGCTTATCTTATTCCACATCTATCAACACCTTACTTTTTGCAAAAAACAATCTACCTAGGATCATGGGTACCTCTCTATCCTCTTCTATCTCCAGGACTACAAAGTTGATTGGGAAGATAAATTTGTCTACCTTCACCAGGACATTTTCAACAATACCCCTTAGGTATTTGATACTCTTGTTAGCAAGTTGCAAGGTAACATGAGTCTCCCTATAATCTCCAAGTCCCAGCTTCCTGAAAATAGACAAGGGCATTAAATTTATACTTGAACTTGAATCAATAAGAACCTTATCAAAGTGAAAATTTCCTATAGTGTAAGGAACAGTAAAACTCCCTTGATCTCTTTGTTTTTTAGGTAGGATGGATAAATTTTTCGGAAAAATCATGGAGCATTCCCTTGTAAGTATTACCAGTTCGTTCCCTTCAATCTTTCTCTTCTTAGTGAGCAAATCCTTCATGAATCTGGCATACGAAGGCATCTGTTGAAGTGCCTCTGCAAAAGGAATGTTGATTTGCAACTTCTTGAAGACATCTAGGAATTTAGCAAATTTAGCGTCTAGTTGCTGTTGCTTCAGTCTTCCTGGAAAAGGGATTGAAGGAATATACGGTTTCACTTCTGGTGACTTTTACTTTGGTTCCTCTTCCACCTGCTTCCCTTTTTCTTCCCTTTGAATCTCTACCTTTTCTTCAACTTGTTTATCAACTGTTTCTACTGCTTTTCCACTCCCCAACATAATAGTGTTGACACCTTTGGGATTTTCTTTAGTATTGTTGGGTTAAGACCTTGATGGTCTATTACTTAACTGTTAAGAAATCTAACTAATCCGATTCTCTAAATTCCGAATAGTTGCTTGTTGATTCTATAACATGGTGTTAGTCTTTTGCATATAGCTTAACATGAGCTCTTCCTTTCTAAACTGATTTTGCTAAGGTGGAGCGTTCTAAGTAGGACCTTGCTTCTAGAATCTAGGTGGTGGTTGAAATGCACTGTTCTTGTTTCTCCATGAAAAATTTGGATGATTACATCACTCGAGATTGTATATATTCGAATATGGTCTTTGATTGTCATGTTGAAAATTGTTGATAAAATTCACCTATTCTCCATTGGTTGGAGCTGAGTGATTCCCAATTAGGCACTCAAGAGTCGAATGTGGTCCTGAACATAACTCATGAAAAATAATAAGATTAGCATTAAAAGATTATGTTGAGGTGAGTCTATTTACTTGAGTAGTGAGAGCTACAATCTGAGTTGTTAATTGAGATATAATGTTATTGTCACTGGCTACTACCGTTCTTAACTTGCTTCTTTCATTTTGCCAGTTATGTGCACTAGAGGCCATCTCTTCTATCAATGCACTTGCTTCATTGTAGGTCTTACCCATCATAGCTCCTCTAGCTACATCATCAATTAGGGACCTCAATGTCGCATCCAGACTGAGATAAAAGATCTCAATCAGGAGATTATCTGGCAAGCCATGATGTAGGCATTTTCTGATCGCCTCCTTGAATCTCTCCTATGCTTCATAAAGTAACTCACCACTAAACTTGGTGAAGTTGGTGATGTCATTCCTTAGTCTTGTAGTCCTAGCTGGTGGGAAAAATCTCCTTAAGAACTTTGATGAAAGATCATCCCAAGTGGTGATAGACTCTTGTGGCAATGAATGAAACCAAGCTTTGGCTTTATCCCTTAGCGAAAAGGGAAAGAGTTGTAATCTAATAACCTCATCGATCACATTGTTCATCTTAACTGTATTATAGTATTAGAAGAATCTCGCAATATATTCACCAAGACTTTCATTAGGGTATCCTCCAAACTAATTCGTCTAAACCATCTAAATGAGGGACGGCTTCAACTAAAAGTTGTTAGCCTGAATGGTAGACCTCCTTATTGTCGAACTCATTATCGTGGGTATTGTATAGTCTCGTAGTGCTCGCAGAACTCCTTGTATCTAATTATTATCCTTATTACTTGCCATCTCTTCTATCCTTCTTCTGTTCTCTCGCCTCAACTAATGCAAAGTATGCTCTATTTCAAAATTTAGTAGCAAAATTTCAGCACTTCTACTCCTGTACATAAAACACCTGCAAAGTGAATAAAAATAACACACATTATCAAGTGCGCCTAAATTACCAACAAAACTAAAAGATTTAATATTTCTAATCCCCGATAACGGCGCCAAAAACTTGATTCACTTAAACTATATATATATATATAGTTTAAGCAAATCACTAGTCTAGTATGGTCGCTCCAATGCCTAAATCAGTAAATGAATGTTAAGAGAAGATAAGAGAAGTAGTTAGGTTCTCAGATAGTTTTTACAATGCTTCTTCTATGTAATATAACTGTATCAAGTGATAACTATTCATATTACTTTTCTTAGGTTCAAATAAGATATAGATTTATGTTAATCAGCATTTGCCAAGAAGTGAGTTATTCGTCATGACGGTAGTCGGGTGGTTGAGTGAGTTATAACGGATGAAATCCAACTATCAACATTTGCCCTCCAACTCCCATGGTTAAGAATTTGACAAAGGGAGTAATTTAATATCCTTTATGGGGTTGAATGGAGAATTGTTCCTCAAACGCTGAGTAAGGTGGGAAGTTCCTTGATTTTCATTTAGGAAGACAGATTGCATCCTATCTGAAAGGTCGCAATTTTCAATTTTCCTACCTATCAGAAGACCAAATAATGGAAAGTATGATAGCTATCACCTTAGCCATAATTACACTATAGGCCTAATAACTGTTAGAGTCACAATAACCATTAGATCTCTATCTTAAAACACATGTTAATAATCTGGGCTATCATCTATCAATACATCATTACTTGTCAAAAATGTGTTGTGGTTACAAGGGTAAACCATTCATATTTAAGAAATTTTCCAACACTGAAAACAGATTTCATTTCATCTTCATTTGCATTCATAAGCTTTCGTTTGACACTTCCTCTTAACCTTCACAAAATTCTATGAGATTTATTATAGTCAAAATCAAGTATGGTTTGAGACATAATCCATCAACTTGTTCTTTTAGATTCTGAAGCAACTAAGACTAAGGCTGCCTCTCTTCCCCAAAAAAGGAGCGAGACAGCATGTTTCTCAAGTAGTTCAACCGATATTATAGTACAGCGGTAGGACAAACTTGCTTGAGTTAACTCTCTCATAACAAATACCTATACAGATGACAAAGAAGGAAGATATATGGCTAGGTATCTGTATAATAATATAGTCTACTTTTGTGATTTACTAGACAAAATGGCCAATGCCATCAACAAAGTTCTTGTTTCAAAATATAACAAATAATGTCAAGACCTTCTTGGAGCGTGGAACCTTAGGAAGTTAAGAGAGGAAGAAAGGGTATGTTTTCCAAAGGAGCGCAAGTTTCACATTTATTTGAAATATCTCGACTTTAGACTGCACTTCCCATTCTTGGCTTTTGTCAAGTAGTTTCTTCAACTATTTCCGACTTGTGCCAAGTATGTTCTCACTAACCACTTATCGGCTTCTCGCGACTTTCAAAATAATTTGTAAAGAAGTTGAAGTTAAGGCTATGCCTATATTATTTTTGTATTTCATTATGATTAGGAGGCAACCCAATTGCTAATACCTTGTGGCTACTAAGATTGGGTGGAAATTCATGGACGGATTGGAATCTAAGATTTACAAGTGGCATGACAAGTTTGTATTTATTGTTTTAGATGAAGAGTTGGATTTTTGGACCCAATGGACTGAACTAATCCGTACCAAGGACATTGAGTTGATGCCAAACGATGTTGCCATTGTAAAGAAAATTCAAGAAAGGCAAAAAAACATCTTGTTTTTTTAGGACATCGAGAGAATAATAAGGCGATATGATAGCGAAGAGCCAATTTTCTTCAAGAAGGAAGGTACACTATCAAGTACTTGCCATGCCGAGCATAGCTATAAGAGGAAAATCTGTTTTCATGACTTGGGGGAGGAATTATTGCCTTTAAGCCTTGCTCAGCATGGAGAATGCAAGTTTTTTCTTAATCTTCACTTTAGTATTAATGCATCTGCTTTGTATGATAGATATGGATGCTAGTGAAGTAAACCTTACTAAGTTGTTGGCCTAAGCAAAGGCAAAGAAATCAAAAGCTAATAAATGTGCAGCCACCACAATTGCTGCTGCTCAGCCGACTGCTATGAAAAAGACAATGAAAGAGAGAACGGTGAAACAAGTGATGGCCTAGAAAAAGGCCTCCCGCCTAGTTAAGAAGCAACAAAGGAGTGAGAAACCTAGGTTTGTTGAGGATGCATAAATTGAGACCCTTCCAACCGAAAGCTTCCCTCCATTTATGGAGTCAAGAAAGGGTGATCAAGAAATCAAAGCCCAAAAAGAGGCTGAAGTCATCAATTTCAAGGTTATCGAAGGGTCATCTCTCCTAATGGATGTTGTGTCGAGCATAAATAAAAGAAGTGGGAAGGAACTCTTTGACTAACCTCCTGCTAAGAGATCCAAGGGATTGGATGAAAAGGCGAATGAGGCAATGCGAAACAAAGCTCTCGGCAATAGTGGTGCCAAATTTGTCCCTAACATGAAGGTTGGTGAGTACTTCGTTCCATACTGGAGGCACAACATCCTACATACTAATTTGGCCTTGGGTGGTAGGACAAAATCCTTAGCCCTAATGGAATGTGTATTCTTCCCAAGGATAAAGAGATTGCAAAGAAAGATGTCGATAAGGTTGATGGTAACAATAAGGCACACATCTTGGCCAAACTATATGATGTAAGTGTCAATTGAATCCTTTTAATTACTTTCCCTTATCATTATTCTTGAGCATAGGGGCTGAAGGTCCTATTGTAACTCTGACTTAATTTCTTAGTAATTCAGGGAAATAAATCAAGTCATCACTATTCTTGGCATGGTGATTGCCATGTTCTTTGTTTTGACCTAGGTGAACATTATTATGGAGGAGATTAAGAATTTCTTCATGTTTTTTTCTCAACTCTTGGTTTTCTTAGCTAAGTTGAGGCAAAGCTACTCTAACTTAGCCAAACGTTGCTGGTCAATGTGCCTACTTACCTCTTTAAGGTAGTGGGACAAAGTATCAATACCTGTACTTTTAGGTAATCTAGTTCTTGCCATGTGGGTGGGTCAAGAAAAAACAGACGATGCCAAATGTTGTTGTATAGTTTTTAAATGATTTTCTTCCTACAAAATGTAAAGAACTAAGGGTACCGAAGCCAGTTTAGTGTAGCCACTTCGACACCTGAGTCAGTAAATGAATGTTAAGAGAAGATAGGATAAGTAGTTAGGTTCTCAAATAGTTCTTACAATGGTTCTTCTCTACATTTATAGGTGAATGTCGAGAGTTTAAAATTTCAATTAACTGCACAATTATTGGGATACGTGGAGATTTCTTGATCAAGCATACTCCAAAAATATAAGAATAGTAGGTAGTTATGTAATATAATCATGTCAAGTGATAATTGTTCACACCACTTTTCGTAAGTTCAAATCAGATACAAATCTATATTAATCAGCAATTACCAAGAAGTGATTTATTCATCATGACGGCAGTCGAGTAGCCAAGTGAGTTGTAACAGATGAACTCCGACAGCCAACATTATCAAAGGTGATAATTACTGTTGAATCAAAGCGACTAGAGCAAGCACAAATTAGTTTTAACATTTTCTCCTCTTTAATGACCCTAACCTCCAAATTGCCTCAATGTACGGGGTAGTTCTTGATATGGTTTAATTTTGAAAACACTTTATTTAATGGTTCAACGAGGATGACAAGGGATTTTGTGTTTGGGATACTAAAAATGAATGCTTAACTTCATTTTGATTCATTTATCAAATGCAAGCTGGACCTCCTTTAAAAAATGAGTCTAATAGTCTCACAATGATGTCACTTAACTTCAAAGTGTTTCAAGATTAGTGTTTAGGATTTGCTTTATCTCTTTTCATTCTAAACCTTTTAACCAATGAGATATCTTCCAATTTGATCCTAATTTTATTTGGTAAGACATAAGTGTCATTTGAAATGCCCTTATTGTTTGTGAATGATCTTAAAAAATAAGAGAATAGCAAACAAAACACTTTGTTTAAATCACTTATCTTTCATAAACATTGTAAAGATCATTTCAAAATTTGCCCTTATCATTTATTTCAGTCTAATTAGAGTGCCCTTACATTTATTATTTATTAGGTTTTGAACCCTATTTTTCAATTCACAGTAGTTGTTGGTAGAATGCCCCGATTGACCTAGATAGTATTCACATTATGCATTCAGATCATATTTCCTTGCCTTATATCCTAGTACTGGGATTTTCTATTGCAGTAAGCCTTTCTTTTTAGTTGGTCAAAGACTTCAAATAAAGGAATAGAGATTTGGGTAAACTTTCTTCTGGATATCTTTAGGCCTTTCTTGCTTGGTGTAGGTTTTGACATTATGGTATTTATGTATGCCCTAGAATCTAGTGGGGTTGGTCTTCTTTCTTGTTAGCGTCCCTATTCTTATGGCTTCTTCAATTCAGCATCTAGTAAGTACAATATTTGCGAAATTAGCCATTGTGTTACCTAACAAGTGTCGAAAATACAGTTCATCAAATGAGTCAATAAAGATGGATATTAGCTCTTTCTTAGGGAGAGGAAGAACAATTCTAGCTACCATAGCCCTTCATCTTTCAGCATATTCCTTAAAGGTCTCACTACTACTTCTGCTCATTCTTTATAGATCCCAAATCGAAGTAGCTATTTCCTCACTGAATTTATATTGCTCATAGAAGGCTCTAGCTAGTTTTTCCGAAGTGTTTATCTTATTGAGATCAAGCTGGGTATACTACCCCATTAAACTATCCTGAAAGGTGTCAACCATCAATTGGTCATTTTGGACATATTTGTACATTCTCCATACATAAAGCCTGATATGCAGCTTAGGACATCCGGTTCCATTGTATTTCTCAAAATCTGTAACCTTAAACTTTTTTAGGAAGGTTCTCACATTATATGTGGCCAAATTAGTGATTCTCATTAGATCAAATCAATTAGGACCCTCCAAAGTCTTCATTTTGTGAGTAATTTGCTTAGACAACTCTCTCTCAATTTCTTTTTTGTAAATCTCCCTTGAGGCACTTAAGCTTAAGGCTTAGGTTAGACATGAGTCTTGGGTTGGACAATAAGATTAGGCCTAGAATGAATCTCTCCATGTTCAGAGGGTGATATTTCAATTGCTTTAGCCTATAGAAAGGTGATATCATCAGTAAGGAATTTGACTTATTCAACCAAGGTTTGTACCTTTTGCTCTAAATTAACGACTTTCAGATTAGAGGAAGCATTGGTATTATTGTTGTTACGGTTATTAATGTTACTGTTGTTAGCCATTACTTTCAAGAATTCCTTATAAGAATTTGTCCTTATTAGCAACTCTTCAAATTCTCTTTTCATCTCTCTCTCTCTCTCTTTTTGAATTTGAATTTTGAAAACAATTTTACCATCAAAATGAAGAGTGGAGAAATGACCTAGTGGAAATACAAGGATGAAACTTATAAGAATATGACCCTAATCAAAGTGAGCCTCCTTGAAGAAAAATATTTGCAACTTGTAAGTATTTAAAAGGTTATTTGCCTAAGTATAATGTAAGGTATTAATTTTTTTACAAGAAGAAAATCTTATGGATATCTAATATATACAACTAACTATTTATTATTGATAGGGATGGGAAGTGATTGTTTTACAACAAGACAAGAGTAATGTGGTTACTTAAAAAATGGAAAGGAGGGGGAAGGGACTCTTATAAATCCTTGGAAAAACAAATATTTACAATTGAAAGACTGCATAGATGAACAATATTTAAGATTGATGAATTTGAGGAGGGGAGTAGGTATAGACCAATTACTGAAAAGAAATATTTTTTTATAGACAAGGGAGTCTTTAAGATGGTGAGTTTACAACCTATTATTACAATCTAATATTATGAACTAATAATTATTTCTAAGTCCTATTATTTTAAAGTGAGGAAAACTATTTAGAAATTATGAGGTTTTTCTATACATAAAAAAATAAATGCTAATAGTCTTATTCTAAAGTGGTGACTTAATTAGTGGCTAAAAGGAAAAATTATTTTACAAAATATATGGAAGTCTTTTGATTTGAAGAATAAATTTTAAAAGCAATGGGATATTTTATAAAGATAGTGATGTAGCAAATATGATTATTTACAAAGTAAAACAAGCATAAATATTTACATATAAATAAAGATAAGGAAAGAATGTAATATGAAGGCATGCGAATGTAGATGCAAAGGATTAACGATTAAATAGTAATATGGCAATATAAAGGATTTAAGGTTGCAACTTTATCGGAATTCAATAATTTTACAACTATACAAGAATAATATTTATAGGGGAAATTTAATATTTACAAAATTTGAAAAGTTTACAAGGAAAGGGCATTATAACATGAAAACGAAATTTACAATGGAAAGGATCTAGTACAAATAACTATTATACATAGAATTTACAATATTACAACCTTTAAGAGTATATTAGAATTTTGATATAGTAGCAATGATATGCCATATTGTCTTTTATTCGGTGTCCAATGATTCATATATGCAATTAGGGTAGTTCTAAAGGTCCTTAAACTTTGCGATCTTATGCACTTTTGAAGAAACGATTCCTTAATCACATCAAAGCTTAAGTATGGTAGCCTTATTAGCCTTGAAAGATGTTTACCCCACAATATCCGAAGTTTACACTATGGCCCTATGTCCTAGGCACCTAAGACAACTTATGTCTAATTGTATCTATCATGCATCCATGATGTAATAAATAGAGCCCCTAATATCCCAATATACTAGTTGCATGCAAAAGTTAATATAACAAAAAAGAAAAAAAGAAAAGAATATTTACAACAAAAGAATCATAAGTTAAAATGGGTATTTTGAAAGATATATTTAATTTTGGAAGCTTTAAATGGCTAAACCTCTTGACGATCCTTAGTGAAGTCGCCAAGCTGCCAAACTTGAAATTTTTTGTTTTTGAATATTTTCCTTAATTTGACTTATAATGAACCCTATACTCATTCAATATAAACCTTTGACTAAGAATTAAGGAAATTCTAGTTTTTTTTTTTTTTAAATTTGAAAATCTTTTGGACTTGCCATCAACTAGAGTCGAGAAAGGGATAGGTTATGATCAATTGGGTAGATTGATTCTAACCTAGCCACTGGTCCAGAAGAAAATCAATCTTAGAAAAATGACTTTTGAAAACTAAACATTTTTAGATTCGAAGGCTAGCCAATTAAACCCTATTTGGTATCACTACAACCTTTCGAATTTGAATTTAATTTTCAAAATACCTTTTTCAACGTTAAAGATGAAGTTCTATTTACAAATAAACAAATTATATTTATTTACCAAGAAAAAGGGGAAAAAAATCTAATCATTTACAAGTAGGAAAAATAATTTTTTTTGTATTTTAAGTCGCTCCGTAATTACGTTCGAATGCCTACATATCTGTTATTCAAGATCAAACTTTCATATTTCGTTTTTATAAAACTTTAATGTGTTGGTTTGTTTTGAATTTGAAGGTGGTCAAGTTTATGTTTTTAATTCATCCTTATTTGATTTTAAGAAAAATCTAAAAGACAGGGGTCTTAATTTTGAGTGAATATTTTCAAAAGAAACATTCTAACTTGGAAAAAGGAAGTCAATTTATTCACTTTTGTTTTAAGAAAACATTTTTCTAAGTGTTGAAAAAAATTCTTTTTTCTTTATTTTAAGACGCTAAGTTATCCAAAAAGGAATGTTTTTTTTTTTTCTAAATGATAAGTTCTCTTAAAAAAGATTTTTTTTATATATATACATATTAAAGGCAAACTTTGAAAAATAAGGTAAGAACTTTTTTTTTTCTCTTAATGAGTAATAAATTAGAAAAAAACAAAAATGAAAAGAAAGAAAAAAAAAAGAAAAAAAATAATAAAGTAAAAGAATGAAGAATCAAACCTAGGTGGATAGGAGTAGAAAGAGGGTCAATTCTAGAGTAGGTTCTCAAGTCAAAATTAGATTGAGGTCAAGCTTGTTAAGTTAAAGAAAGAAGAAGATGGTAGCTATGGGTAGGTTGTTCTAAGTCATTTCTGATGCAAATTTTAAGTAGGTAACACCACTTTCATGTGAAAGTCATTTGTGAAAAGCCTATCGGTGACAATGCGATGGCTTGAAGTGGTGGTTTTTGTGGTGATGCGCAGTGGTTGGAATGGATTAGAGGGAAAGTTTAGATGGAGCTCAAACGACAACGAACTTAAGTAAGATAAGAGTCATTTCCTAAGTTTTTGGGGCCAAGGAGCTTCTTGGTGAAGTTATTTTTACAAAAAGAAATGGTTTAGATGGTGTTTTTTGAGGGTCAATGGTGGGTGACAAGTTGTAAGAGATAGAAAGTTGTGGCTACGGTAAATTGCAACCACAACGATGGAAGGGGATGGTGGTTATCGATTGGTTGGAATGTAGAAAAGCTTGTTATGGGGTTAATTTGCTTCAAAATTGGGTTTAGAGGTTAGGATTTTAAAGAGAGAGAGGGGTTGCTAATGAGGGTTTGTAGTGATAGAAAATGGACATTGAACTCAAATGGAGTGGATTTACTTGTTGTTTGATGATGGAAGTGAAAGGACAAACCCCTATTTATACCTTTCTAGCTCAAGGATGTTTGGGTAAGTGCATTATTTGCAATAATTTGAATTTTCATAATAATGGGTCTTTGATGAATTTTGATTCAAATTAATTACATTTTGATACAATTTGGACGATATAATCATTCAAACAGTGTTCCCCATTCTTTGTACTTTCTTAAAAACTCAAATGGGAAATTTCAATTTCATTAAAAAGCTTTATTTTTGCATATTCATAGAGGGCAAAAATCTCATATTTGTGATTTTTCCCAATCTTTGGATGCCGATTTAACCTATTAAATACATGAATTTGGACAATTTTTTCATACAAATCTGTAGTATCCTAAGTTTACTTTGTAATTTTATTATTCATTTGGTAAAATCACGAGAAAAAAGGTATGAAAAATTGCCTTAAAGTAAGTTACGTAGCAAAGGTGTGTACGAGAATCTAAGGGAAAAGAAAGAAAGAAAGGAAAAAAAAAAACATGTGAGCCAATGGTTAGCTAACATGTACGTTTGGAGAAAATGTGCACAACGCCTCTCTTGTGGTTCGCAACTAGGATCTATTGGGTAGATGCTTGTTGCATAGGCATCTATGATAGTTGTCTATTCTCAACATATTGTGCAGCTTAAATGTGCATATGTTATAAAATCGGCCTATAGCGATTCTCCAAAAAGAAAGAAAAGGTTCTTACCTTTCTTTTTTAAAAAGTTTGCCTTTACTATGTATATAAAAAAAAAAAAATCTCTTTTAGGAGAGCTTATCGTTAAAAAGAAAAAACTTTCCTTTCAGGTTAACTTAGCATCTTAAAAGAACAAAAAAAAGAATTATTTTTTCAATACCTAGAAAAATGTTTTCTTAAAACAAAAGTGAATACATTGACTTTCTTTTCCTAGTTAGAATGTTTCTTTTATAAATAATCATTCAAAATTAGGACTCCTTTCATTTATATTTTTCCTTACAATTAAATAAGAATGAATAAAAAATGTAAATTTGACCATCTTCAAATTCAAAACAAATCAACATACTAAATTTTTATAAAAATGAACTAAGGATGTCTAATCTCGAATAATAGATACGTAAGCCCCTATACACAATTATGGAGTGACTTAAAATACATAAAAATTTATTTTTTTCCCATTTGTAAATAACTAGAATTTTTTTTTCCTTTTTCTTGGTAAATAAATATAATTTGTTTCTTTGTAAATAGAAATTCATCTTTAATGTTGAAAATTCAAAAGGTTGTAGTGGTATTTATTAAGGTTTAATTGGATAGCTCCCAAATCTAAGAATCTCTAGTTTTCAAAAGTCATTTTTCTAAGATTGATTTTCTTGTGGACTAGTGGCTAGGTTAGAATTAATCTACCAAATTAATCCTTACCTACCCTTTTCCTGACTTTGGATGGGTGGCAACTCCAAAAAGTTTTCAAATTTTTTTTCTTTTTAAAAAGATTTTCCTTAATGCTTAGTTGAAGGTTTATACTGAATGGTTATAGGGTTCGATATAAATTGGATTAAGAAAAATATACAAATATGGAAAATTTCAGGCTTGACACTTGCATACAATATGTAGGAACAGCTTGAAGCATTGATTTTGCTAGTATTTGTCTTCTTGCCATGCTAACTAGCTTACCCTTCCATCTCCCTAATCGAGTTTGTATTTTTTATGTGAGTTGTTGCCCATGTTCCTTTCCTATTGTTAATCCCTTATCTAAATTGAAACTGAAGTATTTTCTAAAGGAGTTCTTTTCTTTCATGCCCATTAGATTTACTCTTTCTATCCTTTTCACCTCTAATGTGTTGCCAGAAAACAAAATATTAGTCTTTTATGGATTGAAATTTAATCCAAACCAATACTGGAATTGCAATAAGGTATTCTTTATTGCATTTGCTAATTTTCTATTGGCTTTGGCCAATAAAACCACATCATCAACATAAAAACAAGTGTGATAGTTTAACATTAGAGTCCTGAAACTAATGGGTTCCTATCTGCCTTGGTGGACTTCTTCTTGAATCTGTTTGCTCAAAGTCTCCATATTAGAAATGAATAAGTGGGGTTAAAAGGGGTAACCTTGCCTAATTTCTTTTCCATTCTTTGTACATTACTTCTTTAGGACCTTACCCTTTTTAGTCATTTCCATTTATAGTTGTTACCCTAATATTTTAGGTATAAATATCCATTGTAAATGTAGCCACATCATACATGAGATATTGAATATACTTCCCCTTTTGTGAGTTAAGTGTGCCTACTTTCCTCTTCTTACTCTTATCCTAATTCTTAAGTAATATTAGGTGATAAGTACCCTTATTGAGCCAACCCATGTATCATATCAAGTTGAGTCGTGAATCCTCGGTAGTTCCTTGGTACATCATATCCTTATAGCTATTCTTAATTTTGCTTGTTTACTTTCATTGTTATTTACGCATTTTCCCCATCTTCGTTTTTAAGATTTTTGCAAGCTTGGACTTACTCCGATATGGTTGCTCTTGTCTACTCTCAGTGCAGCATATCATCTTAGTATCAAAGTAGAGGTTCATTTGGGTAAGTTATATTTGAGCTTTCATGTGAGTAATGTTTATTGTAGTTGTGTGTTATAGTTGCATAGAAGTTAGCTATGAGTGTTTGTGTAAATAGGAAGCACAGTAATTTACCGTGGCTACATACTCTATTTTGCTCTATTTTGAACATATGAAAATATAGCAAGTTGTAGTTAAGTTTATTTTTCTTTAGAGTAGTTGTTGTGTTCACAGATTAGTTGGACATTCGCGTGGAAGAGTGTGTATGTTGTTTAGCTTGGAGAAACAATCTCTCTTGTTTCTGAGATTCTAAGTTTGTTATTAAGTTTTATTGGAGAGAATGATAGATCTTAGTGTTAAGGTTGGTATTAGAGATGATAACAGCAGTGTTTTCCACCAAAGACAACCACCCTAGGGCACCCTTAGAAGTATAAATAAATGAATTGATGAAATGGCTAACCTTATAGTTAAACTTACTAAGGTTGTACATGCATTGGACTTTTGACTTGCTGAGGCAGTGTAGAATACTCCTTAAGCTACTCGACCTGCGAGAGGATAGAATATAGCTCGACAAGATTGAGGCAGAGGAGTAGGAGGACATGTTAGGAGAAGGATTGACTTACGTAATATGGATGAAGGAGAAAAAGAGTACAATGACAAAGAGGAAAGAGCTCGAGTACCCCGCGTTGTCCATTATATGAAGCTTTAAATTTCGAACTTCAATGGTTCTAGGAATGCAGACAACTATCTAAACTGGAAGGAAAAGGTTGAACGTGTTTTTAGATATTATTAGTATGGGGATCATGAGAAGGTGAAGGTTGTTGCTATAGATTCCTGAGGTATGTCATATTATGGTAGAAGAACTTCCAAACCATGAGGAGGTGAGAAGGATACAGAGAAGTTAGCACCTAGCCTGAGATGAAAAGAATTATCAAAAATAAGTTCATGCTAGATACCTACCTATAAGATACTTTTGCTAGACTTCAAAAGCTATGATAAAGGAGTTGAATTGTTGATGAGTATATTTAGGAGTTCTAAATGCTTATGATTCAAAGTGAAGTAAATGAGCCATTAGCCCAAATAATATCTAAATTTCTTATTAGATTAAGAAGCGACGTCTGAAATATCATGGAACTTCAATAGTTTACTATGTTGGATGAGGCTATAAGAATAGCTTAGCGAGTAGAAAGATAGAGGAGAAATAGGCCAAGTCGACCTCCAATGAGTCGACCTGGTTAGTTAAGCTGACCTGCTTAGGAAAGTTACTGAGTGGAGCAAAGTGCCAAGTCGAGCAAAAGAGTAGATGGTAAAGCTGAATAGAAGGATTGGCCAACTAATGGTGAAGTGCCATCGACAACTTATGAGAAAGGAAAAGGATCTAGGAGAAAGATAAGCCAAATCAAGTGTTTTAAGTGTCAAGGGTTTGAGGACATGGCTGCCCAATGTCTAAACAAAAGAACTATGATTATTAGGGGAGATGTCTTGAAGCTCGAAGTAGATAGCACTAATGAAGAGCCTAAGGAGGAGGTTACTCCCAAGGGAAATACCTTCGAGGAAGAAGAACTTGTTAAGAAAGATGTGTTTGTAGAAGACTTGAATAAGTTAACTTTAGTTGTCCGACGTGTAATAAGTTTGGAACCTTCTATTGAAGAGGAGTAGAGAGAGAACTTATTCCACATCACTTGTAAAGTAAATGAGCAAGTTTGTGCACTCATAGCAGATGGTGGAAATCATACCAATGTGGCATCTGTTAACTTAGTTAAGAAGCTCAATTTGTTGACTATCTCACATCCAAAACCATATAAGTTACATTGGCTAAATGAGAAGAGAGCATTACATGTTACGCAACAAGTATTGTTGTCGTTCTCTATCGGAAATTACTCTGATGGAATTCTTTGTGATGTATTACCCATGTATGCATCACATATATTGCTTAGCAAACCTTGGTTTTTTTATCAGAGGGTTATTCATGATGGTTTTAAGAACACATATATGTTTGAGAAGGATAGTAGGAGAATTAAACTAAACCCCATGACCCTAAGCCAAGTAAGTAGATTGTAAGCTAAGTTAGCTCGAGGAACCAAAAAGGCTTTGGTTCTGAGTTGAGCTAAATTGTGATAGGTTATTAAAGTTGATACGTTGACCTTCCTAATAGTTAGGCAATTGTTAGAATTAAAGGAGCAAGTTGAACTACCCCTAGAGATTAAGGAGCTGTTGGATGAGTATGTAGACCTATTCTTAAAATAACTACTGGAAGGGTTACCCCCTTTATAAAGCATAAAGCATTGCATTGACTTGATACTTAGTGCTACCTTACCGAACAAACCAGCTTATAGAATGAATCTCAAGCAAGTTGCAAAGCTTTAAAAGTAAGTCAACGAACTATTAAAGAAGGGATATGTGAGAGAGAGTCTTAGCCCTTTTGTTATGCTTGTAATGCTTATGCCGAAGAAAGATAGCACTTGGCATATGTATGATGAAGAGAGGTACAAGCCATTGTTGAATGGCCAACCTTAACCTCATGTGTTGAGGTGAGGAGTTTCCATGTATTGGCATCATTTGACCAATGCTTTATCCAAAAATTCAATACCATAGTTATGCCTCTAACTAAGCTAACAAAGAAGAATGTGGAGTTCAAGTGGGGAAAGAAACATAAGAGGAGTTTTGCTAAGATAAAAGCAAGGTTGACCTTTACCCCAATCTTGGCTCTACTAGACTTTGATCAAGTGATTGACCTTAAATGCAATGCATCAAGTGTAAGCATCAAGTGTAAGCATTGGAGCTGTGTCGATGCAAGAAAGTCAACCTATTGCTCATCACAATGAGAACCTCAAAAGAGCACAATTAAACTATTTTATGTATGACAAAGAGCTTTTGGCCCTAATCCTAGCTCTTCATGTATGGTAATATTACCTTCTACCAAAAGAATTTATCATATAGACGAATCATATGTCTTTGAGATATTTATGAAGCCAATCTAAGATTTCCAAATGCCAATTTCAATGGATTAAATTTTTGGAGGGATTTAATTTTGTCATCAAATATAAGCAAGACAAAAATAATGTAGTTGTTGATGCTCTATTAAGGAGACATGTTGTTTTCACTAAGTTGTAGACCAAGTTGTTAGCATTTGTAAGCATTAAAGAATAGTATTAAAGTGATTCTCATTTTGGCTCTATATATAAGCACTGTGGAGAAGGAAGAATAGTAGATGAGTACCACATGGAGGATGGTTATATGTTCTAAGTTAGAAAATTGTGTGTGCTGACTTGTTCAATTAGAGAGTTGTTTGTGAGAGAAGCTCATAGTAGAGGACTCTCTAGACATTTTAGAGAACGGAGAACATATGAACTACTGAACACAAGTTTTTCTAGCCTAAAATGAAATGTGACATGCATCATGTGATTGAGGGATGCACCACTTGTAAGAAAGCAAAAAGCTGAGTAAAATAAGGGAAGATAATGCCTATGCCTGTTCTAACCAAACCATAGGCTGACTTGAGTATGGATTTTGTCCTTGGATTACCCCAAACTACCTAAGGCAAAGACTCTATAATGGTTGTCATGGATATGTTTAGCAAAATAGCACATTTTATGTCCTGTAATAAAACCAACAATGCTTTGACTATTACTTTTTTGTTTTTGAAGGAAATAGTTCACTTGTACAGAATGCTAAGGAGTGCAGTGTTAGACAAAGACCTAAAATTCTTAAGCCATTTCTAGAGAACTCTATGACATTGAGTGGAAACTAAACTACTATTTAGCAACTCTTACCATCCCCAAACCGATGGCTAGACAAGGGTTGTCAACCGCACCTTAGGTTTACTACTCTGAGCTATAATGGTAAAAAATTTGGCCAACTAAGACATTTGCTTGCCTATGGTAGAATTAGCTTACAATAGAACAGTACTGCCCCTTAACCATACCCTGATGCCACCTATTAGCCAAGAAGACCCAGAAGTAAGAACTAGAGCCTAGTTCATCTAGCAAATCTACCAACAAGTCATTCAGCACATTGACTAAGCTATTAGAAAACTAAAGGAGAGAGGCATATGAAGGAAGACTAAGTAGTTTTAGCTTGATAACCAAGTGTGGTGACACTTAAGCAAAGAAAGGTTTCCAAACAACAAGAAGAGAAAACTATCTACTCGATCTAATGCACCCTTCATGATCCTCTGGAAGAGTAATGACTGCTTACCAATTAGAGCTGCTAGAGGACTTGAAAATGTTCGATGTATTCAATATTGCCAACCTCAGTCCCTACTAATCGAGGAAGGCTTAGATGAGAACTAGTTGGATTTGATCCCAAGTCCTAATCAACCCGGCGAGGATGGTAAGAATCAAACTATCTAACCTTTGACCCAAGCTCAAGCACAAGGACTTGAAGTACTAGAGAAGCAAATTTTAATACTCCAACCAACTCCTATCGAGGCCAAGCTGATCCTCACCGTCAACCAACTACCTATGCTAAGCCAAGTAACTTCTCATCTCTCAGTAATTGAGTGTCAACCTAAAGTATGCTCTACTGACAGTCTGATTACTCACATATCTGCTCGATCATGACTGTGTGGACCTCTAGCTTGGCAATATTGGTATTGAGAACCCCAGTGTACATCCATACCCATGACTTCTCAGAAAACCCCTAGGTTTGCTTAGTACCTTAACTCGATAATCATTAACCTAATCGTATAGTTTGTCTACTTGTGCTAGAAAGTCACCCATCGATAGGACACCACATGTTCAAGCAATCATAAGATAGAATCCTCCATACAAGGTGGATGTTATTCTTGATTTTCTCTTTATGCCCATTTCCATTCTTTTGTATATTACTTCTTTAGGACTTTACCCTTTTTAGTCATTTTCGTTTATAATTGTTTCCTTAATATTTCGGGTATAAATACCCATTGTAAATGTAGTCACATCATACATCAAATATTGAATATACTTCCCTTTTTATGAGCTAAGTGTACTTACTTTCCTATTTTTTACTCTAGTCCTAACTCATAAGCAAAGCTAAGTGGCAAGTATCCTCATTAGACCAACTCATGCATCATATTAAGTTGAGTTATGAGTCATTGGTAGTTCCTTGATGCATCATATCCTTGAAGCTAATCATGAGTTTTGCTTGCTTACTTTCATTGTTATTTACGTGTTTTCTCCATCTTCAATTTCAAGCTTTTTGTAAGTTTAGACCCACCTCAATATGGTCGCCCTTGTCTGCTCTCAACGCGACATATCAGTGATGATTCCATTTGTTAGCCTGCAAGCTTCCATTACACTTTTGTTGAAGGATACTATCAATGTTACTAAGGCTAAGGTTTCTTCCCTGTTTTGAAAAAACATAGGTGATGATTGGTGTTTCTACATCGTGAGCACCATTGAAGCTCTACTTAAAGGAATTGCTACTTGGTGAAGCTAAGCCACCACTGTTGCAACTGCTTATCAAGTTGCTTCTCACTTTTCCATAATCTTACCTGGATCCCTTCTCAGAGTTTTTGTTGTTGTAGCTAACGTGAATTGGAAGTCTC
Organism: Lumnitzera littorea; assembly: GCA_024138015.1. Classification (NCBI taxonomy): domain Eukaryota; kingdom Viridiplantae; phylum Streptophyta; class Magnoliopsida; order Myrtales; family Combretaceae; genus Lumnitzera; species Lumnitzera littorea. The sequence goes on along the minus strand of JAMXBB010000004.1, from coordinate 29,368,617 downwards.
TTATTGTTTCTACTCAGATTCCCACATGGTTTAGAAGGATGGTTCCACTAGGCTTAGGGACCTCCAATTTTGTTGTTAGAATTTGCTTTAGTGGCATTAGTTTGTTGTCTAATAGCACTATGTAGTTAAGGCTTACTAGTACCCTCACTCTGCCCTTTTCTAGTGTAACATAGAAGAGTCGGAATTTGAGAGTCATTTAAGGAATGATTCAAGGTGGAGTACTTTTGCCTTGGACATAAGGATTGTTTTTTGCTCCATTGGTTGCATTTCTTGCTCTTCGTTTGAGATGTATTAACCTAGGAGTAAGTGCTTGAGTTAAATTACCTGAGAAGCTACCTCCTTTGAGCTATTTATTCTTCGGCATTCATGTAGTTCTTCACTTTTGGGGTTAGCAACTGTAGTTGATGGGCTCTTATTTACCTTCTTATTTTTCCCTATAGCTATAAATTTTCTCATGCTTGGGAGATCTTTTTACTATTGTAATGATGCTCCCTCAGCCACTTCAAATTCATCTTCATGATTAGTTTTTTGCCCCATATATAGATTATTATCTATGACCATATGCGTCTTTAATTGAGCTTTGTGTAGATCTTTGCCTTTTCTTTTAATCACTATCCTTTCACCATACCCTTAGTTGCAACCCCCCCCCCCCCCCCCCCGGATGTGATTAAGATCCTTAGGGATCACTACATCTTTCTCCTCATTAATTGTAACCTCTCCTATGTTTATGGTGGCTTGGTCTAGTTTTCCTATTTGAGTATTGGAGTTATTGAGCCCTATACATCTACATTGGAAGCAGAATCTTCTTATGCCTTCATATTGCACTCAATATTTCATTTTATCAATTTAGACCATATGCATAAGAGGTTTGTTGAAATTTACTTGTACACATAATCTTGCTAATTAACCTCTCTCTGTGTTTATTATATAAGTATCGATTCTAAGTGCTAACCCTATACTCTCCCAATTTATAGAGAGCATCAATCTAGTAGTATTCAAGGGGAGGTTCGCTAATTCTAAACCAAACAACTATGGATTCAAAATTTGCTTAGGAAACTCTAAAGTCTAGCTCCCATTTCCTAATTAAAAGAAAGTTTCCATTGATAAACCAAAGACGTTCTTTTATTGCTCGTTGAAGTGCTTGTGTTGTTTAAAGATTACCATATAGAACTTGTATCCAATACTAACTACACTAAATTCCTAGATAAAGTTCCATATGTATTTTAATTTCTAGATAAAAAAAAATCAGTACCTTAATGATGGGTTATAGATTTTTACAATTGGTGACAATCTCTATGATGCATATAGGTTCTATTTCTCTTACTTCGAGAAGGAAATGATGTAGATTGGAGATTCCGAATCACCAGAATTAGTTGTCTCTTCTTCATCTTGCTCAGGGGAGTCTTCTTCAATATATGTTTGTAAATTGAAGAAGTGTTTCCCATACACATTGGGTATCGTTGTGGCTTATCTAGTTGCTTTGCTATAAATGCTTTGTCAAGTTGCAATTAATGGTGTGTATGACCTATCTTCTCTAGTGTTTTCGTAACTTGTAGGTGGTTGAGCCGTCCCTTCTAGCAATAAAGGACTATAAGTTTATGGGGTGTCTTGATATAGGCTTTCTTACTCTCCATCATCTCCTCTGACTAACTTAGGCATTTTTTATTCTTAGGGATAAGGGCTAAGGCACTATGTGTTGTGCTATGTCGCTTTGTATTGCATAGGCGTAACCACATGGTGTTATATGGACTCGCTTTTACTTACGCTTGAAAATTAACAATAGCTACATAGTTTTATAAAATCAAATTAAAGCAAGTAAAAACCGGCAAGTGTATTGGATTATGCAAGCAATATAGTCAGTAGGTCAAGGTCATTTTCCATAGTGACTGGAATGCTAGCTCCCAGCCATAATAGAACCATCTAAAGCTAAGTGACTCAATAACAAGATTCAATTTTTATTTTTCTAGAAACCAAAATAAACTAGTCTAATTAAATGAGATTTCCAACACTTAAATTGAATTCTATCTAAAGCTAGTTGATTGGAATATTAATGGGTGATGCTAAGCAATTTGTTCCTTACCCCCTAATCTGAATTAGCCATTCATAGAATGCGATTAGAAATGATCTTGTCAAACACAATCCTAAACTAACATGTAATCTAAAATATTTCAAAATACATGCTTAGTGAAATCAAAATCAATAACTCAGCTACAAACACATAGACTAATAGTAGAAGACATCAACTAAATACTCCAATACAAATCAATTCATGATATTAGTAGAACTTAACAAGAACAAGTTTCAATGATTTCCATTACACGGAATGAAGAAAGAAATGGAAAAACCTTGTTTTGGAGATGTTATGTCTGAATCCATGTATAAATGAAGTTGTCCACTTACTCCTGGGTTGAAATCCTCAAGAAAAGTTAAGAAATAAAACTACTGTACTTGGAAAATAAAAACCCTAAACTATTCCGTGAACACCCTATGTATTCTGCTCTCTCGATGATCTTCTGTTCTTATTGCAGCTACTGAGAAAAATTTGGGACGCTCTCATGAATAAAGAAGATGTATATATATTCATTTCTCCCTAGATTTGGCATCAGTTGCACTAAGAATGGAATGGAAGGCATCCACTTATCACATCCAACGGAGGGAAATTCTTCATTTGTTCTAGGCGAAAGGTGAATGGAAAGGAGGGATTGATTCCATGCATCTCGGTCCATCATATGCTTTCTTTTCTTTTGTTGAATGTTTGCAACCTTCAAATGGAGGGAGTGATCCAGTGCGATGACTCTACAGTGGGCTTCATAGTTTCCCTTCCTGGGCGTCATCTGCATAAGTGAAATTAGGGGATGCTCCACTTAGTCTCTTTCGATTTTTATCGCAAAAGGAGAAAGAGATCCTGTAAGATGGGTTTGTGGTAAGCCTAATTTCTCCCATTTCCGAATTGTGACGGCCTGCATTGCAAACTAGCAAATGAAAGAAACATTGTCCATTGTCTCGTCGCGTTGGTATCTTAAGAGGGTTGAGGAAGGGTCCACGTGATATGCTCCAAACTTCACTCGGGTATCTATTTCTTGTGTAATTTTACACTTATAACAGGACGTATGTATATTTTCCGTTTCCACGAATTTTTCCTAGTACAAGTATAAGAATTAATTATGAGAAAAATGACACTTACTCGAATTAAAGACATGTGAGCATGGTATAAGTTATTTAAATCCCTATTTTGGTCATTTTTAAACATTTTATTTTATTGACCCATTATGTATATACATAATTTATAAATATTATGATAACAAACCAATGAAAATGCTGTAAACTACACAAAAATCATAGAATTTTGATATGGAAAAAGTGTGTAATATGCACACTTATCATATATTTTCTATCCTCTCTATCTATATGGAACTATGAAGTCCAATGCTGATTTTTTCAATAGTCTAAAAACTTTTTACTTGTTATCTATTACACCATATGTAACCTATGTATTTTAGCTATTACCTTTTCATTCTAGAACCTATGTTTTTTAGTGTTTTCATTTGAGGCCACCTTTTTTCAGTTTAAGACCTGCCTTTGGTGGCACTTATAGTGAAGTGAAAGAGAGGACCTTTAAAAAGACAAGCAATTTAAAACATAGGTTTAAGACAACAAAAATAAATAAATAAATAACTCATGACTTATTGTTTTGTCTAACTCTTCTAGCCCACTTGCCTCACCGTACACATCTAACGTAATGTATAGTGCGATAAGCACATAGTATATGGTAAAGAAAATTTATTAATGTAACAAGTTGTAAAAGATTGCCAATACAATTGTTTTCTAGGGGATATATAGTCTAATAACCGTAGAATCAATAAGGAAACATAATAAAATCTCAATCCCATTAAAACAAGAATGAAATTAAAACTAAAAATGTATTTTCCTAAAATAATACTAAATCTTCTATTACTTGGTATCTTGTCAAACTCACAAATTTGACATTCAAAATCATGGTAAACAATAAAGTGGTTTACTCCAAGCAATTGTAGACTCTTTATGGATATACTATCGGCTTCATAATTCTTCATATGCAAAAAGTAATATCCTCCCAATGTTGATTAATGCGAAAACTCAAAAATCAAACTTGTGCTTCTAGTCCATTGGTTTTTGATCAACTTTTGACATATTCTACTTCTTACCAGTTATACTTATGATTATTCTTAGACTAGCTTCTAGACGAAACTAATCAGCTTTTGATTTCTTTCTTCCCTACTTCTAATAGTATAGATGGTCCATGACTTGTGATCTTAGCTCTTTCGCATCACATTTTAATCAGGTTTTTCCATAGTTGAACTTAAGCTCTGTTGCTACTAAAGTGTTACATCCAAAACCAAGAGACCACATCAACCCCCTTTGTGTTCATATATGTCAATTAGGATACATAGGGCGTAAGCATCATTCTCTTTTCAACATGAGAGAACCATGAAGTCTAATAAGAAAAACACTACACAAACATATACATGCCATACTGAATATATGCTTAAGCAATTATAATAATGCAACATACAATTGCAAATAACATACATAAGCCTAGTTGATTAGCTTATTTTAGTAGGAGGTAGGAATCATAAGAACCTAATATCTTGCATGTGATTACAAAAAACATAGATATAACGATCCTTAAATTTCATTAACATGATATCCATTGACATCTAAATTCGTGGCATAAAAAATAGTGACATACTAGATTCATCCTTTGTAACACCCTTCAGTAGTTTATGCGCTACTTTATTCATAATAACATTCATATTACTATTGCAATTGATTGACAAGTTTTGAGATTCTCAATCTTTAGGCCTTGGTTCTGCCATATCAACAACTCATGTATATGCAAGAGATGTAGCATTAGCATCTAATTTACATGCTACTTCGTCTCGAGTGTCCTACCTATGATAAGTAACATATACCTATCTACAATCTACATAAATTAATTAAGATTGAATAGTTTTAAATTCATTATTTTGATCCAAAATGCATAAATAGGCAAACGACTTTGTTCCACTCATTTTGAGCTTGCTCACTAACCTTTAAGAGTCCAACTTCCCATGATCATTATAGAAATATCTCAATTATAATCATAAGATGGAGAAAAGAGATCTAAAGTGATCAACTACATTGTCAAGTGGTTACGCCATAATAGCCTTACTCAAAATTTTATACTAAAAAGTTAGAGACTAGACTTAGTGCATCTTAGGTCAAGTTCCCCAACCTAAAAGTATCCTAAAGCACAAAAAGATTTTGCTTCTTTATTGCAAAACAATTTGAATCTCTAATTTAGCAATGATTCAATCTCTTTCCCAATTTTGATCATTAACTCTACTTAATTCCATAATATTACGTATTAATTATCAATGCAAATCCTAATTACATGCTTGTAACTTTTTAAAACTATATTATACTTTAAAAACAAAAATGAAATTAACTTTGCTTAATTTCTTTCATCTACAACTCCAATAATCTCAATCAAAACTTCAATTTTCTCAAAATTAATCAATAACAGAAACATTAGCCGATTAAAAAAATCCTAAACTTGCATTAGTATGAATTTAAATCCAAAATTATCAAATATCATTCATATTTAAAACCTTAGATTAAGTTTAAGGTTAACTAATCTTTTTCATAGTAGCTGAAAGCAAAGCTTGATTGAGGATCCACTACAGATTCAAATTGAATTGAACAGGATTGAGAACCAGATTGAACTAGAATGAACCTTTTCTACTTTGTTGTCTCTAGTCTTACTCTCAAGCTTTAGAGTTTATTCCTTTTTCTTCATCATCATCTCTCATCTCTTAAGCAAATTTGTGGGTATTTACTATCACTTAAGATGCAATGTCATTGTGATATAATATTAAGTGTCTTTAATTCTTCCATAATATATTCCTCAATATGAACGTTAATGTTTGGTTGAAGACTCTAATGACGGAAAAAAGGTCAAGGAAGCATTTGAATTTCCATACTTGGTAACTTAGCACTTATAATTTCAAATTTTGCAATTTAGTGATCCAAATGTTGAAAGTTGTTCATTTTAGTGTCTCTATCCAGTTAAAATTAACATTGTTAATGTGAACATGGCATACATGTATACAAAGAGAAAAAGGCAAAGGAAGTACTCATACTTTCTAGTTTGGGTCAATGTTGTCATACCCAGCTCAAGTGGTTAATCGGAACACATAAGAGGGTCAAGGGTCAAGAGGTCGAATCGGGTTTAATTAAGGGTCAAACTGGGGTTAGAAAAAAAATATATAAGTCATATTTTGTAAGAAATATAAAATTACAATAAATGAAAAGTCAAAAATAAATTATATAAAAGATTAATTGGTTTTACATAGTCATATTTTGCTATTTTTGCATCCAGGCTTGATAGCTTTCACCTATATATATTCAAATCAACTTATATGGATCTTCATTTTATAGGCAATACTTTCTGTTTCAATTGTTTTTCTTTTCTTTTTTTAAATTATTAACTTATATTAATTATAAAATAGTTGAAAACCTTCATTTTGTTAGAATATATCAAAATAAATAATTAACAATCATGTGTTTTGACATTTGAGACTATATGATAAAAGTACTCTTCCTAACTGACTTTTCAAGTGTAAAAGAGTTAATATTATTTGATTTAACTACAAATATTCCATTCTTCATGCTTAAGTTTTTTTCTCCATTTTTTAATTCAAAATAAATAACTCATAAGATTGAGGCCTCCACGTAAACTAAAACCTAGATTATGGTTATTTTAGGTAATTTAGTATCCAAATTTCAGTTTTTGCAATTTAGTACTTATACTTTCAAAAGAAATTTATATTAGTGTCACTTAAACATTTTATTTCTTCATTTTATTTTCTGGAGAAAAAAATTCCTCTATTTAATTCTTAGCCTATAATAATATTATACAACTAAATTGTACACTTAAAAAGCTTCATTTAGAGAAATAATAACTATCCCTTATAACTTGACAAGATAAACATTGATTTCACATCGAAATGGAATGAACATTAATTCTTTTCACTTCATTGTTTCAACGGTATCTGATAAATTGTAACATAACAATGAAGTAAACTTTGCAAATAATCACTGTTTTATAGGTGTCTCAATTAATATACTATTAAGACAAATAATTAGAGATAGTATTTATGATTTCTTTTTTTATTGTTATTCAGCTTTTCTTAATCGCTTTATTCAAAGTAAATGCGAAAATTTGGACCCTTTTATTTAAGATTTTTACATAACTTAAAAAAATTATTCAATAACTTATTAAAAATGAAAAATTTTTTAGTAGATTTTTTTTTTAATCTTTTGTACGTTTTTTTTCTTCCCAAATGGTCAATGATTTATATGAGGTATAATAATTTTTTGTTTGTTTGATAGTAAGATTTAGACAAAACAAATCTAAAGTAATCGAAATAAAATAATAAAATGAATATCCTCTCACATTTTCATCTTATTAAATTAGATCAATTTATAAATTAATGGTTGAAATTCTTTAGATTTTTTAATTACATTGTAACATTATTATGACACAATTTTCTTCCTTAAAATCTCAATCATTAATTGCAAGTGATAGCATTAAAAATAGGACAAATTGATGTAAATCAAGAGAAGGTAAATGGATCCAAACCTAAACTTAATTAGTACCATTTAAAGTAAATGTAGAAATTTATCCTTAATTTGCAATAACAAATTTTCATAATTGATGCAGGGATATATTTTTTAAAATTATGTTCATATTTGTATAAAAACTAATTAAGTTTTATATTTTTTTAATTTAGTTATTTATAGTGTTCATGTTTGTACCTACATATAAATGTCTTTTAATTACTATTTTCTTTCATTATATAATAAATGCTAATGGGATACTGATAACACATGCCTAAATGATTCAAATTGTAAATAAATAATAATAAATTTATCAAAAATTTAACATTTAGCTTCATAATTATATTTTATAATAGATTTTTGGCCAAATACTATTAAACTATTAGGGGATAGGGGAATTAAACCTCATTTGCACCATTAGGAGATTAGTATTTATTTTGCTTGGTTATAAGGGCCTTAATTATTATTATTTTTAGAAGAAACATTTTAAGTGTACACTATAGTTGTATGCTTTATGATAGGTTGAGATCCATAATAGAGGAATTTATTTGCTCACATAAATAAAATGTATGTCATTTAAAAATATGGCCATGAATTGAATTAGTTGAAATGTGAAAACACTAAATTACCTAAACTTGAAATTATAAGCATTTGTTTTTCTATTTTTCCCTTTATACACGTGTATGCTATGTCATTCTCCAAAAAGGTAAAGTTGTAATGGTCCCATCATGTGAGCCATCCTAAGATAAAAACTGTCCTTACAGCTCTATCTTAGACCTAGTTCACACCAAGCGTACTTAACTTTACCCCATTGAAGTGTCCAATTTAATATATGTTTGATATAAATATGTAGAGTAATCCTTTGAAATAATTCATTAAAAATAGACCTATAATTTGACCATATAAAATAGTGGCAGTAAATCTCATAAGTATATGTCCTTGTGCATATAAACTAAAATATTGAAAACTACCAAGCCCTTTGAGGAGTCCTATATAGTTTCATTAAAAGATAAAAAGTTAATACTAAAAACAATAACTAGCCATTTCTTGTTGCATCTTACTCCCCATCACATCTTACTCCCCATCACATCTCACTCCTCATCCCAGTTTACTAGTATCTTGGTGTTAGGTAGGTACTTGTTATCCATTTGAAACCTATAAAACAAATTATAAGGAAATGAGTGACAACTTGCTCCATAAGTGGGGTAGAGACAGAAGTATGCATTCAACACACCATAAGTAGGGTTTTCAACGAAGTTGATTAGATGTAATGCATGTACAAGTAAATGCTAACACAAGACGTTATTCGGTCCGTCATGAGATCAAAGAAATTGTACTCGCTCTAATTCGAGGTGAGGAGATTGACATCACATACTCATGAATTGAAATCAAACTGGGGCTTATGCAATGGAGAATACCTTCCTCCCATGACCACCTTCAAACTATGGTTCCCAACCTTACTACGATCTTCTCTCTTGTCACTTAATTCAACTAAAGGTGGGAAAAGAATCATTTCAACTATCTTCATCGAAGAGAATCCGTATTTGGCTTGAGAATCCTAATCATTACCTTTAGTGGGTTGCAATGCATATCAAGTTAGATATTAAGCCCAGTTTGAGTTAGTTCATTAATAGAGTGATCAACTAAGCTTAAACAATTCAAACATAATATTCATGAAACATCCATAACATGAAGCTTAACTCTTACCACAACAAATTAACACTAAACCACAAGTACTACATACGCACAAACAGTTAACTATAATTACAAGTCAATACATATGAAAGTCTTTAGATATTTTAAAATAATATCTCAAAATACTGTAAAGCATTAATCTCACTTACCTATCTTGACGCTCATTTCAAAAAACTCGTATCGTCAATGATCTGATCATTGGGAGACGCTATATATACAAAATCTAAATTCTGTTTTCGCAATATTTGTGAAAACATTAGGGTTTTATCTAAAGAATATTATCATAATAATATATAATTTTATTATATAAGTTAAGTTAAGTTATCACTTATTAATAATATATGTAATTATACTATTAAGTAAATATATCATTTTAATCATATCGAAATGTACTTTTAATCGATTAAATTATATTTTAATGATGGTAAGGTTATCGTAATACGTAAATTCTTGTAATATTATATAAATATAAGTTATATTACCTAGGATTATTCGGTTTTTATAAAAAAAAAAAGTGTTGTTGGGTACATATAAACTTAACGACATGTATTATAAATCTTATTTTTAGATATGACTTTTAACGAGTATTTTGAATTCCTAACACAGTTATACGTATCTAAGTAAATATTATTGTATTATATGTATTTTATATAATTAAACTATATTTTACATAATTTGTCAACATAACTCTATAATATAAGTATTATTTAACCCTAATACAAATATAACATATTCCGATCATCAAAATATCATTAAATATATTGAAATTTTTCTTTTCATCACATCTAACCAGTACATATATATGTAGTGTTTATTGCATTATATATCACGTTTTAGCCTATTATTGCTAAAAATATATTCTAATTCGTAATTTAAGCTATTTTACTATGTAAATTCATAATAAATAACTTCGGTCATCAACTAATTTCCCAACAATTTCTATAAACTCCTAAAAACATGAGGAATTCATTCATCACTTAGTTTCATGTTATTGATTTACTGCCTACATACTCGAAATTACAATTTTACCCTTGAATTGCATTTAATTATCCAAATATTATCTTTTTACACAAAATCATTTCCCACGTGTCCTAATAGCATTATAATTCACTAAAAGTTGATATGGGTCACTTTCATCAATTAATTTCACTAAACCTATTTATTTCACATTTTTACCTTAATTATAGCTATTTTTAGGGCTAAAAATTATAATAAATATAAAAAATACATGAATAAAAAATCAGGCTATATAGCAATTTTCTATATATCATGTATATTCTATACAAAAATTTTGAGTTAGAAAATACATTATTTAATATATTTATTTTGGAAGTCAAAATTCGGGTGAATAATAACTTTCTTAAGCAAGTGTATTAAATATTCAAAATTCTATAAAAATAAAAATATCATGTGATAGCATATTCGAAATAACATAACTACAAATTTTTTTCATAATTTTCTAGGTAAATTTAGTATTTTTTAAAATTAAACGAAAAACATAGCAGAAATTTGACCAACCTCTCATCGAAGCTATAGTGGTCAATGGTTGGTGGTTGTTTTTCAATGGAGTTGGGCGGTGGGTAGTGTCATGCACCGAAGCGGCAAAGTCGTAACAATCCCACCGTGTAATCCATCCTAAGATAGAAGTTGACCTTACAACCACTATCTTAGACCTGATCTACACAAGGCATCAACGACTAACCCCCTTTGAAGTAAACAGTTTATAATTTAAATAAATCATTTACCTAAGAAAGTGAGGAAATATGTATATACACTATGTAGTTAAAATTTACAATATTTCTCTATAATATATTTCCTAGTTATTACATTATTTAGAAATGAAAAATAATTCTAAAATAAAAACTTAAACCTTAAAATATGTGTTTATTCTTTAATATTTTTCCTCACTCCCCAGGATTCAACAGTTGCTAGCTTCAGAGTAGTTGTTTACTACTTCTTAACCAGCACCTGCATGACATCTATAGGGATATGAGCAACCACAGCTCAGTAAGTTAGGACGGAGGACTTAAAACTATACCACACACACAATAAGGTTTTCAATCACTTATTAGGTGCAATGCATGTGCAAGTAAATGTCATCGTACGACGTTATCTGACCCGTCGTGAGATTAGAGAAATTGCGGCCGCTCTAATCCGGGTTGAGGAGTTGTCATTAATGCAATAGCTCACAACCAAACCTAGGCTTATGCAAAAGAGACCTTGCTCCTCCTACGACTACCTTTGAACTACTAACTTCACCCACGCCGCAACCTCCTCTCCTGTCACTTAGTTCGGCTAAGGATAAAGAAGGGACCATTTTGCAATCCTGCACTATCCCTTTCGAAGGGGTTGGTATTTAGCCGGAGAGTCATAAGTTCCTTTAACGGGTTGCCATGCATGTTCGATTATGATTACTGGTCGTATATTTGNTTTTAAGCACTACTTTACTGTATAATCCTTAGGTAAAATAAACAAAAAAAAAAACCTAAAATTATAAATAGAAAAAACCATAAAATCAAAGATAAATTGGTTATATAGGAAACTAAATGCATTTTTTTTTCTGTTAATGATATGGCATTTTAAACATTCAATTTTAAAGATAGAAAGGTAAAGTACATATAAAATAACTGTAAAGGGGGTGTATATGAAATTTACCCCTTCATATTAATATTCGTACATTCTACTTCAATTTATCATAACATAATATCCTAAGTTATGTTTATTTAGAACAAATGCTTCCACGTTAAAATGTTACAAAACATTAATTTCTCTTTCAATTCTACAAAAATAAATACAAAAAATAACAAGAACTTGTCCTGGTTTAATATGGAAAATAATAGAGCAATCCCAAAAATAAATATAAATTTCATTACTTCATATCACGTCCTAAAACCTAAGATATGATGGGCCCAGCATATACTCTGACGACAACATGTTAATGTAAAGGTTGAAAACCTATTATTGTCCACAAGATATGAATAAGAACACAATGGCAATAACTTTTATTTACAATAAAATTTAAATATGCATTAGTACAAAAGCATTGAGACGATATTGTATATGTTGAAACCATCATGTGTACTTGGCCAATTTCACTGGCGTGTTAGAAGTCACAACTTTAGTAAACCCACCATCATCTATATTTGAAAAACAAGGGATCAACAAGAGGTAAGTATAAAGCCCAACACATGGTCATCACAACTACACATTTGGCCTACGACAAAATTCACACCTAATACTAATACAACATCAATCGATTATTACCTCATTCAAGTATGACAAACAGCACAATCTTAAAAATATCAAGTGTAATGAAATAGTTCTAAAAGGTGGAAATATTGAGTACTTTAAAAATAAAGAATTTAGAAGGAATATCAATAACATATACATTTGCACAATTTTTACTCCAAACTTGAAATTGACTATGCTCTTTTGGTTTCAACTTGTGATATATACTAGATGGAAATACCTCATTGCATCGGAAAACAAAGATTTCCTTACCTTATTTAAATAACTTGTGTTGCCTTGACTGTACAATCAGTTTGAACTCACTTCTGAGTAGCCTTTTTCAAATGTAAAAAAACCCTAGCATGTGCCAATATATATAATATCCTAATGATCTTTTTCGATTGCCATGAACACTTCAAATAAGATCTCCAAAAGTCTAGGTCATCCCCTTATTCGCATAATCATTATGTATTTTGCTTCTCTCTTTCTTAGTTGCTAGGGTGTATCTGCCTTAGCATTCATTTAGAGGATATGATATAGTCATAATGCATGGAATTCCTATATTTAACTAAGATATAGCGACTATTTATATTGTTATTTATGTGATTTTGTAATGAACTCATAACACATGCAATTCCTATGGTTTTGATTAAGATATTAGCCACATCAAGTTAAATGGACAATTATTCAATAATAAAGTATTAAAGAAAATTAAATCTAGCCGAATCTAGTGCATAAGGTTCCTTCCAAATCTTGAAATAAAGTAACTTCGAAACGAGTGCTCTGATATGAAGCTTGTCTCATAACTCATAAAAAAGGCATTCAAATCATTGTTGAAATTTAGTGCATGGTAAAAAATATAATAAGGCCGGGCTTAGGGACTTAATTTGAACATCCACTAGCAGCATTTTAACAGTATCACTTAATTCCAGCACGCCTGAGAGGCACTCCAACGAAGTCCTAGTGATAAAAGCTCAAATTCTATGTAACATCATTGAGATGAAATCCCAAAATGTTCAAATGTACTCCAACCTTGTTTCGTATTTTAGGTTTTTTTATTGTCTTTTTTTTATTTTTATTTTATCCGTATCTTTTATGTATTTACTAAGCATTTGTTTAAAATATAATATTTGAAAAACTATTTGATTTGTATCTTATTTGTTTCTATTTTAAACTTAATATTGTAATATATTATCTTTTGTCTATCTTATTATAATTATGGTAAAAATGGTGATTGAGGAATAAGAATTGAGAAGAGAAACTTACGAACTTTCAAGGGAAAAGTTTACCTCGGAAAAGAAATTTGAATGTTTTATATTTATTGATGTTGTTTTCTAATTTTTGTTGCTTTTATTATGTGTATTAGTTGTTGTGAGGCTATACACTACGGATTTAATGAGATATGCATTTATTATTAATTGCATGTGTTTGGGAATTCAAATATATTCCAAGGCTTGATTATCTAGGTAAAATATATACAAGATGTTTACTTGATTGAATGGAATTGATAGGAAATATAATTAGGATTCATCGGGAAAGGAATAAAAGGGGAATGTCCATTTTATTGTTTAGTTAGCTAAAAATACAAGTAAGAAATAAAGTTGTAAAAAAAAAAAATAAATTATTGAAATGCCCTTATCCCTTTTTTCTTCTAAATTAATATCTTCATTTACTACACGCTGCTAACTCAAAAAAAGAAAAAAATCAATAGTAATAAACCCAAAAGATCGAAGATCGAGAAGATAAAAAAAGGAAGATGAACATGTGACTATGAGTCATGAAGAAGAATATCTAAACATGTGAAGATTAGAGATAATGACATACAATAACTAGATCTTAAACATTTGATTGTAACACAACATACTTATCGAAGTCAAAGAAAAAAACCAACACTAGAGCTTCATACAAAGATGGGGATTTAAAACGAAGAAGAATATCTAATTTCATGATGTGACAGATTTGCTTCCACTAATGCATGTTGAAGAAACCAAAACCTTAGCAAGAAACTTCATCTTCTCCGGCAATACTATAATGACAATGGGAAGCAAGTGGGTGACGACAATTGATGGGTAAGCAGAACTGTGGTGATGATAATGTGTGAGTGGGTAATGATAGTGGGTGGGTAGGCAACAATGGTAGGTAGGTGATAATGTTGGTGACGGTAGTGAGTTGTTGACCCAGGTCAACAAGTTACATTGATGAAGAAGAGAATAGGGGCAGTAAGAGCTTTTCTTTAGGAGTCCCAATTCTTGATTTCTCTCGAGGAATTCTTATTATTGGTTTTTAAGAATTGCAATTTAGTGAAGTGAACATGGTAATATGGATTCAATAATGAATAAGGGAGGAATGAAATTGCCATTCTCCCCAAGTGAATGGCCTGATAATGAAATAAGAGCAAAATTCTAGAGATGAATCCTTACTTTAGTAGAAGAACACATACAATATTTAAGATGAAGGAGAGTACCCTAATGTGAGAGGCCATAGTAATTCTTAGGAATCCTAATGTTAGATTAGTTGCTAATAACCAACGAAAGTTAGGTAATTTAGTTAATAGTTACGAGATTCAATTTTACATAAGAGCGGTTGTTGAATAATTAAGGAAATGAGTAAAATTCATTAATCAATGCAATGTATGCATAGTTGCAATTTTCATTGATTTATGAATGTAGCAGTTACATAATGTGCTTTGTATTGATTCTTACCTGATATTTTAGTAATCATAGAAACGTTTTGTTGATTTAGATTTGTAAATATATATATATATATATATATTAATTATTATGTTGTTTTGATGGAAGAGTGAAGGATATACTTGTCGATTACTAGTCTAATCACTACGGATTATTTGAAACATAAAAAAAATTCATGAACATTGTTATGGTTTTACAGACATCATGTACTATCAAAGCTTCAAAAGTAATCAAAATGTTTCCATAATCAAAGCCAAAAGCGTGTTGAAAATTTAAAAATTATATCAAAAGTAATTAGTTTCAATTTACTACACAACAACATTACTTTAGAAATAACTTATATATGTGAGGTTCATCAAAAGTAAAATACTATATACATAACTCAAACAGGAGAAGAATTATATAGAATCGATTTTTTTTTTAATTAAAAAGCTAAAGGATAATATATAATGAATGAATGGCAATTAAAACTGAAATATGGTAAAAAGTAAATCAAGAGGAGGGGTGATCTCTCTCTCTCTCTTTCTCTTCACATTAGATGTTACTCCTCCCTTTCCCTAAATCTTTTTTTTTTCTTACGAGTTACTCAAAAATTAAAGGTAAGACAAATTCCTTTTACTCTCTTTTTTCATTTCCCATTCTTGGGTTACATTTTGTGCATTGATTGCAATTAAAGAAATCAAAAGTGGTTGCTTACAAATTGAAGGCAATATGTAGTGTTTGTGACTTGTGTCCTTAGTGTAGTGTAGAGGTGTTTATGGTTTAATACAATTCCTTAACCAAAGTGAATTGCTTCTAAAGATATAGGGTTTTAAATTGAACCACATCAAATGTAATTTGGTTCAATTTGAACTACTTTTAAAAGCATCTTATTCTAGATGATAACACTAATGGTCCTTAAACAGGAAAAAGTCTAGGAAATGATTATACTATTTTACTTAGGACATTTAGTATCTTAAGTTTCAAAATTTGCAATTTAGTGCTCTAAACTTTAGAAGTTGTTCAATTCATTATCTACTTCAATTAAAACTAACATTATTAACCTAATGCTTACATAGCATATGATATCTCATAAGTCAACAATAAGACATGAACATTCAAGTATTAAGGAAAAGGCCTATCCTTGCACGATTAAGGTCAATAGTGGATCTAGGACATTTAGGAAAGTAAATCGATTAGGCTTGAAACTTACGAGAAATATGATAATCCTAATCAAGAAATTCCTATACATTTCGAAGTTTGTAATATAATAAATATATCAAGAATACAATCAAAATAGTGAGACTTTACTCTATATGAGACCTAAAATCGAATTTAGAGCAATCGTACATAAATTTAAGGTTTTTGGGAAAAGTTATTTAATTGAGCTCAAACTTTATCACTAAGTTAGAAAAGTTAGTTGAAACGACCCAATAAGGTTAGATTTAAAAAATAATGACCAAATATCCTAATTTTTGCCTTAGAAGTATGATTAATCATTATAGTGTAAAATTGATTAAAACCCCTAAAACCGAAATCAGAATGCAATGAGGACTTAAAAATAAATTAATTAGACTATAAAATAATTTAGTTAAATTATGAATATATTTATTATATATACCAAGTATACTCATAAGAATATGTGTATACTCATATAGTATGTTATGTTATGTTATTTTATTTTATTTTATAGTCTAATTAATTTATTTTTAAGTCCTCATCGCATTCTGATTTCGGTTTTAGGGGTTTTAATCAATTTTACACTATAATGATTAATCATACTTCTAAGGCAAAAATTAGGATATTTGGTCATTATTTTTTAAATCTAACCTTATTGGGTCGTTTCAACTAACTTTTCTAACTTAGTGATAAAGTTTGAGCTCAATTAAATAACTTTTCCCAAAAACCTTAAATTTATGTACGATTGCTCTAAATTCGATTTTAGGTCTCATATAGAGTAAAGTCTCACTATTTTGATTGTATTCTTGATATATTTATTATATTACAAACTTCGAAATGTATAGGAATTTCTTGATTAGGATTATCATATTTCTCGTAAGTTTCAAGCCTAATCGATTTACTTTCCTAAATGTCCTAGATCCACTATTGACCTTAATCGTGCAAGGATAGGCCTTTTCCTTAATACTTGAATGTTCATGTCTTATTGTTGACTTATGAGATATCATATGCTATGTAAGCATTAGGTTAATAATGTTAGTTTTAATTGAAGTAGATAATGAATTGAACAACTTCTAAAGTTTAGAGCACTAAATTGCAAATTTTGAAACTTAAGATACTAAATGTCCTAAGTAAAATAGTATAATCATTTCCTAGACTTTTTCCTGTTTAAGGACCATTAGTGTTATCATCTAGAATAAGATGCTTTTAAAAGTAGTTCAAATTGAACCAAATTACATTTGATGTGGTTCAATTTAAAACCCTATATCTTTAGAAGCAATTCACTTTGGTTAAGGAATTGTATTAAACCATAAACACCTCTACACTACACTAAGGACACAAGTCACAAACACTACATATTGCCTTCAATTTGTAAGCAACCACTTTTGATTTCTTTAATTGCAATCAATGCACAAAATGTAACCCAAGAATGGGAAATGAAAAAAGAGAGTAAAAGGAATTTGTCTTACCTTTAATTTTTGAGTAACTCGTAAGAAAAAAAAAAGATTTAGGGAAAGGGAGGAGTAACATCTAATGTGAAGAGAAAGAGAGAGAGAGAGATCACCCCTCCTCTTGATTTACTTTTTACCATATTTCAGTTTTAATTGCCATTCATTCATTATATATTATCCTTTAGCTTTTTAATTAAAAAAAAAATCGATTCTATATAATTCTTCTCCTGTTTGAGTTATGTATATAGTATTTTACTTTTGATGAACCTCACATATATAAGTTATTTCTAAAGTAATGTTGTTGTGTAGTAAATTGAAACTAATTACTTTTGATATAATTTTTAAATTTTCAACACGCTTTTGGCTTTGATTATGGAAACATTTTGATTACTTTTGAAGCTTTGATAGTACATGATGTCTGTAAAACCATAACAATGTTCATGAATTTTTTTTATGTTTCAAATAATCCGTAGTGATTAGACTAGTAATCGACAAGTATATCCTTCACTCTTCCATCAAAACAACATAATAATTAATATATATATATATATATATATTTACAAATCTAAATCAACAAAACGTTTCTATGATTACTAAAATATCAGGTAAGAATCAATACAAAGCACATTATGTAACTGCTACATTCATAAATCAATGAAAATTGCAACTATGCATACATTGCATTGATTAATGAATTTTACTCATTTCCTTAATTATTCAACAACCGCTCTTATGTAAAATTGAATCTCGTAACTATTAACTAAATTACCTAACTTTCGTTGGTTATTAGCAACTAATCTAACATTAGGATTCCTAAGAATTACTATGGCCTCTCACATTAGGGTACTCTCCTTCATCTTAAATATTGTATGTGTTCTTCTACTAAAGTAAGGATTCATCTCTAGAATTTTGCTCTTATTTCATTATCAGGCCATTCACTTGGGGAGAATGGCAATTTCATTCCTCCCTTATTCATTATTGAATCCATATTACCATGTTCACTTCACTAAATTGCAATTCTTAAAAACCAATAATAAGAATTCCTCGAGAGAAATCAAGAATTGGGACTCCTAAAGAAAAGCTCTTACTGCCCCTATTCTCTTCTTCATCAATGTAACTTGTTGACCTGGGTCAACAACTCACTACCGTCACCAACATTATCACCTACCTACCATTGTTGCCTACCCACCCACTATCATTACCCACTCACACATTATCATCACCACAGTTCTGCTTACCCATCAATTGTCGTCACCCACTTGCTTCCCATTGTCATTATAGTATTGCCGGAGAAGATGAAGTTTCTTGCTAAGGTTTTGGTTTCTTCAACATGCATTAGTGGAAGCAAATCTGTCACATCATGAAATTAGATATTCTTCTTCGTTTTAAATCCCCATCTTTGTATGAAGCTCTAGTGTTGGTTTTTTTCTTTGACTTCGATAAGTATGTTGTGTTACAATCAAATGTTTAAGATCTAGTTATTGTATGTCATTATCTCTAATCTTCACATGTTTAGATATTCTTCTTCATGACTCATAGTCACATGTTCATCTTCCTTTTTTTATCTTCTCGATCTTCGATCTTTTGGGTTTATTACTATTGATTTTTTTCTTTTTTTGAGTTAGCAGCGTGTAGTAAATGAAGATATTAATTTAGAAGAAAAAAGGGATAAGGGCATTTCAATAATTTATTTTTTTTTTTTACAACTTTATTTCTTACTTGTATTTTTAGCTAACTAAACAATAAAATGGACATTCCCCTTTTATTCCTTTCCCGATGAATCCTAATTATATTTCCTATCAATTCCATTCAATCAAGTAAACATCTTGTATATATTTTACCTAGATAATCAAGCCTTGGAATATATTTGAATTCCCAAACACATGCAATTAATAATAAATGCATATCTCATTAAATCCGTAGTGTATAGCCTCACAACAACTAATACACATAATAAAAGCAACAAAAATTAGAAAACAACATCAATAAATATAAAACATTCAAATTTCTTTTCCGAGGTAAACTTTTCCCTTGAAAGTTCGTAAGTTTCTCTTCTCAATTCTTATTCCTCAATCACCATTTTTACCATAATTATAATAAGATAGACAAAAGATAATATATTACAATATTAAGTTTAAAATAGAAACAAATAAGATACAAATCAAATAGTTTTTCAAATATTATATTTTAAACAAATGCTTAGTAAATACATAAAAGATACGGATAAAATAAAAATAAAAAAAAGACAATAAAAAAACCTAAAATACGAAACAAGGTTGGAGTACATTTGAACATTTTGGGATTTCATCTCAATGATGTTACATAGAATTTGAGCTTTTATCACTAGGACTTCGTTGGAGTGCCTCTCAGGCGTGCTGGAATTAAGTGATACTGTTAAAATGCTGCTAGTGGATGTTCAAATTAAGTCCCTAAGCCCGGCCTTATTATATTTTTTACCATGCACTAAATTTCAACAATGATTTGAATGCCTTTTTTATGAGTTATGAGACAAGCTTCATATCAGAGCACTCGTTTCGAAGTTACTTTATTTCAAGATTTGGAAGGAACCTTATGCACTAGATTCGGCTAGATTTAATTTTCTTTAATACTTTATTATTGAATAATTGTCCATTTAACTTGATGTGGCTAATATCTTAATCAAAACCATAGGAATTGCATGTGTTATGAGTTCATTACAAAATCACATAAATAACAATATAAATAGTCGCTATATCTTAGTTAAATATAGGAATTCCATGCATTATGACTATATCATATCCTCTAAATGAATGCTAAGGCAGATACACCCTAGCAACTAAGAAAGAGAGAAGCAAAATACATAATGATTATGCGAATAAGGGGATGACCTAGACTTTTGGAGATCTTATTTGAAGTGTTCATGGCAATCGAAAAAGATCATTAGGATATTATATATATTGGCACATGCTAGGGTTTTTTTACATTTGAAAAAGGCTACTCAGAAGTGAGTTCAAACTGATTGTACAGTCAAGGCAACACAAGTTATTTAAATAAGGTAAGGAAATCTTTGTTTTCCGATGCAATGAGGTATTTCCATCTAGTATATATCACAAGTTGAAACCAAAAGAGCATAGTCAATTTCAAGTTTGGAGTAAAAATTGTGCAAATGTATATGTTATTGATATTCCTTCTAAATTCTTTATTTTTAAAGTACTCAATATTTCCACCTTTTAGAACTATTTCATTACACTTGATATTTTTAAGATTGTGCTGTTTGTCATACTTGAATGAGGTAATAATCGATTGATGTTGTATTAGTATTAGGTGTGAATTTTGTCGTAGGCCAAATGTGTAGTTGTGATGACCATGTGTTGGGCTTTATACTTACCTCTTGTTGATCCCTTGTTTTTCAAATATAGATGATGGTGGGTTTACTAAAGTTGTGACTTCTAACACGCCAGTGAAATTGGCCAAGTACACATGATGGTTTCAACATATACAATATCGTCTCAATGCTTTTGTACTAATGCATATTTAAATTTTATTGTAAATAAAAGTTATTGCCATTGTGTTCTTATTCATATCTTGTGGACAATAATAGGTTTTCAACCTTTACATTAACATGTTGTCGTCAGAGTATATGCTGGGCCCATCATATCTTAGGTTTTAGGACGTGATATGAAGTAATGAAATTTATATTTATTTTTGGGATTGCTCTATTATTTTCCATATTAAACCAGGACAAGTTCTTGTTATTTTTTGTATTTATTTTTGTAGAATTGAAAGAGAAATTAATGTTTTGTAACATTTTAACGTGGAAGCATTTGTTCTAAATAAACATAACTTAGGATATTATGTTATGATAAATTGAAGTAGAATGTACGAATATTAATATGAAGGGGTAAATTTCATATACACCCCCTTTACAGTTATTTTATATGTACTTTACCTTTCTATCTTTAAAATTGAATGTTTAAAATGCCATATCATTAACAGAAAAAAAAATGCATTTAGTTTCCTATATAACCAATTTATCTTTGATTTTATGGTTTTTTCTATTTATAATTTTAGGTTTTTTTTTTTGTTTATTTTACCTAAGGATTATACAGTAAAGTAGTGCTTAAAAGCATCTTTAAAAATTTGGGCTTTAAATATTTAGTTTCTAAAAAGGAAACTAAACGTACATGAAATAAATATAAAGGCTATATTTGTATTTTACTTAATATAAAACCTTTAAACCCTTAGAAATTGAGAGTAAACTATGAGTGCCGAAGGACCGATGGCCACAAAATAACTCGATGATTAACTAGTATGTAGGTGATGGGAGATTACGTGGCTTATAACTTTGCAATGAGTATGTACTCTTGATATAATTGTCGTTTAAACGAGGCACAACTTATTTCTTTACCGGCAATGACAAAAATTTTAAATCTATTCCCCAAGCGACTTGATTTTTTAAAATAGATAATTCTAACTTAAAAGGGAGTTTGATTTTGAATCTTAATTCTTTTTTACTATTATAATGATATTTACTAGTATAACCGTTTTTAACCTCATTAATGAAAATTTTAAATGTAGTGATTTACTATGTAATTTGGTTTTCAATTTTTATATCAACTATGAAACCTTTATGAATAATGATAAATTGTGAAAAAAATTGTTGAGAAACTTTATTGAGGACATGAAAATATTATTAATTCATTTCAAATTCTCAAGAATTTTTTTCATCATTTATTATTTTCAATCTTCAATCTCGATATGATACCATTCATACCATTTAAAAAATTATGAAAATAAATATTTTTTCTTCTGACGAAAAAAAAAAATTATGAAATAAAAAATTTTCTTATGGAATCGGACAACAGAACCAATGAAGCTTACTTTCCGATCAGTATTCACCTTTTCCCTCTCTATTTATCTAAGTAAATTCTGTGATGCCATTGGCCAAAAAAAAAAAAATTCTGTGATGCCCTTTACATCATCGCCTATGCTATAGCTACACCTACACTACAATAAACACTGAGTAGTGGCTTTCTAGGGGCCGGCGAGTTCGTGACAGAACACTTTTTATCTCATTTTCCGTACGCACCGCACACAAGTGTCGTTGCTTTCTTAACCAGGACACGAGGGCAAGTAGGCAACACCCGCCTCTTTTCTTTAAATATATTTAGCTTTTTGGCAAGTTTTACGTAAGTCCGTGATGCCTCTATCAGGAAGAAAACCACATCGAGAAAAACATTATGTCGTGAATTTATTCTCAATACCCGTAAGTGTACCTATTTTATAAGTAAATTTTATATTGTTTTTATAGATTTTTTAGTATAATTTTAATGTAATTTAGTATTTTATTTTTTAATATTTTATTTTAATACTTTGCCACATCAATTTGTATATTTTTATTAAGAAAAATACATAACACTAAAAAATATACACATGTTGATAAAAAGTACTCGTGATTCTAAGGATGGAAAATTGAATGCTAGAGCTTCATGGGCAAATCTCCTAGCTATGTAGACGTACACACCATGTATTAAAAACAAAAGGAAAAGTACACACCCTATATTGCATTTCAAAGAAACACACGCTCATGTACTAAAATTAAAGAAAACATACAAATCATGTATTTAGACTCATGCAAAAACCAATTTTGAACCATAAACCGATCTTAGATCCAACTAAGATGTGACCAAGCCTGAACCACCCCTCCAAACTATCGAGTCTTAAAGGCTATGGCAATTCAAGCAATTGGAATCACCCAATAACCCACCAGTTTATGGCCTGCTTGCAACAAAAACAAATAAAAAATAACAACAAAACCACAACATTAGTGATCTCTACAAGCCCCCCTCCCCCCTCCTTCCAAATTATCTTACTTTTCCTTATAGATAACTTTTTTTATTTTTTTCACTTTACGTTCATGCATGTCATATGTCCCTTTGCATTTTTTACCATTCAAACTTCTCCCAACAATTTTGTAATTTGTAACTTTTCTAGAAGTTTAGATGTTATCTCCATATGCAAATATTCCGGCATGCATTTCTTCTATCGATAGAATTTGCAGAAAGGTTAGTTGTCATTTTGATATTTGAATAGCGTGTGAAGTACTCAAACAATTTCAATAGTGCAATACGTTTTGCACCCAAAAAAAGTTTCAGATATCGATGCAGCATGCAAATGGAGTGTTTTATGAAATTTGGAGAATTCAAACATTATAACCGAACTAATAGTTTCATTTCAAATTTTGAAAATTTAAACGAGATGTGCAAACTTGTTACGTTGTTTATAAATTGGAGAGTGTAGGAATTATCACTCCTTTATAAAAATATTCAAACGCTCTAATTATTCTACCTTTGCATTTCGCAATTGTGAAACACTTAGATAAATATTTCTTTCACTTACCACAAGGTTCCGAGCATAATTCTTTATTCCACTTCATCGAATCATTTACATTAACTAAAACATTTGCATACACTTACTTGCTAAATAATTTCCGTTTTGCAATGTGATGCAATTTCTTTATGTCCTTCAATCATAAATCTTTCTTGTAGTAAAAACTATATATATATATATATATATATTTACATCTATGGAACAATTCTTGTGCCATATTTTCTTCGAAAAGAAGCACAATTCCTCACTTGGTGGGAAAGGTAAAAGTAAGGGCACTATAACTGATACATCATCTAAGTTACAACAATTTGACGATGTTCAAGTGTACTTAGATTATGAGTACAACCTATATGAGCAAAGAGCACATGAGGCGGTGAAGAATGTTGAACAACCAGGTACACAACCTCATGGCTTCAATCTTGAACCTCAATGTATAAATTACCGAGACATGTTACCTCCTAGCTATGAGCTTAAACCTCCATGCATAAGTATCCTTAAACATCCTTCTAGATTCGAACCTCCCCTCATGAGTATCCCTATATGACCTGTTGGATTTGACCTATAGATGAGCTACCCCACGAACATGTTCGAGGATAAAGAGGACAAGATAGAAATAATTCTCGAAAAAAGGAGCAACATATGGGATAGCATGCTCCCAGCAATTCAAGGCCTTCAAGCTCGGGTAAGCCCCATAAACCTAGTAAATCTAATATTTTTATTATGCATTATCGTAAATGTATAGATGAGAAAGAAATCTTGAGGGTATTCTATAACTATTGCAATGCGAGTTATTCTTGGAAAATGAAAAAGGGATATGGTACCCACAATAAACACTTCAAGTCAAAGCATCCTAAGGAGGTAGGATAGACAGTATGCAATAATAGATCGCTCGAGGCGATGATTCATCCAGACAATTACTAATGAGGTACAATTAAGAGAAACACAAGTATAACCTGGCAAAGTACCTGGTCAACATATACCCATCATTCAACGCGGGTGCATCAGAGTAGCAGAGTTGCTATAAACAGGACATGTTTAACCCCGGCTCGTGACAACTTAGTCGCAGTACATTAACCTAAGCTACATAGGAGCTCTACTACAAATGTAAAAGGGAGCTCGCAAATAAATTTGCTTTACTCAATACATTTGTGTCCATATGTATAAATATATAGATGGATCCTTTTCATAATAATTCTTATATGTTGTTACTGTTCACTGGATAAAAGGTAATTTGCAACTTAATAAACAATTATTAGCTCTAAAGGTATATAATGAGCACCATACAACACAAAAAATCTATAAAATTATTAGAGAAATTCTAAATGAGTACGGATTAGTTGGAAAAAAATTTTCTATTGGTTTTAACAATATAAGTGTCAACACGGCCTCAATATCTGATTTGTGAAATTACTATCAACTTATGTTAGGAGGGGGTTTCCATAGCCGTTGTGTATGCCATATTCTTAATTTGTGTGTCAATGATGGCATTACAGCTTTGCAGGACAGCATAGCTCCAATTAAAAATGTGGTTAAAATAATAACGGAGAGATTGTCCCTTCATAAAAAGTAGAGGAACTTTTAAATGGAATGTAGGAGGAGGTCTTGAAAATTTAAGATGGATATATAACACCTCTAAAACTTAATGTACGAGTTGTTGTATAGCACTGCTCCTTACAGTAAACTGCTGTATGACTTTGCAATGTACAACATACATGAGGTTGACATTCTCACTAACAATAGGATATACGTATCTAGTTACTGAAAGTTTTGAAAGTTTTTCATAATGCTAGTAAGACTTTCTCGTAGGTTTACAGACTTAGTGTATATTTGTTCATTATGTCGATTGTTAGTATAGTTGGCGTACTACTTTAGGCCCGTAAGGACTCGAACCTACACGTGTACGTATACGATATGATATTGAAGTGGTTATCTTATTATAAAGACATCCCCATATTTATTTTGTAACAACTATTCTAGATCTCCATTGTAAAGTAAAAGTACTATTGATGTATTTGAAAACTTATTATAGTTACATTAAAAATCTAACGAATTTCTAAGATATGTATAACTTAAAAGTACAGTAGGAAGTGTCAGTAGTGATGGCTTACATAAAGGAGATGCTTGATCGCTACCAAAGTTAGTATAGTGGCTAGTCATTGGTCTCTTCTTTTCCACTTACTAAAGAATAGCATTACTGATTATAAAATTTTGAGAAGAAAATTTCTGTGTGTATATATTCATGTAACAGGTCAAAGAGGGCTAATATATATACAATATAGACGCACTAACCAAACTTATAAATATAGAAAACAAATATCCTAAATATACTCTTTACATAATTGACAGATATTCCTAAATATTCTAATACCTTCTAAACATAGAAAATATCCTAAATATACTCTTTACATAATTGACAGATATTCCTAAAATATTTTAATACCCCCCCTCAAGTTGGTGCGTGAAGATTGCAAACCCCCAACTTGCGTAGAAGATACCCAAACTGCTGTATCCCCAATGCCTTAGTAAAAATATCAACGAGTTGCTCAGAGCTACGTACATAAGCAGTCTAAACATGTCCATGTTGAATCTCATCACGAATAAAATGACAATCAATTTCAATGTGCTTTGTGCGCTCATGAAACACGGGATTTGCACTAATGTGTAAAGCTGCTTGACTATTACAATACAACAGCATAGGATGATAGTGTACAACACCGAGAGACAACAAAAGACCCTTTAACCATTTCAGTTCACACACAGTAGTAGCTATGGAACGATATTCTGCTTCAGCAGAGGATCTCAACACTGTATGTTGCTTTTTAGTCTTCCAAGAAATAGGAGAAGTCCCTAACATAACAAAATATCCAGTAAGAGATCGTCGAGTTAAAAGACAACTCCCCCAATCAGAATCACAATAAGCATACAACCGAAGATCACTATCAGCTCGTAAAAGTATTCCTTGTCCAGGACTGCCCTTCAAATAATGAACTACGCGCAAAGCTGCTTCCCAATGAGCTTCTTTTGGTTGATGCATAAATTGTGCCAAAATATGAACACTGTAAGACAACTCAGGTCGAGTAAGAGTTAAATAAATCAGTCTTCCTACCAATCTCCGATACTTCTCTGAATGTGCCAACAATGCATTTTTTGCTAAGGCTAAATGATGATTTTGTTCAATGGGAAAACCAGATGGTTTAGCACCCAATAATCCAGCTTCATTGATAATATCCAAAGCATCTTTACGTTGGCAAAGAAAAATTCCTTCTTGATTCCGAGCCACCTTTACGCCTAAAAAATACTTCAATGTTCCCAAATCTTTCATGTAGAAGCAGTGGCATAAATAATCTTTAAACTTCTAAATGGTAACTCCATTATTCCCCGCAATAACAAGATCATCGACATACACCAGTATACTGAAATGTATCTTGTCTCGATTTAAAGTAAACAATGAATAATCAGATTAAGATTGAAGAAATCTATACCACTTTAATGCAATTGTCAATTTGGAAAACCAACATCGGAGGGCCTGTCGTAACCCATAAAGTGATTTACATAATCGACAAACTTTGCTAGGCTGTTGAGTAGAGAACCCAGGTGGCATCTTCATGTATACCTCTTCTTCTAAATCTCCATGCAAGAATGCATTATGAACATCCATTTGATGAAGTTCCCATCCCTTTGTTGCTGCCACTGAAAGAAAAGTACATACAGTAACTATTTTTGCAACAGGAGAGAAGGTCTCATTATAGTCAATTCCTTCAATCTGATTATTGCCAAGAATCACCAATCAAGCTTTACAATGTTCAACTAAACCATCTGAGTTATATTTGATCTTGTAAACCCATTTACTACCTATAGCTTGCTTTCCCTGTGGCAAATCTTCCACAGTCCATGTCCCATTAGCCTCAAGTGCCTCAATTTCTTTCATCATGGCTTCTTTCCATCGAATGTCTTTGATGGCCTGAATATAAGAAACAGGCTCCTTTTCAGCTATCATAGCTGCTAAGAAAGAACGATGTTGTGGAGAAAATTTGTTATAATTTACATAATGTGCTATAGGATAGGAGGTACCTGTGGACGGAATTAGATTGGAGGAACATGCAGAGGGACTTATTTGTTGTGCAGTATATGTCACAAAATCTCGCTATCGAATAGAAGCTTCTTTTATTCTATGACCCCGTCCAAGTTGTTCTGGAACAGATTCACCCAAGATTTCAATGATACCCCCCCTATCGTTATTATCACTTTGAGTCACAGTCGAATTCTCAAGTACCTCACTTTCGTCTTCCTCATTCAATTCACCATTAAAATGATTGGTGATATCGAAAGAAGCATCTTGTACAAGATCTGGTTGCACACCTTCCTTATCAGCATATAGAAATTCAGATTCAGAGAACACAACATCCCTGGATATAAAATATTTTCCTGTATCAAGATCATAAACTTTCCACCCTTTTTTTTCGAAAGGATATCCTACAAATAAACAACGTTGACTCCTGCTAGCAAACTTGTCTTTTTCCCTATTTAAGTTCCGAGCATAACACAGGCACCCAAAAGTTCGAATGTGATTATAACTAGAATGTTTACCAAATAGTATCTCATAAGGAGTTTTTCCTCCTAATAACTTAGAAGGAGTCCGATTGATTAAATATGCAGCCGTTAGAGCACATTCTCCCCAAAATTTGATGGGAAGATTGGCCTAAAATCTTAAAGCTCTAGCCACATTTAAAATATGATGATGTTTCCTCTCAACACGTCTATTTTGTTGAGATGTTCCTACACATGAGGTCTGATGTAAAATTCCATTTTCAGAAAAATAGTTATGCAAGCCAACAAATTCAGTCCCATTATCACTTCTAACTATCTTCACATCTTTTTGAAATTGTCTTTTAGTCATGGCAAATAAATTACGCATGACAAGTTCCACTTCTGTTTTTTCAGTTAACAAATATATCCATATACCCCTAGAAAAATCATCAACAATGGTAAAGAAATACGAGGCCCCACAAGAAGCATTAATACGATAAGGTCCCCATAAATCACAATGAATTAATTCAAAAATTTCATTTGCTTTAATGTCACTAGAAACAAAAACTTCTCTTATTTGTTTAGCTCTCAAACAAATGTCACATGGTTTATTTTTTACTGAACTATTACTAAATTCAACTTGAGGAAGATTCCACAATTTTTGCAGACAGATGCCCCATCCTCCTATGCCATAATTTAAAAGAATCTACATGGCTTGTCTTACATGCTTGGACTGATGCTGCTGACTTCAAATAATAAAGTCCTTTGCACTATTCACCCGTTCCAATCACCATCCTCGAGGTACGGTCCTGTATAACACAAATTTTATTAGTAAATTGGACATTACAATTAGAGCCATTAAGCAATTGCGACACAAATATCAAATTACAATTCAAATTTGGAACATAGAGAACATTGTCTAGTTTGATATGTTTTCCCAAGCAAACTGATCCCTCCTTCAATGCCATCACCTGCTCTCCATTAGGTAATCCAATTAAACATGCCACAATTTCTTTCAAATTTGTTAAACATTCTAAAGTACCTGTCATATGTTATGAAGCACCTGAATCAATAATCCAATTCAGATTATCCTTACCATTCATCTTCTCACTAGTACTCGGTTTGCACATGTTCAACAAATTGAGAAAGAATGACTATTGTTCTGCTGTCAAGGTCCTAGAAGCTATATTTTCTTCCGTTGCTACCATTGATGATGATGGCTGCCCAATTACATAGGCTGTATTCACCTTTGGCGTATTACTTTGCCCACGCCCTATACTCTGTCCCTTGCTAGTCATAGTGTTTTTTTTTTTTTTAACCAAGCTCTGATACCATATAAAATTTTCAGAAAAAAATTTTTGTGTGTGTATATTCATGTCACAGGCCAAAGAAGGCCAATATATATACAACATAGACGCACTAACCAAACTTCTAAACATAGAAAACAAATATCCTAAATATACTCTTTACATAATTGACAGATATTCCTAAACATAGAAAATATCCTAAATATACTTTTTACATAATTGACAGATATTCCTAAAATATTCTAATACTGATTTATAGGTAAGGAGTTGTTGGCGAAGAAATTGAAGAACTAACGGTCTGGTGGTCCATTGTTTGAGCTACAACATTATACGAATATGAATTTTAAGTTCTTTAAGAATATCTTCATCAAAGAATTCCATCTCTTGGAGTAGTAGTCAAGACACATAAGGGATTACCTATTCTTATCTTGCATCGCTTGTAAAGCACTCACTGCTCCAGCATTAATGATCACCGTTGAGTAAGCGTTTAGTACAGTAGGCCTCATCTTCGACGAACCTCCTTATTTGTTGTCAATGTTAAGGCAAACACTTGCATAGAAGACTAATACAAGATAGCCTATAGACAACAAGGACTATGTGGGATATCAAGTAAGGAGGATGATTACTTTAGCAACTAGAATAGATCTAATGGAAGCTTGAGCTCGGCCATAGGTTCCACTCCTGATCACGAATAGCCAATTGTAAGGAGACATATAGTAAGTTTTCTTTTTGCCCCTTCATAAAAAGTTTTGTTACATAGAAAATTTTTTTTTCTCAATTACTCCATAAAACTAAATGGTATGGTTTTTCCAAAAGTAGTGATCTAGCCTTAAGATTTTCCAAATTATGACCGAGTAAAATTATTTTTCTTCAAAAAAATTAAATTCGATAGTCACATACACTTAGACTCTTTTCACCAAATTTAAAATTGACTAATAGACTAAAGGATTTCTAAAAATCTAAATCGAACTATGGCAATCTAATTCCAACCAGCAGATACATAGATACCTTTGGAGCGACTGTAAAATCAACTAAAAAAAATTCCCCTCCTCCCCCCCCCCCCAACCCCAAAATTCTCCAATATTAAACTTTTATAATAATTATTTTAACCAACAAAGACCACTAAAAATATGTGGTATTTTATTTCATATTTCTACTTGACTACTTTACTTCGATCGATTTGATAATTTTTTGTAATATGCCAGAACAATTTATAGTTTAAATCGGTGTTGTATTTTGTTTATCTAATGTAGTTCGATCAATCGGATATATATTACATGTTATGTTATGAAAATGTACACCTTACATTGTTTAATAATTTTCGAAATGAAATCTAAGTGTCAAAGAGGATTGACAATTATTTAGAAGAAACCCCTTTTGGAAAGTTAATAAGAATTTATAAATTATTAATTTCATCAATTTTAAGAAGAGAGTTGGGAAAAAAAACGAGACAACCAGTTCAAGAGCCGGTGAACTGGCCTAGAACCATGACTACATGGGCAGGTCATGATTTAGCCAAAAACTAGCCTATGAACTCGCGATTCAAGGCTGGTTCAACCCGGTGAGCGAGTCTACATATACTTGCTTAAAGGAAAGTTATACATGCCATGTATTTATCCAATTGCTAGGTCCTATGTCTATTTCCATGCTTCAGGAATTGAAGAATATATTAAAGGAGATATACTTCTATTTTGTAGGCTTGCTTTTATATGAGATACCTTGTAATATAAATTGTAAGCCTTGTAATAGATAATGGAGGGTACATTATAGAGTCCAATTGTTATTTTTTCCTCATTTAATAGTCTAAGGTTTTAGAAGAATAGTTTATTTTCTTTTAGATTTTAACATAAAAAATAATAGGAGGGGCATTTGATCATTGAATTAGAGATTGAAACTCCTAAACAAGTTATTTCTTTCTTTTTAATATATTTTTTATTTGGATATTGTCTTCCTTATTGTTTCTCGTTTGTGCATTATTAATATTGTTTATTCAATAATTGCGATTACCAGTTAATAAATTGTGCTTATTGTTTAAAGTTTTTAACTCCTTAATTACAACAACAAGTATTTTGACTTTATTGAAATATGTGCTAATTATGATTGAGTTGTGAGACCTTTTCTAATTGTTTGCTATAGAATGAATAATTTGGATTAAAGAAAACATAACAAGTGCCATTTTATTCAAATAAGGTTTAGGAATTAAAGATGATTAATTTAGTTTATCTCTTATCTAGCAATAAAAAGGATAAGTTAGTTAATTTTGGTATTCGCTTCACTAGAAGGAATTCCTAGTGCTTAATAGTTTTAAAACTAAACCTTTTAAAGCATTCGTATAACCATTAACTGATATTCTAATTATCTGGTTGATGATTGAATCGCTTAAGATGTTAAATATCCAATCAATTTATTTTGTCAAAGTAATTTTCATAATTTAATTATTTAATAAATCCTTGTTTTAATTCCCTAGATTTAGACATGACTAATACTATAAAAAATTAAACATCATTCCATATGGGTTCGACTAGGTTCTTGCCAATTTTATTACTATATATGTGATATATGCATTTGTTAGTAAAAATATGCTTTTGTTGTAAAAAATAGTATTATGAAAAAGTAAAATTAAGTTAAGCATATCATGTTTTTAACATCGTTGCTAGGGAATGTTTTGCATTAATTTTGACATTTAGAAGTGTCTAGATTTTGGTGCTTTATTTTCTTTACTTATTTTATTTCCTTACTTTTGTTTTCTTTCTTTACTTTCTTTTAGTTTCTTTTTAGTGTCAAATTTATGCTTCTTTTATTTTATTTTTGTAGGCATTTCTTTTGGAAGATTAAGGAGCATGAAGCATTTTTATGGATAATCATATGTGATCTTTTTCATTGTATTGTAATTTAGAGCTTCAAGTACAAATTCTTTCTTTTAAGTAGCATTAGGGTGAATCACTATATGAGGCATATCTAAAATTCCATAATCTAATAAATAGATGCTCATATCATAATACCCTTACATGGAATCAATTGTTGGTATTTTATTATAGGATTCGATATCGTGATAAATCTAAAATTGAATTTGCTATTGGAGGGCCATTGACAACAATGCTAGTGATGTAAGCATGAGCAATTGACAAATTGGCATATTTATGATCATGATGAATAGCCTTCCTTTGTAAATCCTATGATTCCATCTCTAAAAAAGTAGAAAGGAACTGAGAAATTTTTTAAGGATTTGAAGTAAAAGTGGGAAAAAAAATTTGAAAGGTAGAGTTTAATCATTCAAAGGTTAGAGACGTAATTAGCAGGTAGTAGAGCTATTGACTACAACACTAGTAGGTGTAAAGGCAAAACCTCTTGAGTTTACTAAGGAGAGAAAAAACCAGAATAGTCAATGTGTAGAGAGTTACAAGTTGATTGCAATTTTCAAATAGCAAAAGAGGTGAAAACAGAAGAGAAACTAGCTTGGGAAGTAATGGTTGAGAAACTTATCTAGGTGACTATAAAGGGGTTTGAAAGGCTAGAAAAACAATTTCAAAATGTCGTGAAGATTTTTACCCACTAGAGCATATTAATGCCATACATTTGAGATTAGGCAAGAAGGTTGAAACTAATAAATGACCAGCTTTTATATCAAATTTAAGGAAAGAAGTGGTACAACAATAGTGCATTCTTAAATTGCATAAGCTTAATGCCAAATAAAGTATGCCATCTATACCTTTTCTAGAGCATTTAATTAAATGAAAAAATTGATGAAGATTTTGAGTCATTTCTATTTCTAAAGATGTTTAAGAAATTAAAAGTTAATATTCCCTTAATGGATCTATTAGAGCAAAATCTCATTATAAACATTATTTAAAGGAAGTAACGACTAAGAAAAGAGAAATTAATGTGCAAGAAACATCATGTTATCTTAAGCATGTACAAAAGCACTGAGAACATTCTTCTCCTAAAATTAAACCATCTAAGGAAATTTACTATAAATTGAACCATAGGACATAAAAACCTTAAGAATGCATTTTGTGATATAGGTACAAGTATTAATATGATACCTTTCTCTATAGTAAAGAAATTGGGAGTAAGTGATGCAATTAAAAGAATTGAAATAAAAATTCAATTAGCTGATGGTTCTTTCAAGAGATCTAAAGGGATGATTGAGAATATACTTTTAAAGTTAATAAATTTATATTTCCAATGGACTTTGTAGTCTTAAATATAAAAGAAGAACTACAAATTCCTATCATCCTAGGGCTTCCATTCTTAAACATTGTTGGAGCTGTAATCGATATAAAAAAATAGCAAAATGGTACATAAGGTTGGAAATAACGAGCTACATGTGAATATTACAAAGAGATGGAAAAAGAAAGATTCTTAGTCTACTAAATCATAGACAACATAAGACACTTCATTTGGGGCGACGATTAACTCTGATGATGAACAGGAAGTTCTAAGAGAAATTCTTAAAAAGGTGCCTCCAAGATTTGAAGCACTTAGGAAATGAGCATAACACATTAAGCTAACGACGTTAAACAAAAGTGCTTATTAGGAGGCAACCCAAATTTCCATATCCTTTTTATTTTGTTTTACTTTAGTTAATTACTTTACCTCAACTATTTTTATCTAGCAGCTTATAGAAAATTTTTGGAACTTTTAATCATTTAATTTCCTAAAGTTTGCATGGTGTTTTGTAGTTAACAGTACAAGAACAAAGTGAGAAAAACTTAGCTAAGGAATGGTTAGAAAAAAGGAGGACAAGCTAAAGATCCGAGAGGATCATGGGTAAAGAACATACCTGTAATCTAAGGTATAGTCCTCTTAGATCAAAAGCAAGGATTTGAAAGCAATTAAAATATGAGAGTCTAAAATTAAAATAAAAGAAACATAGCCTAACCCATTCCCCTATAAAACTGGGCATCCTTAATAAGTCTTAGGCCCTAACCCACTCTGAGGACAATTAATCATTGAGCAAGCCAAATATGTTTATGTCAACTTTTAACCCCTAAGAGGAATAAGGGTTCTTTAGAACCTTAAGGTCAAACCTAGTCTTAGGTCAATAAGCCTTAAGGCCTTGCTTAGCTACCTTTCTAAGTTCCTTGGCCTTCATCGACCACCTTTATAAGCTCCTTACTGCCTAAGAGCGAGTGGAGCTTGAGGCCTATGTCGACTACCTATCTAAGTTCCTTACTACCTAAGAGCAAGCAGAGCTCAAGGCCTCTATCGACCAGTTCTTAAACTCCTTGCTTCCCAACTACGAGTAAAGCATAAGGCCTCTCCAGGTTGCCTTCACTAAGCCCCCTATTATCCAAAAAGAAAATGGAGTAATCGACCTCTTTAGGCCCTTTAATGCACTTTCTAGTTCCTTGCTACCAAAAGTAAGCATAAGGCTAAGCTTTCCTAAGCCACTTAATAAATTTTTAAAAACTTGCTTTCTAAGAGTAAACAAAGTAGAAGGCTTACTTAAGCCACTTAATGGATTTTCAAAACTTCCTGCTCCCAATGCTAGGAGCAAAATGTTCGACCTTCCTAAGCCACTTAGAATTCACAAGTATGCTTTTAAGCTCATCAATTGTAGTAACTGGCCTTTATAAGCTTAGTGCAAATATAAATATATCAATCATACCATTGGGTACTTAAAGGAAGTAGCTAAAATTAAACTCTAACTAATGGGCCTGGTAATCATGATTATTGTTCAAAGCATCGCCTATTAGACAAAAGTTCAAAAAGGATAAGAATAAAAGATAAAAAAAAAAAAAGTAAGAGAAAGAAAAAAGGAAACTTCATTTTCCTAAATGCCATTCACAATTATTAAGCCATCATCCTGGCTACAATATAAAACTAATAAAGACATGCAACAGTTTCTTAATTCCCAATCTTTTAAGCGGGTATCTTTAAGGTCTATACATAGCCTTTACAGTAGCAGTAGATGGGCTAAAATAAGGTGGACTAATAGAGCCCACCTCATTCAGAATGTGTTCTGACTATCAAAGCTGTCAAGATAAGAATGGAAGTTAAGATCTAGGTTAGGGTACACTTCCTAGACTAATGCCTTCACTTTCTTAGTAGTATCTACCATTATTTCCATCTATGCTCCATCCCACTATTCACTCTCCATGATCTCTTTAAAGACATTATTCCTAATATTGGGGGTAATGATTTCTTGACCTCAAACTTAGCAATATTGGCCTTTAGCCAGCCAATCCAACTTATCATTTAATTTTCTAATCTTGACCTCCAAATTGGCCTCCTTCTCCTTAGACTCAATAAAAGCCTTGAGCTTTGATGCCAAATTTACATTAGAGTGAATTAACTATAACTAAACAGTAGACAACTCCTTCTCTAACTCAACATTACATCTCTTCTTGTCACCCATCCCACTGGAAAGGTCAGCCTTATCTTTTAACTCGGACTCTAGGAAAGCCATTAGAAAGGCAACTACTTTAGCCTTCTGCAATTTTTTGGCTCTAGTTTCCCCTTTGCCAACCTTTGAAAGTTTTCATTCTAGCTCTCGAGCTCTCCATGATAAAGCAAGAAATATCATTAGAGCATCTCAAATGAGCAAAACTACATGCCTCACAAGTAAGGATTTACGCCTCCTATAAGGGGCAATTACCTCCTCCTTCCTTACTTTGCAAAATTCAAAGAACCGCACAAAATCCAAATTTCCCTGCACCAAGATGAACCCTTTAAGGGATGTTAAACTAATACTAAACTTGCAAAGACCATGAGACTTACCTCATACAACTTGGTAAAGAATAATCTCTTAGCCTCCTCTTTAAGTAGCTCCTTAAACCAGTCATCAAAGGTTATCACATCCCATGGAAGTTAACAATCCATGATGTGCTCCTAACTTATTTCTCCATCATCATTATCAAGTTACCCACTCAAACATTCTACTACAGGTGGAACAAATAGTCTACACCTTCTAACAGTTGCACTCGCATTGGAGAAAACGAATTTAGCACCATTACAACTTGGCTTACCTATGGATATGTAATTAGCACACCCCTTAGTGGCTTTACCCCCCACTCGAAGGCCATCCTATGATGAACCAACCCCCTTCGAACTTTGGAGCATTAAACATCTAACTATGCATTGGATAACCCCCTTCCTCTTCATGAGCTGATTTCCTCCCTCCTCCTCTTTAGACATTTTAACACTTACATGTGATAACTTAAGACGCTTGAAAGAGTCTTCCTCAAGTTGTCGTTTCTTTGACATACTAGCTATTTCCTTTCTAACATTGCCCTCCTAGGTCCCTAATCACAAGA
Source organism: Lumnitzera littorea (assembly GCA_024138015.1). NCBI lineage: Eukaryota > Viridiplantae > Streptophyta > Magnoliopsida > Myrtales > Combretaceae > Lumnitzera > Lumnitzera littorea. Next base: position 29,331,292 of record JAMXBB010000004.1, on the reverse strand, counting down.
CCTCCCCTTATGCTGAAGGAGTACAGCTTTCTTCCTTCTTCACTTGGCAACCAATACCACCCCACATTTAGATTTCCTTAGCTGCAAAAATAATATACTAACATCAATATCAAGTCTATTAATTATGCCATGTTAGGTGAAGACAAGAGCCATGGCAAATTAGCTTAGCATAGTGATTGAAACTGAAAGAAATATTTAACAAAAACAATATATACCTCTTGTAAGCATTCTCTCCAAGAAGCCTTTCGAAAATGTTGTTCCCTTACTACAGTATCGACTAACATAAAGTTAGTCTCATCAAGTGCCCTTGCCACCCATGGACTATCATTTTGTTGCAACATTATAAACATCCTTAATAGGCAACACAATCTTACCATAATTAAGGTATTCATCCTTGGAAAATTTATTACTACAATAGCCCAGTTCATTTCCTTGCTTAATGAGCAGTTGTGCAAATTTTAGCTACTAGATGCCATATAATTAAATGATCTCTCCACTATTGTCTTCAAAGGAGTCAACGATCTCCCAACGCAATCTTCACTAAATTCACATCCGATGTTCAAAGAAGAAGAGGATGATGATGATGATGAAGAACTCATACTCAAACAAATCTCCAGTAAACTTAAGAATACCAAAACAACAATGAAAAAATGAAAATGATGGCAAAAAGTGAAGCATCAAATAAATAAATTGCCAATGTCTATATAAGCATACAAATGCAACAACTAAAGAGATAGAGTTAGGAAATCAAACTAATGGGATGTTCTAATTCTTGAATCCATCTATGTGTCCCACGTCAACATTTAAACGGTTAAGAAAAAACCTATCAATAACTAGATGCACAAATGTATACTCCTTGCATTAACTATGCTCAAATATACGCACCAGAATTGAAATCAAATTTAAGTGTTCCTTAAGAAGACACCCCATACAGCTAAAGTCCATCTACCTCAAGTATAGGCACTTCTACACAGCTTCAGACAACATGCATAAACTTGACTTAACTAAGGTAGCAATCCTTTAGCACGGCTAATAACTTGTCCAAGTCATACCTTGTGATAACCAGCTTGGTGTAACCTTTAGACCCTTAGCCAAAACGTAAAGCTCATTCCTCATGCATCAGCATATCTCTAAATTAGAAACATACAAGCGTTAGCCTTAAAGCATTGCCTATAAGATTACTCTCCTAATCAACACCACACCAAAGAGAGGGGTAAGGAGATAGTAAAACAAAGACCCTTAAAGGTATATCACATAAACCTTTGTAAGAAAATAGGCTCCCACAATAGTAAGGTAGGGAAAGAAAAGAGAAAATCAAGAGAAGAACGAATATTACTCTAAAAACACTAAGTAGCACTTATAATGGAAAGGTAAGCATCTTAACTAGGTATGTTACAACATCAATCCTATAAATCTAAGGTTGGCAACCTAACAGATTGTAGTTATTAAAGAAGCTACAATAGTGCTTATAATAGTAGGGTCAACATCCTAACCCAAACACAACACAATAATGAGAGGGTCACATTACAAAGTCATCCTTAGAAGGCTAACATATCTCTTGTGACCGCTTAATAGCTAATAACTCCCTAAAAAATAATGACACCATCTCTTAGTCACCATTGATGACGTTCCAATCCCTCGAACCGAAGAGGCTAGATCATCAAGGTTCCTTCTTCATATCAATGTGATGACACTCTTGTCTTCTAAGCTTTACAGATAGCTGGTGATTAGTGGCACAAGTACCTTTGTGCGTAGAATGGCCACACGAGTAGGTTAAGGTGAGAGAATCCCTGCAATTAGTCAAATTAGGCTAAGACAACTCAGCTTGCTCTTGTTTGGGTCCTAGCTATTGTGTAGAAAGACTTGAATATTCATGGAGCGCAACTAAATGGGACTAACATTGAGGGATGTTTCTTAGTCAAATGTGTTAGGCCTCATCCTCCCTTGCTTTGCTTAGGAGATTCGCTCTCCCCTCCTAACGGAGAGTAAGAGGATAATGGGGATTGAGCAACATTAAACATAGATGCCAACCATTAGGTCATGCTTTAAATCTACATTACACTAGGAAGGGGTGCAACTAAGCCACAAGGCAACCTCCCGACATGAAATGCGAAGCTATAGCTCTCTTAGTCAAAAGTCTACCCCTAACCCTAATGATGCAAGATACCTCCAAACATAAAATGTAAAGCCAAAACCCTAGGAGATGCACCAAGGGTGCCTTTACCCCCTCTAAGGAATCCAAAGAGGTTTTACCCTCTACTAATTTGCAATGTCTTTTAAATAGAAGATGATAGAACTCTAATCATCAAGTTGCCTTTTAGAATAATGGCTTGGAGTTCATTAAAACTTAGAAGTTAAGTATACTTAGGTTAAAGCAATCTCAACATGGGTGACCTATTAGAAAGTAACTACACCAAGGAACAAAATGTTGCAATGTTTAATACTAAAGTGAATAATAACTTAGTGAGAGGAGTTCTTATCTGGTTGTTATAATAGTCTTAGAGTGGTCCACCAATTTGAAGGTTAAAGTCTTTAGTTAGTGGCGATCTTAGACTTATATAATGAAACTAATGGAGATTTCGGTTCTATGGGGGGGGGGG